>OZ035884.1:101680994-102280994 GCA_964034835.1 Muscina levida | reverse complement strand
AAGATGCCGAGGTAACTTATGAAGCAATTATGAATATGCCGTATCTGAATGCTGTAATATCAGGTAAGCTGACAGCTTCATTCAAATCAGAGGACAAAGTAAACTTATTAAACATTTTTACTTTAGAAACGCTGCGAAAATATCCCATTGTGCCTTTTCTTAATCGACAAGCCTTAAAGGACTATGTAGTTCCTGGTCATCCTAAGTATGTCATTAAGGAGGGCACTCCCTTGATTATACCAGTGCTGGGTATACAAAGAGATCCTGAATTTTATCCCAATCCTGATGTTTTTGATCCTGAACGTTTCTCTGCCGAAATGATAAAACAACGTGATCCAATTGAATGGTTACCCTTTGGAGATGGACCTCGCAATTGTATAGGCATGCGTTTTGGCAAAATGCAATCGCGTTTGGGTTTGGCTAGTTTAATAAACCGTTTCCGTTTCACGGTTTGCCCCAAGACTGATATACCACTGACATTTGATCCCAAAACTTTTGTTATGTCAGCCAAAAATTCAATACACTTAAAAGTTGAAGCCATTTAGTGTATAGTGTCTTAAATTTCATATGTTATGTAAATACTTATGTTTATAAAACACATTTTGATATCATCTTTTCATTGTAAAATATCATATTACATCTACACTTGTAAGTTAATAAATTTCTGTTAAAATAAATTCGTTCACTCTTATTAATGCCGACAAAATTTGATGATTTTGTTATATTGAATCAAATGAATTTTTTTCGTACGGGTACCCCTGTCACTCTGGAGAAGGTGTTTTTTTTTTGTCATTTGTATGGGAGGTACCAGAAGCAACAGGCCGATATTGTCTAAATTCATTCCTGAGTCATATTTTTATAAGCATACATTTGACAAACAATATGACTGAATTCAGAGTTAATACAAAACTATGAGGGTCAATTCGGTTATTTGTATGGGAGGTAACAGAAGGGGTGCGGCATCTCTATCTGGTGTGTCATAGTTGTATATGCATATCTTTTTTGTAAGTACTGTGAATTTTTTAAGTACTGTGTTCTGTAGCTAAATTCCTTATTTTAAGATAATGAATATTTATTCTATAACTTCCAATCGGTCAATTGGAGGATAATTAAATTTGGTTAGTTCTCTTGTAATTGTAGGTAAAACCTCAGAAAACATAACTATTTGATACACCCCTTTTGGTACCACCCATATAAATCACCGAAATCATCCACATATCTCCACACATATCATACTTGTAAGTATACTGAATTAGGTCAAATTTCTGCCCCCTACTTGTACCTCTTATGGATATTACTCTTCTTCTTCTTCTTAATTGGCAGCAGTAACAGAAATTCATCTAACACTAACCTCAAGAATTCCAAGCGCCTCAGTCTCTTGCGTTCTGTAGATAGTTAGTCACACCAAGTGTAGATAACAGATCTTTCACCTGGTCCATCCAATGTAGTTTTGGTCGCGCCCTTTAGCGCCGCTCATCGACTTTACTGACTAATATATTTCGAGTTGGAACATTTTCATCCATCCGTACAACATGTCCAGGCCAGCACATTCGGTCTATTTCAACGCGCTTGACAGCGTCGATGTCGTTGTACAGCTTTAACAGCTCGTGGTTCATTCAACGACGATACTCGCCGTTATCGATGATGGGTCCAAAGTATTTTTCTCTCGAAGACTCCCACAATAGATCCAGAATAGATTGATTATCATTACCCAGGATTCTGCGCTGTAGAGCAAGATAGGTAGGATCAGAGTCTGGAAGAGTTGATCTTTGTTCTTAGAGAGAGTGCTTTGTCATTACATCGCTTGCTAATCGTTAAGTAGCAGCGGTTAGCTATCAATACTCTTCACTTGATTTTCAGGCTGACATTATTTTTTTTGGGTCCTGTTTTGTATATGTGTAAATAATGAATGTGTTTTCATCGTTCGGTTCAAGATCTTTCTATTATTGCTAATACAGTTTGTTTTACAAGAGTTGTGTGAAATGGATTATATTGACAATTCGATAGTTGCCAAACTATCTTCATCAGCACCCTTTGCTGTGCATTCTCCACACATTATCACAACCTTAAGTGTTAAAATCTTCAACAAACCATCGAAAAGCCCAAACACACCGGTGCGAAAATGGTAAAATAAATTCTATTACCAATAATAGGGATATATCTTGAACCGAACGATGAAAACACATTCAATATTTTTTTTGTTTACACAAAAGGTAGACAAAATTATCTATCGCTTCAAAGTTATAGTTGTCAACGTTCATGCATCGCCCCAAACGAATAGACTCCTTGGTCGTTTTGTTCTCATTTACCACCAGATCTACTTACTCAGACCTCTTTTCAATGCTTGAAAAGGCTGCAGTAACATCTCGCAAACCACCGTAATGATATCTATATCATCGACATACGCTAACAGCATGTGACAACTCCTGTTTCTTGCAGCCATCCGCATAATCATCTACATTACGATGTTAAAGAGATCGCAAAGCGGCCTATCGCCTTGTCTAAAGCATCGCTTGGTAGAAAATAGCTCTGACAGATTTTTTGCCAATTTTCCCCTCAAAGTCGTAATAGCTTCACGGGGATACCAAACGGGGAAACCAAATGTTTTAAAACTTTGCACAAGTTAATATTTCCCAAAAAGCACTTACGGTATTGGAAATGGGCTACATGGACACGCCCCTTTTGGTACCTCCCATACAAATGTACCATTCCGCCTACTTTAGAGATGGAGATATAATATCAATACATTCGACACTATTGTGTCCAAATTCTGTATTTAGTTTAGCTATAACAGGATAAAGTTTTGGAGAAAAAATTTGGTGTCTAGCCACACCCCTTATGGTACCTCCCATACAAATGTACCACTCCGTCCACTTTAGAGATGGAGTAATAATATCAATACACTCGACACGATCGTGTCCAAATTCTGTATTTAGTTTAGCTATAACAGGATAAAGTTTTGGAGAAAAAATTTGGTGTCTAGCCACACCCCTTATGGTACCTCCCATATAAATGTATAATTCCGCCCACTTTAGTCATACACCCAACGCCAGCGTGCCCAAATTATGTATTTAGTATTGATAAATCACTTTAGGCTCACTTTAATAGAAAAAAGAAAAAAAAAGTATCGAAAACAATTGCAATGAACTGAGTGTAATTATAATTAGTTCCTAATATTAAATTTTTCGGACACAAGTTTTTCTATAAATTAGGTTTTGGTTTTGAATATACAATATTTGCGTCTTCTTGGCATCTACGTTTTAAATCAACATGCATTTATACATCAAATTATTTCCTAGTGATTACACGCAGCACATTTTGTTATCAAATAATTTTGTATTTCTGTCCCCTCAATTCAAATCTAGCGAGCGCAGAAAAAAGTATATGCCTCCCTTGGCTGGCACATATGTATATAAGTGCCAATTGCAAAATTTTATTCAGTAGCCAAAAAACCGTCACACATTCTTCAACTAAGCTCGCGAAGAAATAAAAAAAAACACCTAACAAATGGAGTTGACAAGTGTTCCGCTCTATCTCATTATCGCGATAGTATCAGCGGTCGTGTATTTACTTAGAAGAAATCTTAACTATTGGAAACGTTTAGATATTCCCCATGAAGAACCCAATATTCTGATGGGCAACCTAAGTGGTTTTCGTACCAGCAAATCTTTTGGCGAAATTACAGCCAACTATTATCGGAAGTTTAAAGGTACCGGTCCATTTGCCGGCATTTTTATAGGTCAACGACCCGCCGCGTTGTTGTTGGAAAAAGAAGTAATAAAACAAATACTTATCAAAGACTTTTCGAGTTTTACCGATCGTGGCCTATACTACAACGAGCAGTCGGACCCCTTGACAGGTCATTTGTTCATGGTGGATGGTCAAAAATGGCGCAGTCTAAGAACAAAACTTTCTCCGACTTTTACCTCGGGTAAAATGAAATATATGTATCCCACATTGTTGAAAGTGGCCGATGAGCTAATGGACGTTATGGCCGAAAAAGTGAGAGAGAACCCAACGGTGGATGTTAGAGATATATTGGCTCGTTTCACCACCGACATTATAGCCAGTGTAGCGTTTGGCATTGAATGCAATAGCATGAGGAATCCAGCCGATAAATTCTCTGTGTTGGGACGAAAAACAATGGACACACCGCGTCATAACTTTGTTATAATGACATTAATCGACAGTTTTCCAAAATTGGCACGCAAATTAGGCATGCGTATAATACCTGAAGATGTGCATCAGTTCTTCATGAGGACGATCATGGACACAGTGAAATATCGCGAACAGCATAAGATACAGCGCAATGATTTTCTCAATATTTTAATAGAATTGAAAAACAACGAAAGTGACAAATCTGGTTTGGGCGGTATGACCATAGAGGAACTTGCAGCCCAAGTGTTCGTATTCTTTTTGGGAGGCTTTGAAACTTCATCGTCTACAATGTCATATGCCCTGTACGAGTTAGCTCAAAATCAAGACGTGCAAGACAGACTAAGAGCTGAGGTTAGTGAAGTGTTTGCAGATCACAAAGATGCGGCGGTAACTTATGAAGCCATTATGAGTATGCCGTATTTAAATGCTGTTATTTCGGGTAAGTTGATAGCTTTATACTAATCATGGGCTTAATTAATTTTATTACTATTTTGTTATATAGAAACTCTACGCAAATATCCCATTGTTCCTATGCTTAACCGACAAGCTGTAAAGGACTATGTAGTTCCTGGTCATCCCAAGTATGTCATTAAAGAGGGTACACCCCTGATTATACCAGTGTTGGGTATACAAAGAGATCCAGAATTTTATCCTAATCCTGATGTATTCGATCCTGAACGTTTCTCTGCCGATATGGAGAAACAACGTGATCCAATTGAATGGTTATCATTTGGCGATGGACCTCGCAACTGTATCGGCATGCGTTTTGGCAAGATGCAATCTCGTTTGGGTTTGGCCAGTATTATAAGCCGTTTCCGTTTCTCGGTTTGCCCTAAGACTGAAATACCACTTACATTTGATCCCAAAGCTTTGGTTATGTCAGCCAAAAATTCAATACACTTAAAAGTTGAAGCCATTTAAGTTATAGTGAAATTTCTTATGTAAATACTGTATTTTTTATTATGTAATAAACATTTGAGCAGCATCTTCTCATTGTAATATAGCATATCACATCTACGTTTGTAAGTTAATTAATGTCTGATAAAATAAATTCTTTTACTCTTATTTAAGAAAAAAAAAAGTTATGATTTTTTTATACCAAATCAAAAGCATTTTTTAGTAAACCAATTATTTTGTATGACAGGGGCGTGACTGTGTCGTCCATTAACAGTTCTACATTACAGCTGAGCTTGAAAATATAGTGTGCAGGGCTGATTGGTTTACGCATATTAATTTTTTCTATTTTATGACCTGTTTGGTGATATTCTGAATTTTCTCAACAATGATTTTACTAATACCTAATTTTAAGCTGTTAGGTATAACTTAAGGAAGTACTCAACAAGTAAGTACTCATTCTTGTACCACCCTCACTGTCATTGCATCTAGCTATGATATTCATGTACTTGTCTATATATATATATATATATATATATATATGTGTATATAACCAGTACAGAAATTTTCAGTCAGTTGAACTGAATGATATAACTTCTACCCTGACCAAATTTAAATATCCTCTAGTTGTCCTTTTGAAAGTTACAGGTGAAATATTAATTTAAAAAAAAATAGGTAATTTTGTATGGGAGGTACCAGAAGGAACAGGCCGATATCGTCTAAATTCATTCCTGAGTCAAATTTTTAAAATGCACATGTTACGAAAAATATGACTGATTTCAGGTTTATTACAAAACTATGAGGGTCAATTCGGTTATTTGTATGGGAGGTACCCGAAAGGGTGCGGCAACCCTTTCCGGTTTGTCATAGTTTTATATGGATATCTTTTTTGTAAGTACTGTGAATTCTGTCATATGTTATGTAGCAATTACGCTTATAATATCAGGAACCCTTTTTGTACCTCCCATACAAAATTCCTTATTTTTAGATAATCAATATTTATTCTCTAACTTCCAATCGGTCAATTGGAGGATATTTAAATTTGGTTAGTGATCTTTTAATGTTAGGCGAAACCTCAGAAAACCTAACTATTTGATACGCCCCTTTTGGTACCACCCATACAAATCACCGAAATCTGCCCCATATTTCTACATACACATCTTTCTTGTAAGTATACTGAATTAAGTCAAATTTTGCACAATGTCGCTGTTTCAGCCTCTAGTGGTACCTCTTATAGATATTACTATACTTCTTCTTAATTGGCAACATCAACAGAAATTCATCTATCACTAACCGCAAGAATTCCAAGCGCTTCAGTCTCTTGGGCTCTGTGGACAGTTAGTCACACCAAGTGTAGATAACAGCTCTTTCACTTGGTCCATTCAACGTAGTTTTGGTTGGAACATTTGGCTGGAACATTTACATCCATTCGTACAACATGTTTAAGCCAGCGCATTCGGTCTATTTCGCCGCGCTTGACAGCGTCGATGTCGTTGTACAGCTTAAACAGTTCGTGGTTCATTCAACGACGATACTCGCCGTTAACGATGATGGGTCCAACTATTTTGCGAAGTATTTTTCTCTCGAAGACTCCCAGAATAGATTAATCCGCTTATGTCATGCTCAAGATACTGCGACGTATATAGTTGGTATAGTTGGATCTTTGTTGGTCATGAGGGGGCTTTGTCATTAAATCACTTGGTTATTGGCAGCGGTTTGCGATTACTAAACGTTTCTTGATATCTGGGCTTGTTTACGGTGGAGTCAAGGTAGATAAAATTATCTACCACTTTACAGTTATAGTTGTCGACGTTCACGCAGCGTCCCAGACGAATAGACTTTCTGTTGGTTGAAACAAAAAACTTGATTTTGTCCTCATTTACTACCAGATCCACTTCCTCAGACTTCTTTTTCAATGCTTGAAAAGGCTGCAGTAACATCCCGTAATCCACGGCCATTTATATCTATATTATCGACATACGCTAGTAGCATGTGAAAATTCTTGTTTCTTGCAGCCTTCCACATGGTCATCTCCATTACGGTGTTAATGAGATCGCTCTGACAGATTTTTTGCCACTCCGTCCACTTTAGAGATGGAGTAATAATAACAATACATCCGACACGATCGTGCCCAATTTCTGTATTTTGTTTAGCTATAACAGGATAAAGTTTTGGAGAAAAAATTTAATGTCTAGCCACGCCCCTAATGGTACCTCTCATACAAATGTACCATTCCGCCCACTTTAGATATTCAAGTAATAATATCAATATGATAGAAAATTGTAAGCTTTACTGAGGGTGAGGGTATATGTAAGTCGGGTTGCCCGACTGAAATATTAATATTAAGAAAGTTAAGAAAAAACAATTGTACTTTTTTGTACAATAAATTTACTTTTTAGTAAAATAAATTGAATTTTTTAGTACAATAAATTGTACTTTTTTGGAATCGTTATTATCTGTGTATCAAATATCACCGGTTTAGGGATATTTAATATTTGATCACACAACTGATTGAGAATAACAATTTCGTCTGCAAATTTGAACATGAAGTCCCAAATACTATCAGTGTTCCAAATTGTATCTCTCTGGAGCAAAAATACTGTTTGGTTACGCCCCCTCGACCCACTGATGTTATTTAAATGAATATTTTAAATATTTATATTTATCAAGTGTATCAAATTTTATATCTCTAGGGCTAAAATACAGTTTTGACACGCCCACTTCGCCCACTGATCCAAAATTTAAATTTCGCATGCATAAACATATCCGTGTTGTTAAGTACTGTTTGTGTAAACATATCCATGTTGTTAAGTACTGTTTGTGTACCAAATTTTATCTCTCTGGGGGTAAAATACAGTTTGGTCACGCCCACTCCTCCCACTGATCCAAAATTTAAATTTCGTCTGCATATTCATATTCGTGTAGCCGAGTACTATCTGTGTACCAAATTGTATTTCTCTAGGGGTACAATATAGTTTCGCCACACCCTTCCGCCCATTGGTCCAAAAATAAAATTTCGTCCGCAAACTCATATTCGTGTTGCTGAGTAGTATATGTGCATAAAATTGTATATCTCCCTAGCTCTAAAAATATGTTTTGCCATACCCATCCGCCCACTGGCCCAAAATTAAAATTTCGTCCACAAATTCATATTCGTTTTGCCGAGTACTATCTGTATATCAAATTTTGTCTCCCTAGCTCTAAACATATGTTTTGCCACGCCCACTGGTCCATAATTAAAATTTCGTATGCATATTCAAATTTGCGTTGTCGAGTACTATCTGGGTATCAAATTTTATCTCCCTAGCTCTAAAAGTATATTTTGCCACGCCCACTCCGCCCACTGATCCAAAATTTAAATTTTGTTTGCATATTCATATTCGTCTAGCCGAGTAATATCTGTGTACCAAATTTTATCTTCCCATCTCTAAAAATATGTTTTGCCACGCCCACTCCGCCCACTGGTCCAAAATTAGAATTTTGTCCGCATATTCATATTCGTGTAGCCGAGTACTATCTGTGTATCAAATTTTATCCCCCTAGCTCCAAAAAAAAGTTTTGCCACACCCACACCGCCCATATGGTCAAAGATTCAAAAAAAATGATAGCCTAGGGCAATTTCCATATACTACACTATCTGTCTTCCAAATTTCATTGAAATCGGTTCAGCCGTTTAGGCGTGACTGAGCAACAAACATACAAACAAACAAACAGACAGACATTCACATTAATAATATTAATAGGATATTGTAACCATTAAAGTTGCGAAAATAATTGCTTTGTGCAATGAAGTGAATTTATTTATTTAGTTCCTTATATGCAATTTGTCTGACACATAATGATGTTTTTCCTCAAATAAATAGCATACGAAACGTTTCTTATAATGCTCGTATTCGATTTTAAAAATACAATATATGCGACTTTTTGGCATCTACGTTTTAAAACAACATACATACAAACATCAAATTATTTCCTAGTGATTACACGCAGCACATTTTGTTATCAAATAATTTTTTATTTCAATTCAAATCTAGCGAGCGCAGATAAAAGTATATGCCTCCCTTGGCTGGCACATATGTATATAAATGTCAAATGCAAAATTTTCTTCAGTAGCCTATAAACCGTCACACATTATTCAACTTAGCTAGCGAATAAATAAAAAAAAACACCTAACAAATGGAGTTGACAAGTGTTCCGCTCTATCTCATTATCGCGATAGTATCAGCGGTCGTGTATTTACTTAGAAGAAATCTTAACTATTGGAAACGTTTAGATATTCCCCATGAAGAACCCAATATTCTGATGGGCAACCTAAGTGGTTTTCGTACCAGCAAATCTTTTGGCGAAATTACAGCCAACTATTATCGGAAGTTTAAAGGTACCGGTCCATTTGCCGGCATTTTCCTAGGTCAACGACCCGCCGCGTTGTTGTTGGAAAAAGAAGTAATAAAACAAATACTTATCAAAGACTTTTCGAGTTTTACCGATCGTGGCATGTACTACAACGAGCAATCGGACCCCTTAACAGGTCATCTGTTCCTGGTGGATGGTCAAAAATGGCGCAGTCTAAGAACTAAACTATCTCCGACTTTTACCTCGGGTAAAATGAAATATATGTATCCAACATTGTTGAAAGTGGCCAATGAGCTAATGGATGTTATGGCCGAAAAAGTGAGAGAAAACCCAACGGTGGATGTTAGAGATATATTGGCTCGTTTCACCACCGACATTATAGCCAGTGTAGCGTTTGGCATTGAATGCAATAGCATGAGGAATCCAGCCGATAAATTCTCTGTGTTGGGACGAAAAACAATGGACACACCGCGTCATAACTTTGTTATAATGACATTAATCGACAGTTTTCCAAAATTGGCACGCAAATTAGGCATGCGTATAATACCTGAAGATGTGCATCAGTTCTTCATGAGGACGATCATGGACACAGTGAAATATCGCGAACAGCATAAGATACAGCGCAATGATTTTCTCAATATTTTAATAGAATTGAAAAACAACGAAAGTGACAAATCTGGTTTGGGCGGTATGACCATAGAGGAACTTGCAGCCCAAGTGTTTGTATTCTTTTTGGGAGGCTTTGAAACTTCATCGTCTACCATGTCATATGCCCTGTACGAGTTAGCTCAAAATCAAGATGTGCAAGACAGACTAAGAGCTGAGGTTAGTGAAGTGTTTGCAGATCACAAAGATGCGGCGGTAACTTATGAAGCCATTATGAGTATGCCGTATTTGAATGCTGTTATTTCGGGTAAGTTAATAGCTTTATACTAATCATGGGCTTAATTAATTTTATTACTATTTTGTTGTATAGAAACTCTACGCAAATATCCCATTGTTCCTATGCTTAACCGACAAGCTGTAAAGGACTATGTAGTTCCTGGTCATCCGAAGTATGTCATTAAAGAGGGTACACCCCTGATAATACCAGTGTTGGGTATACAAAGAGATCCAGAATTTTATCCAAATCCTGATGTATTCGATCCTGAACGTTTCTCAGCCGATATGGAGAAACAACGTGATCCAATTGAATGGTTACCATTTGGGGATGGACCTCGCAACTGTATCGGCATGCGTTTTGGCAAGATGCAATCTCGTTTGGGTTTGGCCAGTATTATAAACCGTTTCCGTTTCTCGGTTTGCCCTAAGACTGAAATACCACTAACATTTGATCCCAAAGCTTTGGTAATGTCAGCGAAAAATTCGGTGCACTTAAGAGTTGAAGCCATTTAAGCAATAGCGCTTTGAATTTCTGATGCATATATTGTATTTATGTAAAAATATGTCTTCATCATTGTAAAATAGCATATAATATAAGACTTCAATGTAAATAAACGTTTTTGATAATATATCTGTGTATTTATAATTTGTAACAATTTGTACAAATTGTTGCTAGATGTTGTCTATGTACACCAAAGAGCCAATGAAGAGAGAGTAAGAGAGAGTTTATTTTGACAGTGTGATAATAGTGAACTTACTTGTTTTTACTGAAGAAAATTTTGCCAATAAGAATTTGCAAGTTCGAACAACTGTATTGATTGATATGTAAACAAACAAACTAATGTTTAAACAAACTAAATAAAGTTGAAATTGAACACTGACAAGAGTGTGTAACGTTCTTATTGATAAAAACTTAAAAGAGATTTATAAACAATTTTTTCAACAAATTTCGAGAAAACTGTATTTATAAACGATTCTTATCTTCAATAAGTTAAAGTAGGATAATGCCTCTTTAACTTGAAGTTTGTACAATTAATGTTCTATAGTTTGAGTTTGAAGCGATTGCAGTCTTAGTCTACTATGTACCATTTACATATGAACGTGCTAAGTCAATTTTATCCTGCTTAAGCTTTACTTAATAGAGAATTTGGGTACGATCACGTTGGATTTATAGCCTGTTGAAGGCCTTCCACTGGAGAACTTCTGAAGGTAGTCTATTTTTTACATTACAGAGGTCTTCCTAATAAGACCTACGAAATGACTGATTTATGAGACCTAATGAAGCTATTAATCTGAGAACCTTTCAGAAGGTCTCTTTTGAGCAGCGAGAGGGAAGACCTAGCTCCTCACACTATGTAATTTTGAAACGAAGATGGTATGGGGCGGTAAGTCATAACGTCTCCAAAAAAGGCCTGCTAGGAGGCCTCCCAATTGAATATTTCCGTTGCTGGGGAATACAGCAAGAATCACAAGAAATAGTAGGTCAGAAGAGACAAATAAATCCAACAATGTAATGAAAGTGAGCATGTCAGCATGTCGCAATTGCGTTCATCTCGATCACAAGAGGCACGAGCTCGAAGAAATCAACAACGACAATTAGAACGGAGACAAGCGCTCCGGCTCGTAGTTAACACTCGCAGCGCATATGACAAACAACGTCAACCAGTACATCGAGTATTTGCATCCGCTTCGTTCCTTCGACATGCATTTGAGTATGAGCCAGATACTAACAATTCCTCTCATCCGAAAGTAACGATTGGGGGATGCCAACGAAGCTGTAAATTATCCAATAGAGTTTTGAACTCATTGCATTTGCCAGGCGTGCCACCACACTGTCTGTAAGATGGATCACCGACAATATGCTTTACTTCAAAATTTGAACCCATCACGGCTGAGCAAGGGAATGCGATTGGTGGTTAAAAAATTGATGATAAACATTGTCAAAGCCATTATTCTAAATGAAAAATTCCAAGACGAAAGTCCAATAACGAATTCCAATAATTCCCAAATTATGGCTGGTGTGTTTATGTTGTATGTGTTTTATGTTTAATTATCTACAGCGCTACATTACAATTACTGTCATAGATCTAATTCCCCCACACACTACACGTTCGTTGTGTTGTATATAACAACCAAAATATTTACTGGAAAAAAATTGTATGGCACAACAACGTTCGCCGGGTCAGATAGTTATATTATAATTACAACAACGATAGTTTTTCTTATATAAATACGTTTTTTTGTGATCGCAGGATGCTTAAACCTTTCGATGATGTGTGCATTTCGTTACAGTGTACTATTCAGATTTGAATTTTTAGCCCTTCTGCATTTCAGATGACGAAATAGTTTACGAAATTTTCTCATTATGCGCCAATTACTAACTATTATCTACCCTTATACAGAGGGAATATAGACATTAATGTATTTACTAGCGATAACACTCAGCACTTTTTATAATCAAACAAATTTTGTATTTTTGGCCCTCCCCATTTAAATTTAGCGAGCACAGATAAAAGCCTCTGCCTCCCATGGCTGGCACGTATATAAATATCAATTGGAAAATGGTCTTCAGTAGCCGAAAAACCGTCGCACTTTCTTCAACTTAGCTCGCAAAGAAAAATACCAGCTATCAAATGGAGTTGACAAGCGTTCTGCTCTATCTCATTATCGCGTTAGCATCAGTGGTTCTGTACTTACTTAAACGAAATCTTAACTACTGGAAGCGTTTGGGAATACCCCATGAAGAACCTAATATTCTGATGGGCAACCTAAGTGGCTTTCGTACCACTAAACCTTTGGGCGAAATTACAGCTAATTATTATCGAAAGTTTAAAGGCACTGGTCCATTTGCCGGCATTTTCATAGGCCAACGACCTGCCGCGTTGTTGTTAGAGACAGAAGTAATAAAACGGATACTTATAAAGGATTTTTCAAATTTCACTGACCGCGGCCTGTACTACAACGAGCAAACGGACCCTTTGACAGGTCATTTGTCCTTTGTGGATGGTCAAAGATGGCGCAGTCTAAGGACTAAACTTTCTCCAACTTTTACCTCGGGTAAAATGAAATATATGTATCCAACATTGCTGAAAGTGGCCGATGAGCTTATGGACGTTATGGCCGTAAAAGTGAGAGAGAACCCAACGATGGATGTTAGAGATATATTGGGTCGTTTTACCGCCGATATTATATCCAGTGTAGCCTTTGGCATTGAATGTAATAGCTTAAGGAATCCAGCCGATAAATTCTCAGAAATGGGACGGAAGTCCATTGCAACACAGCGCCATAACTCTTTAATAATGATGTTAATCGACAGTTTTCCTAAAGTGGCACATAAACTAGGCATGCGTATAATACCAGAAGATGTGCATCAGTTCTTCATGCGGACGATCAAGGACACAGTGAAATATCGCGAACAGCATAAGATACAACGTAATGATTTTCTCAATATGTTGATTGATTTGAAAAACGACGAAAATGACAAATCTGGCTTGGGCGGTATGACCATAGAAGAGATTGCAGCACAAGTATTTATATTCTTTTTGGGAGGCTATGAAACTTCATCGTCTACCATGGCGTATGCCCTGTATGAGTTGGCCCAAAATCAAGATGTACAAGACAGACTAAGAGCTGAGGTTAGCGAAGTGTTTGCAGATCACAAAGATGCGGCGGTAACTTATGAGGCGATTATGAGTATGCCGTATTTGAATGCTGTTATTTCAGGTAAGTTGACAGCTCCAATTCCAACCATGGACTTCATTAATTTTATTGCTATTTTTTTATATAGAAACCCTACGCAAATATCCTATTATTCCTATACTCAACCGTAAAGCTCTAAAGGATTATGTAGTTCCTGGACATCCCAAGTATGTCATTAAAGAGGGTACTCCCCTGATTATACCAGTGTTGGGTATACAACATGATCCAGAATTTTATCCCAATCCTGATGTATTCGATCCTGAACGTTTTTCTGTCGAAATGGAGAAACAACGTGATTCAGTAGAATGGCTGCCCTTTGGTGATGGACCTCGCAATTGCATCGGCATGCGTTTTGGCAAAATGCAAGCTCGTTTGGGATTGGCCAGTATAATAAACCGTTTCCGTTTCTCGGTTTGCCCCAAGACGGAAATACCACTGACATTTGATCCCAAAGCTGTGACAATGTCAGCCAAAAATCCGCTGCTCTTAAGTGTTGAAGCTATTTAAGCAATAGGATGTATGTATGTTATAAAAAGTATATTGTCTTGTTTATTGTAAAATAGCAGATAATACAAACATTTGAATGCAAATAAACGGCTTTGATCATAATTCTCATGTAGTCAATTCTTCTAACTCTTATTTGCTGGAATCAAATGCAAAAAAAATTAATTTTGTTGCGAATCCTGGTACCTTGCTCAGTGTCTGATCCAGAATGGGCGGCTGTAATAAAATCCTGGCAGGAGGAGCCTGCAACCCGCCACCGACGTTTAAACTATTGCAATGAAAAGAAGTAAGATAATAATAAAATTACCGCAAACGAAGTAAGGACCCTGAATTGAGGATATGCACTTGGAATATTAGAACATTGTATAGACTAGGTGCCTTCATCCAACTGGCAGAAGTCCTTGAAGAATACAAGGCTGACAAAACCGCTTTACAGGAAATCCCGAGGACGGGACACGGGTTCTCGCACATGAAGACGTGCGACATCTACTATAGTGGCCATGGTAGGGCAAGCACGAGTTTGGATGTGGATTTGTGGTTGGCAAGAGATTGCGACAGCTATTCTCACGGTTCAAACCGGTTGGTGAACGAATAGCCACCATAAGAGTCAAGACAAAGTTTTTCCACATAACACTCATATGTGTCCATGCTCCGACAGAGGAGAAAACCGATGAGGACAAAGACAAAGTTCTATGAGAACCTAAAAAAAGGAATATGACCGTAGCTCGAGCCATGACATCAAAATTGTACTAGGCGATTTTAATGCTAAAATAGGCAGGGAGACCGCATTTGAGCCTACCATCGGAAAATTTCATTGACCATAAAAATATTCATAAGGCAACATAGTTATTTCCAGATCAATTGACGAGGAATCAAATAGATCACGTGGTAGTTGATGGAAGGCACGCATCGAGTGTTTTGGACGTACGAGTGATCAGGGTTGTGAACATTGACTCCGATCACTTCCTTACCGCAGTTAAGGTACGCACTAGGCTAAGCATGACGAAAAATGTACGTAACCAAAGCTGGACATCGGTAAACTGCGGACCACAGAGGTAGCGGACGCCTACTCCGACCATCTAACTCAACTGCAGCGAAATTCTCCAACCCCTGATAATATAACCTCACAGTAGCAATATATAGCCGACTCCATAGAACGGACTGCGAGATGCGTACTTGGGTACTCAAAGCCATCTCAAGAAGATGCCTGGTACGATGATGAATGTCGCAATGTCACGAGAGAGACGGTATACAGGGCGAAACTGCAGACAATGGCAACGCGAGCTGATCGTGAACGGCACAGGGAGAAAATACAAGAGGCAACTCGTTTTTTTCGGCAGAAAAAAAAGCAGCTGAAGAAGAGACAGGACGAATGCACAGAACTGCTTCCAAGTAGAGGGGAAGCCCGAAAATTGTACCAGAGAGTTAAGACAGGAATAGAGTTGCCTCCGGCAAAGACAGCTATGGCCAGCTAGTAACGGTGCTGGGTAACGTTTTAAAGATATGGAGAGAACATTTTAGAAATATACTGGATACGGACACCACTCCAGAAGACCTCGCTCTAACCCATGACGATCATATTCACTGTCCACCTCCGAACCAGAGCGAGGTGCATGTGGTAATATCCCACCGTAAAAATAACAAAACGGCTTGGTGCCGATAGTCTCCCCGCAAAATTATTTAAGACGGTGTGGATTCTACCAGAGAATTAAGGAAAAGGGAAAAGGGAATCCGTGGAAAAGGGTTCCCATCCTGCAAGAACAGCTAGTTAGTGACCAACCTGGATAACGTTCTCAAGATTTGAAGAGAGCATTTCAGAAATCTACTGGATACGGACACCACTCCAGAAGACCCCGCTCCAATCCATGAGGATGGTATTAACTGTCCACCTCCGACACTGAGCGAGATACGAGAATTGTTAAAGGCAGGTGGGGAGGAACTGATTAGGAGCATGAGGAGATAATGCCTGGGGATTGGAGCCTCAGTCTGTTATGTCCCATATTAAAGAAAGTAGATCGCAGTATGTGTAAAAACTACCGTGGAATAAGCCTATTACCAATTGCATACGAGGTCCTTTCGAACATATTATGTGAAAGTCTTAAGCCAACTGTTAAAAAACTAATTAGATCTTATCAGTGCGGCTTTATACCAGGTAAATCTAAATTCAAATATTCACATTTACGACAAATCCTGGAAATAAAACTCATGAAAAGCAAATCGACACATACCACCTTTTGGTGGACTACAAAGCTGGCTTCGACTCTACGATAAGGTATAGGATATATGAGGCCATGTTTGGTATTCCTGCAAAGCTAATTCGACTTTGCAGATGTACCTTGAAAAACAGCAAATCCTCGTTTAAGATTGGTAAGGATCACTCTGAACCATTCAACATGGAAAGAAGACTCAAGCAGGGTTGTTGTTGTTGTTGTAACAGCTGGAGAAAGTAGCTGGGATGATAATTCTTGATGCCGATATTTAATTTACCGGCACTCGATCGGGCATGTAATCCGATTATCATACAATCATTGTTGTCAACTCTGTTTCGTTTCTTAGTAGATAACAAGGTTTGTGTCAAGGATTGCTAGTTGTTGTTGTTTTTTGAGTTTTAACCACCATTTTCCTTCAATAGATGGCGCCAGCTGGTTTTATTGATTTATTTTTTAGATGTGGATAAATCATTTCCTTTTGTCCTTGGTTCTTGAGCAATCTGGATATTTTTGAAGTGGAAGCATCTAGGATGAGTTTTGTTGGCTGAAGAATTCGAAAGTGCTTGAAAAATAATTTTTCATCGATGTTGATGCCAGTGCCCCGGCCGGGAATCGAAAACGGCACCGTCGGATTGCAAATCTACATCGCTTCCACTGAGCTATCGAAGGTCACTGTCAGGCAGAGTGATAGCTTGTTCTGTATATTATTTAATATAGTTATGGATAAGGTGATGAAAAAGGCTGGTGTCAACATGTCTGGCACCATATTCCACAAGAGCCACATGGCACTAACCTATGCCGATGATATAGACACCATTGACCGAAATCTGCGGGATGTTACTGCAGTTATCTCATTACTAGGAAAGGAGTCATGGGTTTAGTGATCAACGAGAACAAAACAAAAATAATGATATCGACGAACAAAGAGTTCCAATGGGGGCGCAAAATTAACGTTGAAAATTAGTATTTTGAGGTAGTAGATGAGTTTACCTACCTCGGATCTCAACAAGAAAAATAATGTCAGCCAAGAAATCAAGCGGAGAATAGTGCACGTCAATAGATGATTTTACGGACTTCGGCAGCATTTTAGTAACACCAACTTATCTCGGGATACTAAGAAACAGCTTTACCAGGTAATAATTTTATCAGTTCAGTTGTATGCTGCCGAATCGTGGGGGCTGACGACAATGGACATACAAAACCTGTGAGTATTCGAGAGAAAAGTACTCCGAATAATATATGGACCTATCTGTGTCGACAGCGAGTTTCGCCATAGAATGAACCATGAGCTGTATGAGCTTTACCAAGACGTCGACGTAGCTGAAATAGTCTGAATCCAACGTCAACGACGGCTGGGATATGTTGCCAGGTTGGATGTAAATGCTCCAGATAAAAAGGTGTTTGATTGCGAACTTGAAGGACGGCACAGACCAGGGCGACCCAAACTTCGTTGGAAGGACCAAGGAGTTGCCGTCGAGCCACCATCTGGTAGGAATTACTGGAGAACACATGCAGAAGACCGAAGCATACAGATTTCTTTAATACTTCAGGCCTCTAACACAGTTCACCATTTTTCAGCTCAAAGATTTGGGACGCTAAACCGGACTAGTGGTTCTCGAGTTGTCTCAAACAAAAGAGCCTAAAACGTGACAAATTTCCCTATACGATACTTACTAACTTCAATTCGAATTTCCATTAATATGGCATGTAACTTAACAAAACGAAGGATGCAGAACTTCTTCTTTTTGGGGCTACTTTCACGTGCAGTTCTTAGAATGGAGTCCCAAAATCATGAGCTGTAATGTGTAATTTATGAAACACGTTCGTTAGTTATAAGGGGCCACCTCAGTGAGTATAAAATATAGATTAATACATAATGTTCCCTGTGAAATAACAATTTCCTTTACAATTAGCGAAACTTTTCCCCATTCACAACTAGACCACTAGATTGAGTCAGTAGTAAAATTTATGAATTATCACACTTTTAACAAATATTTGTTATTTAATGTAATACAAACTGACTGCCCCCCCACTTATCAGTCTGCTTGGTCGCTCTATATAAATATCAATACATGACATTGTTACAATTACATATCAAATTTGCCGACGTCATGTAAACAATGATTTGAGGTTTTGCAATCTTTTTGTAATCAAAACGCCACTATACTCATCTAAGCAAACAAAAAAAAAAATAGCAAACGCACAGTGGTTTCGAAATAAACTTCAATTAAAAAAATCCCAAACCAAAAAATAAAATTATACCCAAAAATTTATAAAAATACTTATTTGGAATAATTTTATATTATCCGGAGGTATTTCTTTTTCATTAAAGAATTAATTTATAATGCAAAAATTTCCATAAATTATTACTCAGTACAATACATAATTTTGGGACTCAATTTTGAGAACTGCACGTGAAAGTAGCCCCAAATAGAAGAAGTTCTACATCATTCATTTTGTTAAGTTACATGCCATAATCATAAGTAATATTCCAAGTAAATCATACGCCACGGAGTACAACAGTTTTATTGTAACTGCTACAAAATAAATCCAGTTCAAAATGATTAGATTAAAGGAATTGTAATTCTTAATTTTTTAATTTGTTTCAGCTAAATCGGATTCAGGTTCTCGGGTTATGTCAAACAAAAGACCCTCAAACGTGACAAATTCCCCTTAACGATACTTACTAACTTCAAATCGATATTAAATTATTATGGCATGTAACTTGATAAAACGAATGATGCAGAACTTCTTCTTTTTTAGGCTACTATCGCATGCAGTTCTTAAAATTGGGTCCCAAATCAATGAACCGATAAATTTTGTACTGTGTTTTCTTCTTGTGAATTATTTCATTCGATTTTGTAGTTATTTCATTGTGGATTATTTCGTTTCTAAGTTTGGGGTTTATTTCAAGGGGGAATATTTCGTAGTGCCAGAACTGCACTTTGCACCTTTGCCTGTCCGTCTATAGGTATAATAACTTAAATATTTATATATCCTTTGGACAGTTTACCACATAAGCAAATCATATAAGTAGAACAATTATCTGAAACTGCTTTCGCTTGAAACACTGTGCGTTGTCATGCCTGTGTATTATCTCATACAAACTATTACACACGTGCCTATAGTTGTAATATCAATGCAAGACATTCCTAGTCATTACACCTATCACATTTTTTTTTTGTTATCTACTACTGCACTGTAATGCACTGCCCCCCTCCCTGACCGTGTTTGGCTTCTAGTTACCTGACTATATAAAAATTGATATGAACAGAATTCAGGCAGTAATAGAAAAACTTTCACGTTAATTTAAACAAAATTCGCGGGCACAAATTGCAAACACATCCTTGACAGAATGGAGGTAACAAGTGTTTTACTCGGTATCATTATTGCCGTAGCATCGACAGCTGTTATCCTGCTCAAGAGAAATCTCAGCTATTGGAAACGTTTGGATATACCGCATGAAGAACCCAACGTGCTGATGGGCAATATGAATGGCTATCGTACCTCTAAATCATTTGGCGAAATCATGGCCAATTATTATCGAAAGTTTAAAGGTACCGGTCCATTCGCCGGTATTTTTATGGGCCAGCGTCCTGCTGCCGTCCTGCTGGAAAAGGATGTTATCAAACAAATACTGATTAAGGATTTTGCCAATTTCACCGATCGTGGCATGTACTACAACGAGCAATCGGATCCCTTGACAGGTCATTTGTTCTTTCTGGATGGTCAAAAATGGCGCAGTCTCAGAAATAAACTTTCTCCAACTTTCACATCGGGAAAAATGAAATATATGTATCCGACATTGCTGAAAGTGGCCGATCAGCTTATGGATGTTTTAGCCGCAAAAGTGCGAGAGAGGCCAATGGTTGATGTAAGAGACTTATTGGGTCGTTATACCACCGACATTATAGCCAGTGTAGCCTTTGGCATTGAGTGCAATAGTTTAAGAAATCCAGCCGATAATTTCTTAAAAATGGGACGCAAAGCCATGACCACACAGCGACACAACTTTGCCTTAATGACATTCATAGATAGTTTTCCGAATTTGGCACGTAAAATGGGCATGTGTGTGACACCCGAAGACGTGCATCAGTTTTTCATGAGAACAGTCAAGGAGACAGTGAAATATCGTGAAGAACATAAGATACAACGCAATGATTTTCTCAACATTTTAATTGATTTAAAAAATAACGACAATGATAAGTCTGGTTTGGGCGGTTTGACCATCGAAGAACTGGCGGCGCAAGTGTATGTGTTCTTTTTGGCCGGCTTTGAAACATCATCGTCTACCACATCATTTGCCCTGTATGAGTTGGCCCAGAATCAGAGTGTTCAAGATAGACTAAGGTTAGAAGTGCAGGAAGTGTTTGCAAATTCCAAAAACTCAAAATTATCTTATGAAGATGTCATGAATATGCCCTATCTGAATGCAGTAATATCTGGTAAGTAACTCCTGGTAAAATGGTATGATCAAGGCAAACAAGTATAAATTATATATTTTTTTCACTAGAAACTCTGCGCAAATATCCCGTTTTACCCTTTCTTAATCGTCAAGCCTTGAAAGACTACGAAGTACCCGGACATCCAAAGTATGTTCTAAAAGCTGGCACTCCTCTTATTGTACCCATACTTGGTATACAACGTGATCCTGAATTTTATCCTCAACCCGAGGAATTCGATCCCGAGCGTTTCTCGGCCGAAATGGTAAAGCAGCGTGATCCAGTGGAATGGTTGCCCTTCGGAGATGGACCTCGCAACTGTATTGGCATGCGTTTTGGCAAAATGCAGTCCCGTTTAGGTTTGGCCTATATGATAAATCGTTTCCGTTTTACGGTTTGCCCCAAGACTGAAATCCCATTGACATTTGAACCCAAAGCTTTGGTAATGTCACCAACGAGTTCAATCTATTTAAATGTTGAAGCTGTATAGGTGAGGGAAGATTACGTTAAAATTGTGATAAATCAATCAAATGAGAAAGAGTAGAAAAAAATAAGACTTATTTGAATAATAGGAAGAAAATTTTCATATTTAAAATAAAACTATTTGGGTTGTTACTTATTGCCGGTTTAAAAGTCATTAATAAATATTAATTGTATACAAAATTGTCTTTCTTAATTACACTGCGCCCGAGTGGGGCATTTTTTTGGGTAGCAATCGTTGCACAGCTTGGAAAACCCTAAAGCAGTACAACACATGATTTTGGGACTAAATTTTGAGAATTGTAAGTGAAAGCAGCCCCAATAAGGAGAAGCTCTGCTCATTGATTTGGAACTCAATTCTGAGAACGGCACTTGAAAGTAGCTCCAATAAGGAGAAGTTCTGCATCATTCGTTTTGTCAAGTTACATGCCATATTAATTAAATATCGATTTGAAGTAAGTAAGTATTGTTAAGGGGAATTTGTCAGGTTTAAGGCTCTTTTGTTTGCGATAATATAAATACTATATGGTGGCGTATGATTATCATAAGTTATATTTCACCTAAATCATACGCCACGGAGTACAATAGTTTGACTGCTACAAGTACAACTGGTATAAATCCAGTTAAAAATCATTTGATGAATAGAAAAGTGAAACTGATGATTGAAACGTTATATGAACAGATTAAAGGAATTGTAATTCTTATTTTTTTAAAATTTCAGCTAAATCGGACTAGCGGTTCTCGAATAATGTCAAACAAAAGAGCCTAAAACATGAAAATTTCCCCTATACGATACTAACAAACTTCAAATCGATATTAAATTATTATGTCATGTAACTTGACAAAACGAATGATGCAGAACTTCTTTTTTTGGAAATACTTTCAAGTGCAGTTCTCACAATTGAGTCCCAAACCAATGAGCTGAAAAATGATATAATGTGTAATACAATGGTGGTGACCGTTTTAAGGTTATCCATTTTTTTGCGTAATATTTGAGAAATTGTGCTACCAAGTACCTATGAAAGTTTCCTCTATATTTATAGTCTATTACATAGATTATAGTCATGTGAACTGACTGATAAGTACCTAGGTTCTTTCTACAACATTCTAACAAATGTTGTCATAGCACACGCGACTACCATGCGAGAGATCCCAGGTTCGACTACTGGCTCAAGTCATCTACATTTCTCTTTCAATGCCCGCATCCCCAATATTTTCGACAGCAACTTCGACGTAAATGCTCGATTCAATCGGCATGTCTAGTAAAACCTTATCAAACAGTCACGTTCAGGTTCGTCGATAAGCAAGTAGGTGCCGTTAGTTATGTATCCAAAAATAGAAAAAGTGTTAATTCACAACGATGCGAGAAGCTAACCTATGCATACAATTTCTAGTTGCAGAAGGCAGCTCACGTAAAGTTATTGTGAATGAAGTTATTACGCCAATTGCCCACTATCAAGCCAAATCGAAGTAAGAAGAGCAATACCGTGGCTGAAAAATAATATTAGCTATTGAAGTCCGGTGGCGATGGGCCATGCGCACGGTTTGGCTTACCTAGTGCATGCCCGGTTATTGGAATCTAAGCGGATTATGTCCTATGCTGCATGAAGGTGATCCTGGATCAGCCATTTACCCATCGCACATAAGGTACTGTCGATTATTTTTCCACCTAATTGGGGCTTATCCGTGTAGCTTTAGACCTGGTAGATCATAAACTGACCAAATATTTACACTTCGCCAAATCATGGGAAAGACTTAAGAAAAACAGATCGGCACGTACCATCTTTCCGTCGACTTTAAAGCTGCCTTCGACAGCCCGATAAGGCAGAAATTACCCAAAGCCATGGCAGAGTTTCGTTGATTATAAAGCTACCTTCGACAATCCGATACGGCTGAGTTTCGTATTACAGCGAAGCTGAAACGCCTTTGCGTAATGACGCTGAATGACACGAAGTCTTCGGTGGAGATTGTCAAGGACCTTACGGAGTCATTGTCATGGACCTGATTATGCCTAATACAAAAGATGATCTATGTATGTTCTCCAACTATCAGCCTTCCCCCGATCGCTCATAAGATCCCATCGAGTGTGCTATGTGAAAGACTAAAGCCAGTTTTATTTCACATCAGTGTGGCTTTAGACCTTGTAAATCAACAACTTACCAGATATTCAGACTTCGTCAAATCATAAGAAAGAGAAACAGATTGATACGCACCATCTTTTCGTAGACTTTAAAACTGCCTACGATAGGCCGATATGGAAGAAATTACCCAAAGTCATTGCTAGGTTTGGTATTCCAGCGTAGACGATAAGCCTTTTTCGGAATGACGCTAACTGTCACGAAGTCTTTAGTGAAGATTGCCAAAGAGCTTATGGAGCCATTCTATACCTGATGAGGCGTAATACGAAAGATGATCCATGTGTGTGTGCTCCACTTACCGCTGCATCTGCTTTTCACCGATCGCACTTAAGATCAAGTGAAGTATAATAGACTAAAGCCAGTGCCTTTCCACCAGATCGGACCTTATCAGTGTGGCTTTAGACCTGGTAAATCAATAACTGACCATATATTTACACTTCGCCAAATTATGGGAAAGACTTAAGAAAAACAGATCGCCACGTACCATCTTTTCGTTGACTTTACTTAAGAAAAACAGATCGGCACGTACCATCTTTTCGTCGACTTTAAAGCTGCCTTCGACAGCCCAAAAAGGCAGAAATTACCCTTAGCCATGGCCGAGTTTGGTATTCAAGCGAAGGTGACTGACACGAAGTCTTCAATAAAGATTGCCAAGGACCTTATGGAGCCATTCTATACCAGACGAGGCCTAAAACAAGGGCACGGTTTATCAGGTGACCTCTTCAGCATAGCGAAGGAGATGATACTGAGGAAAGCTGCAATAAACGCGAGTTGGACGATATTCAACAAAAACCACATGCTACTTAAGTACGCTGATGACGTAGACATCAACGGCTGAAAACTACGAGATGTGACTGCAACCTTCTCAGGTATACGGAAGTAACCAGCAAAAATGGGTCTAATGTTTTACGAGGACGAAACGAAGTTATTAGTTTCAATGAATAAAGAATCTACTCAATTGGGAAGCTGCTTGATCATTGAAATTTCGAAGTAGAAGATGATTTTTCCTAGGCTCTGCCATTAATAAAACAAGAAGAGTAAGCCGGAGGAGAGTCCAGCTTGAGCACTAGGCCCAAGTCAATTTTTGCAAAAACTGGAAAAAAAAGTTGGCTTTCTGCAAAAAAAAAATTGTATTTGAGACAAGAGTGCTACTAACGAATTTGCATCATCTACAAGCTCTTTTAAACCAAAAATTTTTAAGAAACATCAGAAAACTGAATAGCTATAAATAATAAATCATGACAATCGAAGTTTAAATATATAAAAGTCTCCTCAGTCGAATAAGAAAGCAAACTTGGCACTTGAAAAATGTTTCTATTTTGCACAAATTTAATTACTTGTCATCTTCAACAAATTATCGACACCGCTATCATATTGAAATAAACGTAAATATTGCAAAAAAATTAATCGTCATTGCCCCTTGCAATATTGCACAATTATGACGAAATATTTCAACATTTTTAAAATGAAAATTACAGGCAGCACAGGTCATGTTTCCAGTAGGTCATGACAATGCATTGATATACTTCTGTATATTTTTTGTCTCGTCATGGTATACGTACTACAATTTAGCATGTACAATGTGATATTTTTACATACAAGTTATATACTAACACTAAGCGACAGCCAAAATCGCAGGTGGTAGTGACTAACGGAAATTAAAAAGGTCAAAAAAAGTTATACGTGTCCTGGCGTTTCACTGGTTCACGTCTAAAAATCGTGATATATCGATTTGAAGTTAGTAAATATCTTATAGGGGTCAGCATAGAACCCAAGGGCCTCCTTTTTAGGCGCCAACTTTGACCTACCATTCAAATACAAAGAGAATGTTCAATTTTTGTTTGTTTTTGGTCTTCCGCCCCATATCCTGCAGTTCATCTTACCTATGTATATAATACTTACTAACTTCAAATCGATATATCTCGTGACCCAGTGAAACGCCGGGACACGTATAACTATGTTTTGACCGATATAACTTTCCTAGTAGTCAGAATCCCCGCCAATCACTGACCCCTACAATTTGTCTCGCACAGTTTAATACATTTCTTATTTCAGATTTAATAATTCAAGCGATAACATCACACTGATAACATAAGGTTTGAAGTATTTGTTCGCACAATTCTGTAGATAAGCTAAAGAACACTAGATAAATCATTACCATAGGTCTAATTATGATCATGCTGCTTTGAAGAATAATGAAAAAGTTGCTTAGTTAAAGTAAGAAAAAAAAGTCACTTAATTAATTGAAGTCGAAAAGTTTTCGGATCATTATTAGGTCACTGCCAATCAGACGCGACAGCTAGGTGTTATGTGTTTTATGATCCTCAATCTTTGTATGTTATACGGCTCGAGCATTTTTAAACATTTATAGCACGCTGATCATTTATATTCAGTCTACTTTATTTATTATTAGTTGTTCAATTAGTAACAGCACTCTCAACTTTATTTATGTTTATAGTTTTGTTGTAATTTAATAATGCAAACAACATTTTCCCACCTATTTGTTTACATTTTTACTTGTTGTGCTGGTTTCGCCTTTATCATTGCTGACTATTGCGATAGCGTAAACGGCATGAGTCGACATTTTTTCTGTGTCATTCTTGAGGCAGCACGCCACGCCGTCATCCCTAGGAGGTCTGAATAAAAAATAAACATAACAAAAAAAAAACACAACTGCGAACGTATGAATGTGCCCCAGAGCATCGTAAATAATAATACATCAAATAAATGAGTATGGGGGAATAAATGCAAAATCATTGTGTAGAAATGGCACGCGAATAATGTATAATAATTCATATGTATGTATAATTCATTGTGCATGTGGTATTGGGTGTTTAGTAGATTAATAAATAAACGGGTTTCTTAGATAAGCTGGTTTTCGAAACTAACGATAAAATTCATAATATTTTCAAGCAATTTTAAGTATTTGTTTTGTTTTTGTACTACAGTACTCTTCAGCGTATTCACACCGCAGACATTAGTTCTTAAAGTATTGAGTCGGACACTCATTGTGAAAGGACATTCGACGGAATAAGACATCAAATTCATGACGTATCGCCAATAAAGTGTCCAAGAATGAACTCAACCCGTGCATAACTAACGTAGGTAAATAGGGCGAGGAAGTCCTTTCTGGTTCCGATGACGTCCAGAATGTTACGTTAACGATGAGACCATTCAATGATCGAAGTCAAAATAGAAAAATTTTGTCTGCCTTAGATAAACTGACTGATAAATAAAAACTTAATTTCCCTTTGCGTGTTAATTCACAACAACACCCCCATGCATCGCGTTGTTGTGAATTAACACGCTTTCTATTTTAAGATTCACAACTAACGGCACCTACTTGTTTATCGACGAATGCGAACGTCACTATTTGAGAAGCTCTTACTAGACACGCCGATTGACTCAACACTTATACTGCGAAGTTGCTGTCAATAACATTCGAGGGCAGCCGACAATGAAAGAACAATTTTTTTTTTAAATGACTGGAGCCATGTTTAAACCTGCGATCTCCCGCATGGTAGTCGCGTGTTCTAACCACTATGCCGCGGCCGGTCCCGGCTGATAAATAACCTCGATTTATTAATGTTTAACAGTCAATTTATTAAAATTAACTGATTATAAAATGAAATAAATTTTGAATTATTATTCACATTCTTGTTAACCGGTAACGTCAGCGGTTTGCGGTAGCAATACTCATCTCTGGTTTTTGATCTTGTTTATTGCCAGATCTACTTTTTCTGACTGTTGGAAAAAGCCGCAGTAATATTCCGCAGTTCTCATTCGTTGTTAATAACTACTATATCATCGGCGAACATGAGGCGCATGTGACTTGTATTTAATATGATATTAGTTCAGCTTAATAACAGAAATTTGCTCCGTTAGATTTACGATTATATTCATTGAAGATTTCGTGTCGTACAGAGCTCGTAGCGTCCTATCAGCTTGGCAGGGACACTAAATTTATCTTTGGCTTCTCTCGTTTTGGACTGTTGAAATAAGCTTTATGGATTTTTTGAGTCATCTCTATAATTCTTGTCGTGTCAATACCTACTTGGTCGGGGATCAGGGAAAAAGCCACACTATCTTTCATGTAACATACTTGACAGGCACTTGTATGCGATGAGTAAAATGCTGATCCCATAGTATTTAGTTGGTGCATACACTTGTATAGCCTTTCTTAAGGGGGTCCAAGTTCGTGATCCAATAAAAATGGGCGGGATCGGATCAGTAGGTGTGGTATAAGACTTGAAACTTTAAAAAGCCGTATCTCACTAACTATAAGAGGCATAGTGATGATATTTATTATGCGTTGTTGATACAGTAGGATGGAAGTGGACTGAGCTACGTCCAATTTTAAAGATATCATTTTAACAACCAATATCACAGTGGGATCGTCCTGAAAATTTCTCAGTATATTAGATACATAACCAGGCTATTTGAAACCAATTGATGTAAAATGCAAGATTTACTAAGAACCTGTCCTTTAACCTCCGCACGGGAATCAGTTGTCCGGTCATACTCAAATTTCCGTCATTTATTATACACTTACCCTACGGGGTGGAGGGTGGTATATATCATTTGATTCGAACCAATAGTGTAACACATAGAATGAGTCACTTTCGATCCTAAGTTTCTTTGAACCAAGTTCGATTCATGACTTTTTAAGCCGTTTGAGCCATGTCCGTCTGTCTGTCTGTCCGGTTGGTACGCACGATAACTTTCGAAAGACGAAACCAACTTTTTTGAAAATATTCACAAGTTAATATTTCCCCAAAACTACTTACGGTAGTGAAAATGGGTTACATGGCCACGCCCCTTCTTGTACCTCCCATACAAATGTACCATTCCGCACACTTTAGAAATCGATTAATAATATCAAATACTCAACGTGATCTGTGCCCAAATTCTGTATCAAATACTCAACGCGATCGTGCCCAAATTCTGTACTAATTGAGGATAAAGGTTTGGAGAAAAACAGGAAGTCTAGCCACGCTCCATCTTGTAGCTCCTGTACCCATCTGATACCACCCACTTTAGAAATCGATTAATATTATTAATACACACCACGCGATCATTCCTAACTCGGTATTTACTACAGCTTTATCTGGATAAGGTTTGGAGAACATATCAGGAAGCCTACCCACGCCTCTTTTGGTACCCATACTAATGTATCGTACCGCCCACTTTAGAGAAGGAATAATAATATCAATACGCCCAATGCGATCGTGCTAAAATTCTGTTTTCTAGTTGGCTATAACAGGATAAAGTTTTGATGAAAAAATTTGAAGAGTTAGCCACGCCCCTTCTGGTACCTCCCTTACTTTAAAAAGCGAGTAGCAATATCTATACACCCGACACGATCGCACCCGACTTCTGTATTTTGTTAAGAAATAACAGGATAAAGTTTCGAAGAAAAAATTGGAAGTCCAGCCATGGCCCTTTTGGTACCTTCCATACAAATGTGCCAGTCCGCCCAGTTTCGAGATGGAGTAATAATATCAATATACTAGAAACTTGTATGTGTTATTGAGGGTGAGGGTATATGTAAGTCGGGTTTCTCGACTGAAACTTTCTTACTGGCTATATGTGTATGCATGTCTGCCATTAAGCCTCCTTATAGGAAGCAACGAAGGAAGTCCTTGCCTCCTAACAACACCCTATGTTATTTGGATGGAAGAGGGAATGCAAAGGGTAGGTCTACAGACTGCTTTTAAAGGCCTTCTAGGTCATTCCTTTCGCCACTGATTTTCAAATGAAATTACTTATGTATCGCCTTGTTTATTGCCAGATCTCTTTTTTCTGACTGCTGGAAAAATCCGCGAGGCGCATGAGATTCTTATTAAGAATGTAACTAGTTCAGCAGTCTAACCGATTGGCTTCGTCAGGTTTTCGCCTATACTCACTGAAGACTTCGTGCCGGTCAGTGCCATCCCTATCGTCGTATCAGCTTCGCTAAACAAAACTTATATAATAAGTTAAGATACTAAACTTATCTTTGGAGTCTAAAAGTTTCTCTCGTAATGGACTGTAGAGAGAAACTTTACATAGTAGTTAGAACCCGCGCATATCATGTGGAAAATTTGCGGTTTGATTCCTCCAGTCATCTAAACATTTTTTTGCATTGCCGGCCCCCTCGATGTTGTATACCGCAACTTTACAGTATAGTGTATAGTCAATCGGCATACCTAGTTAAAAAACTTTTCAAATAGTGGCTTGTGCATTCGTCGACAAGCAGTAGGTGCCGTTTGTTGTGAATCTCGAATAGAAAGTGTGTTAGTTCACAACAACGCGAGACGCTACCTCATTAATGGGCTGGATATTAAGTTTTAATTAAGTAAGTGCCGATCAACATATCATGGATCTTCCGCAATATTTGCAGGAAGTAAATCGAAGTCCGCAGCTTTATTTGTATACCATTCACAAGGCGCACGAACGGAGTGAAGGGTATATTATATTTGTTCTTCCATTAGCAATGCCCATAAAGAGGCGTGACAATGACAATGTTTTTATTCACGTGTATATAAATAATCAGCGTCGAATTTCGAGTCAATAAAAAGATGTCCGTCCGCGTGCCTATCCCCGCTAACAGCCGTAGTTTAGGAGATATCGAGCGAAAATTTGGGATTCAAGTATTCATCCTCAAAACGAAGGGTAAATTCTAAGATGAACAAGCTCTGTCGAAAACTACTCCCTATATACAAACTCCACTTTTTCGGAATGTTCCTGCGATTACATCCGTACTTTAAGAGCTATCGAGTTGATAATTTGTATGCAAGCTTCAATCCTCTAAGTGGAGCTTGAGATATAAGATGAGCGAGACCGAAAACAAACTACCTCCACCTCCCATAGAACACCCCCTTTCTAGTGTCGTCCGTCTGTCTATCTTTTCAATTACAGCCGTAGTTTAAGAGATATCGAACGGAATTTTGGAATGCAAGTATCTATCCTCAAAACGAAGGGTAAATTTTAAGATGACCAAGATCTGTCCAAAACTACTCCCACCTATCTAGCTATCGAGCTGATAATTTGTATGCAAAAGAAACTACCTCCACCTCCCATACAACACCCCCTTTCTGGTGGCATCCGTCTGTCTATCTCCACTATTACAGCCATAGTTTAAGATGAAATTTGGTAAGCAAGCTCTAAGCGGCGAGATCTCAAAAACCGTAAACATGAACACCGGAATGAGGGGGTGAGTAGAGTGGTTGCAGTTGTAACTCATGCTAGTGTGGTGATGACATCGGTGATCGGTTCCAAAAAGTGACCCAGAACATACATATATATACTACTGGCATAGATAAAGATAATTACCTTACTTCTTTGTTTTTGGCTTGGTGATGGACCATCTCCTTGCTCCAGTCATCATTGCTGGCCCCCCTCGGTGTTGTCGACAGCAACTTCGCTGTATAAGTGTCGAGTAAATCGGCATGTCTAGAAAAAGATTCTCAAACAGTGACGTTCGCATTTGTCGATAAGCAAGTAGGTGCTGTTAATTGTGAATCTAAAAATAGAAAGCGTGTTAATTCGCAATAACGCGAGAAACTATCCCAGACCTCATTCATGGGGTGTAAAGGGAAATTCAGTTTTTTTTTTTGCAGTAACTGAGAGAGTTGCTCGGTCTCGGTTTCTTGTCTTTAAATCAGGGGATAACAATGTTGTCTTTTCACGTCATTCTGTGGATATAAGGTTCCACTCACTCAAGTTTTTGAGAGAAGCTTTTATTGGAGGTGATGGTGTGTTGACTTATTTCCAAACAAATTTGGGTTTTTTTAGGTCAGTGTTAGTTTTCTTTGAGACTATTTAAGTTAATACATTTACTTATAAAATTAAATGGTGTCAACATTTATCCCTGATAATCCTGATATTCGATTATACGTAAAGGTATCTGCAATCCAAAATTCGTATTAACGAGGTGTTACTGTACCAACTTAGCAATGAATGACTTAGCTAACACATACTCAAAAATATGCATAGTATTATGTATACAAAATTATAATTGCCGCCCATATGGTGTGAAATGTCCAATATTTAATCTGCAAAGTGGATTTGTTGCTTTATACAAATTTCAAATTCTTTGCGACAAAGAAATACACAAATTTGCAAAGTCTGAGATAACCTTTAATTATATGCGAAAATGATCTATATATAGTCTCATTCTAATAGCAGTGCTAATATTCATAATTTAGTCGTCTTCAGCCCTGAGTGTTTGTCATTTAAAATATTTAAAAGGTACCCGGAACCATGGACCCATTGTCCAGTATATTAATATATACTATCGTAGCGCTTATTTCGACAGTGGTATATACCCTTCGAAAAAGGCTAAACTATTGGAAGAGTCGTGGCATTCCCCACGAAGAGCCCTACTTATTGGAGGGCAATATGAAGGGATTTCGCAAAACTTTGCATATTGCCGATATTATTTCCAACTACTATCGCAAATTCAAAGGAACTGGTCCATTTGCTGGAATTTTTCTGGGGCCACGTCCTGGGGTGGTGCTGTTGGAAAGGGAAATTATTAAACAAGTGATGATTAAGGACTTTGCAAATTTTGCCGATCGTGGCATATACTATAATGAGAAAACTGACCCGTTGACAGGACATCTGTTCTTTTTAGAAGGTGAAAAGTGGCGAACATTGAGAACGAAATTAACTCCTACATTCACATCGGGAAAAATGAAATTTATGTATCCTACACTGCTGAAAGTTGCTGATCAGCTAATGGACGTTCTGGAGGAAAGACTTAATGTGAACGCCATACTTGACGTGAGAGAAATTTTGGCTTGTTTTACCATAGACATCATTGGTAATGTGGCCTTTGGCATTGAGTGCAATTGCTTAAGAGATCCTGAAGCAAAATTCCTCATAATGGGCCGTAAAGCCATTGAAGTTCCACGCCATAATGCTGTGATCATGAGCCTAATCGACAGTTTTCCCAAAGTAGCACGTATGTTGGGTATGCGAGTTCTGCCTGAAGATGCTCATCAGTTTTTTATCAAAACTATTAATGACACCATTAGATATCGTACGGAACATAAAATCCAGCGTAATGATTTTCTTAAGCTATTAATGGATATAAATAACAATGAAACAGGTCAGGATACTTTGACCATTGAGGAAATGGCGGCTCAAGTGTTTGTTTTTTTCCTGGCGGGTTTCGAAACATCCTCATCGACCATGACATTTGCTCTCTATGAATTGGCACAAAATATGGACATGCAAGAGAGGCTAAGAGCAGAAGTGACGAAAGAGTTTGAGAAATGCAAGGAAGCAGAGCCAACATATGACACCATCATGAATATCCAGTATTTGAATCAAGTGCTAGCGGGTGAGTTTAAAGTTAATAGTTAAAACATGTTCACACTATTAAAGAATTTCGTTTTCTTTCATTAGAAACCCTAAATATCCTATTGTACCTGTGCTAAATCGACTGGCTTTGAACGATTACGTTGTACCTGGTTATCCTAAATATGTTATTGAGAAAAATACACCGGTGTTTATACCCATTTATGGCATCCAACACGATCCAGAATTCTATTCTCTGCCTGATAAATTTGATCCTGAACGTTTCACGCCAGATATGGTACAGCAGCGGCATACAGCGGAATGGTTACCTTTTGGTGATGGCCCTCGCAACTGCATTGGTATGCGTTTCGGTCAAATGCAATCACGTTTGGGTTTGGCTAGTATTATCAAACATTACCGGATATCCGTGTGCCCCAAAACAGATATACCCTTAAGTTTTCAACCCAAATCTCCGGCTCTGGGTCCAAAAAATCCTGTATATTTGAAATTTGAAGCAATATGATTTATTTGGCGCAATATTTAGTTCATGAAACGACGTGACAAAATATAGAACTGATTCAGGGCATATTAAACAGTCATATCAAACAGACAACAGTGTCTGACATATGTTGTTACATAACGATATACTCTATGATATAAATCTTAAACATGTTTTTCCTTGACTTCAATTTATTTCAACTTATTTTACCTTTACATCCCATGAAAGAGATATGGGAGAGCTTCTCGCTTTATTGGGATGGGCCTCCTGTAAAAGAAATATGCATTACTGAAACAGGAATTGAACCCTGGTCTCCCGCATGATACTTACTGAATTTCCCTTTACACCCCAATGAATGAGGTATGGGATAGCTTTTCGCTTTGTTGCACGTGAAAGTAGACCCAAAAAGAAGAAGTTACATACCATTATAATTGTCAAGTTACATACCATAATAATTTAACATCGATTTGAAGTCAGTAAGTATCGTATCGTATACACAGGCTCTCCTAGTGGCCTTGGCAGCCCCAAGAAACTAGGATCGGGCGCGGTGGCCTAATAAGCCAATCTCCTTAAACTCCTAAAATTATTATGAAAACACGAAGAAAAGAAAAAACAAGAACCCCCCAAATGTTGACGACCCCCGCAAACGATATAAGGACCAAGATTTAAGGATATGCACCTGGAATGTCCGAACTCTATACAGAGATGGTGCCTCTATCCAACTGGCGGATGTCCTCGACAAATACAAGGATGTCATCACAGTCATACAGGAAATGAGATGGACGGGACAGGGACGCACACGACGAAAGATCTGTGACATCTTTTACAGCTGCCATGCAGAAAGACACGAATTTCGATGTGGTTTCATAGTCGGCATGAGACTTCGACACCTGATCTCGAGGTTTAACCCTGTAAGTGACCGAATAGCCACCATTCGCATCCGAGCGAAATATTTTTACATTACGCTGATTTGTGTACACGCCACGACGAAAGACAAAGACGATGACATTAAAGATGCATTATATGAGCGCCTGGAGGAGATATATGACCTGCAGGGCAGCGGTCATAAAAAAATTGTTAAAATTGTTCTGGGAGATTTTAATGCTCAAATAGGAAGGAAAGTTGCTCTTGGTTCAGCAGTCGGAATATTCAGTATACACAACAACACCTCCGATAACGGATTCACCTGGTAAGTTTCGCGTCGGCAAGAAACATGGTTGTGAGTGGAACCAGATTCCCGCATAAAGATATCCACAAGGCAACCTGGATATCTCCCGATTAAAATACTAGAAATCAGATTGATGGAAGGCATGTCTCAAGCGTTATGGACGTGCGTGTGATGCGCGGTGCAAATATTGACTCGGATCACCACCTAGTTGCAGCCAAGGCACGCATACGATTAAGTAGAGCTTAAAACACTCGTAATCAAAGGAAGCAAAGGAAACTAGACATCACAAAGCTGCATACCACTGAGATAGCCAATGCCTACTCCAACCAATTCTCTTAATTACTCCAAACAAATCCGCCTAGTTCTGATGTTCCCGACATACAGTGGCAACATATTGCGAATTCTATGACCACTGCCGCAACGACCGTACTGGGTATGAAAAACCTAGTACGATGATGAATGTCGCGAAATGTCTGAGGAAATGGATGCTGCATACAAGAGAAAACTGCTGCCAATGGCAACGCCTGCGGTGACGGAGCTTTATAAGGAGAAGAGGAGGGAGATGCAACGCCTGTTCAGGCTAAAAATGTGTCTATGGAAGAAAAGAGAGAGCCAGGATATCGAAAACTACAGGGAGAGAGGTGAAGGCCAAAAGTTCTGCCAAAAGGTAAAGCAAAGGGTAACGAGGGTTTTTCTTTGGCTGAGGTATACTTAATCTCGTCCAGAGTCTGCATAAGGACCCACCAACCTTACGAAATAAGAACACAAGTGATTTCCCTGACTAGGGCTAGGAAATAGTGTTTATTATGGTTTGATTTTTTTCCAATACACTTGTGTTAGAAATACGACAGATAACTTATTGCTTTACGGCAACAAACAACTGCTTTTCGGGCTGAATCCAAATATCTGCGCTGGATACACTTGCGAGTCGCTAACGATGTCGACTTGCAGATAATCGAGAACTATTTATTTAGCCCTGTACTCGTGCGGTTAATGGAATTCTAGCATAAGTTCCGATACCAAGGTTTCGGGTTTCAGGTTCGGGTTTCAGGTTCGGATGTCAAATTCGTAGGACATGCTTGGGTGCTAGATTCGCATAGCAGGTTCGGGATCGCGGAGTAATTTTGGGATCGTGGAGTAATCGCGGGATCGTGGAATAATCTCGGCTACGACTATCAGGTTTGGATTTCAAAATCGGGTTTTGCGTTGCAGCATAAGCTCGGCTTCGGTCTACCAGATATAGCTATACAAACATTTGTTCTTATAATATACTTATAAACTACCTTACGAATAGACAGCTGAAGCCGCTGTGGGGGAACAGGCAACCGAAGTCGCTGTGGGGGAACAGTTAGGCGAAGCCGCTATGGGGGAACAGACAGCCGAAGCCGCTGTGAGGGAACAGACAACCGAAGTCGCTTTGGCCTAAGCCGCAGTGAAGGAACAGACAGTCGAAGCCGCTGTGGGGTAACCGAAGTCGCGGCGGGGAACACACAACCGTAGTCGCTGTGGGGGAAGTCATTGTGGGGGTACAGACTGCCAAAGCCGCTGTGGGGTAACAGACAACCGAAGTCGCTGTGGAGGAACAGGCAACCGAAGTCGCTGAAGAGGACCAGGCAACCGTAGTCGCTGTGGGGGAACAGACAGCCAAAGCCGCGGTGGGGGAACAGACATCCGAAGTCCTTGTGGGGGAACAGACTGCCAAAGCCGCTGTGGGGTAACAGACAACCGAAGTCGCTGTGGAGGAACAGACAGCCTAAGCCGCAGTGGAGAAACAGACAGTCGAAGCCGCTGTGGGGTAACAGACAACGAAGTCGCTGTAGTGGAACAGGCAACCGAAGTCGCTGTGGGCGAACAGACAACCGAAGGCGCTGTGAGTACGTATTATCAAGAGATAAGAAGGAACAGGCGATGTTAAAAAAAAGGTAGTCACAACTTCTTAAAAGAAGTTATGGCTTACGGTATGCAATGGTCGAAGTTCTGCTAGCGATTGCCGACTACTGCTAGTCAAGCCTAAAACTTATACAATGTAGAGAATTCCAATGGGCATACTACGAATTGCTCACATTGAGTGCTTATACCAAGAGTAACGACAGTTACTTATGAACTTTATTAATGTATGAGTAAATTCTATTTATAGAATTTGTCTCGTAACAATGTTTTGGAACAAGGATCCCCACCTTTAAGGACTGAGATGGAAATCTTGTCACGGACACTTAGAGTGTGCTGCAAATATGGAGGGAACACTTTCGTACTCTTATCGTTCCATTAAGGCTGCATAAGTGACGAAATCACGCCAATCATCGACGACGAAATAGATTGTCCACCACCGAGCCAAAACAGTGTGGTAAATCCACGACCGACCAGATACACTACGACAAATCCTGGAAAGACCCATGCGATTCTAATGCGAAAGGCTGCAGTAAACACGACTGGTACTATATAAATAAAAAGCCACATGCTGCTCGAATACGTCGATGTTATAAATATCATTGGCCGAGGACTACAGAATGTATCGTTGGCCTTTTCAAGCATTGAAAGCAGTGTGGCTTTAGACCTGGTAAATCTACGACCGTCCAGATACACTACGACAAATCCTGGGAAAGACCCATGCGATTCCAATGCGAAAGGCTGCAGTAAATATGACTGGTACTATCTAAAAAGCCACATGCTGCTCGAATATGTCGATGTTATAGATATCATTGGCCGAGGACTACAGAATGTATCGTTGGCCTTTTCAAGCATTGAGAATCAGTCGACAGAATTGGATCTTGTGATAAGTGAGGATAAAACGAAGTAAGTTGTTTCAACGAACAAAAAGTCTACTCTTTTGGAACGCTGCGTGAACGTGACAACTAAAACTTTGAAGTGGTAGATGATTTTGTCTACCTAGACTGTATTGTAAACAGCGTTAAAATCATAAGACGAGTGTAGATGGTAATACGCTGCCAATAAGCATGTGATTTAATGACAAAGCCCTCTCATCTTGAACAAAGATCCAACTATACCAGACATCTGTCTTACTCTATATCGCAGAATCTTGGTTAATGACACAAGCGGATCAATCTCTACTGGGAGTATTCGAGTGAAACATAAAATACTACGCAAAATATTTTGACCCATCATCGTTAACGGTGAGTTTCATCGTCGAATGAACCATGAGCTGTGTAATGACATGGACGTAGTCAAGCGCTTTCAAATAGACCCAAGGCATTGGCTTGGACACATTCTACGAATGGATGAAAATGCTCCAGCTCAAAAAGTCTTCGGTCATAAACTCTATAGGTGGCTTAACCAGATGAAAGCCCTGTTATCTACACTTGGTATGAATAACTCTCTACGATTTTATTCGCTGAGATTCAAAAACAATTGAAATTGTACTGTACATTATGATATTTTTATATAACACCTAAAAGTATGCAACATTCTGTTCCATGAAAAACATATAAGGAAATGGGCTACGAATTCAATTTGCTAGAAGATCGACATTGTTATTTAAAATGATGAATAATGTGCATTTGTTTCATGTCACATTGATATTCTATAATACAATTATCGAGACACCAAATAAATGTAAAATAAGGAAATGTTTTTAAACAGTGTCATTTTTAACTTTCGCACGTATTTTTTATTTTAAAAGTTTAGCTTAAGAGAATCGTTGAAAATGCTTATATATAATAAAAATAACGATTAATATAAAAAAAAGTGGACTTAGGCCGAGTAAGTGCTTATTTCAGAAGGGGAATGCAAAAGGAATCTATTGTTTAAGGTGTTGTCTTTAATGCAACAAATTTGGAATGTAGAAGCTTCAGTTTCCAGAAGTCTACAAAAAGGCCGCCTTACTACATGTATTCGATGTATTCAATAGAATTCGTCACGGTTGTGGTAAACTTACTAGGAGACCAGAAATTTATCTATATCAGCGATACAGCTATTTCAATGGTTTTAATCAATGAAATTATTTACTCGCCTTTGTTATCGTATATTATCAACAGTTACGAGCACTAGGCAGATCGCAGAGGGCAACAAATGCTACTTTGTCATCGTATCTTATCAACTGCTTAGATCACAGAGGTCGACAAATGCTACTGCACACTTGTGTGTTTTTTCTAAGATAAGCGTATATCGCACGTGTTCGACATAAGGGAGACAACTCAAAATTAAAAAAAAAAACTAAAACTAAACTAAATAAATGTTGATAATATTACTCGTGGTACATTTGTACGGGAGGTACCAGAAGGGGCGTGGCTACACTTCCTATTTTTTTTCAAAAAACTTTATACTGTTATAGCTTTAATAAATACAGAATTTGGGTACGCTCGCATTAGATGTATTGATATTATTACTCTATCTCGGAAGTGAGCGGAATGTTACATTTGTATGGGAGGTACCAGAAGGGGCGTGGCTAGAATTCCAATTTTTTTTCCAAAACTTAATCCTGATTTTTTTACTAAATACAGAATTTTGGTACGCTCCCGATGGGTGTATTGATATTATTACTCGATTTTCAAAGTGTTTTTTTTATGGGAGGTACCAGAAGGGGCGGGGCAATGCAAGCCATTTAAATAAAAAGCCATGATTCGAATTTGGTTCACACAAACCTTCGATCTACAGTGACTCCTACTATGTGTTACACTTTTGGGTTGTATAAAATGATATATAAAAAGAGGTTATGTAAGGGTTTGTTTTTTATTACAGAACAAAGAATGTCCTTGAAAAATGTTGCAGTTAATCAATAATAAACCTAATTAATGTGAATTACAAATGATATATACACTCAATCCCAGTAGGGTGATGGTATAAAAAACAACCTCGTGTTTGTAATTAGTACAAAGTTATGATAAGAAATACACAAAATTATGGGGTTATCTTTGAAAGCCACAGAAACACCCTACTTCGTTTATTAGGCAGGTATGAACAGGCACAGGCCCTTTGTAGGTTGCATATATTTCTGAACCGACAAAATGGGTAAGACATAACTCTTTTGGGACCCCATATATAGTTCTTACACAGTACAACACTTGAGTTTGGGACTCAATTCTGACAACTGCACGTGAAAGTAGCCCCAAAAAGAAAAAGTTCTACATCATTCCTTTTGTCAAGTTATATGCCAAAATAATTTAATATCGATTTGAATTTAGTAAGTATCGTATAGGGGAATTTGACACGTTTTAGGCTCTTTTGTTATATCGTGGCGTATGATTATCATAAGTAATAGTCCACGTAAATCATACACCACATAGCACAAAAGTTTAATTGTAACTGCTACGAAATAAACCTAGTTCAAAAGCATATGATGAATGGAAAAGTGAAACTGTTGCTTTTGTAGGGAAACGTTACTTGAACCGATTAAATGAATTGTAATTCTTAATTTTTTATAATTAGTTTCAGCTAAATCAGACTAGTGGTTCTCAAGTTATGTCAAACAAAAGAGCCTAAAACGTCACAAATTCACCTATATGATACTTACTAAATTCAAATCGATATTAAATTATTATGGCATGTTACTTGACAAAACGAATGATGCAGAATTTCTTCTTTTTGGGGTAACTTTCAAGTACAGTTCTCAGAATTGAGTCCCACATCAATGTGATAAAAAATGTTGTAATGTGTTATTAAACCTACAAAAGTTCAATATATATGGCAGTGGTCCGTTTGTAAGATATGAGAGAAATATTAATATTATTAAATAGGTATTTTTGCATGGGAGGTACCAGGATTGCCCCACTCATTCAGCCTGTTTGCATACTTTATACATCCCACCAGACAGAAGATCCTGTTTAAAATTACTAAGACGAATTTCGTCTTATTGTATCATGCCGATAGAAGAAAAAACAACATAAATTGTGCAACAGGTAATTATGGGAGTGAAGTCAGGGTGAAGATGCTAGGCCAGTATAGTAAAACCCCCAAAATCATCATCTTGATGTTTGTTCGCTTAGTTTTTCAGCTTTAACCGTTGATACTTTCTCATTTTATTCTTCATCAGCTAAGGCTTACAAAAATAATTTTTATTAATATGTCCATGTAAAAAATTAAGTTGAACAAATTTTATCAAATAAAACCTTGAAATATTTTAATTTATCGCCTTTATTTTTAAATGTGACTCTAAACTGTCTCATATGTAATAAGTAGAAAACTGGTCATTTCTGATGATATTGAATAAACACCCTGACCCAAGTATTGTACTTTACATATGTTACAAGTTTTCATATGCTCGATGCATATGTATGTATAACGTATGAGTAATATTAATTTTTATGCTTATTTTATATTAATCATACGCACATCGTTCCAATATTGTGGATTTATGGTTTAATAACACAATGCAAAATCAATCTGGGGAATTGAGAAATTCCCAGTAAGGGTGATTGTTCTATGTCGGTATAGTCAAACCCCCAAAGGGGTTGGATTCTCTACAATTCAGCTCAAGAATGAAATAAGAAATCATCAATGGTTCTTGAGTTATAGACGAGATATAAAAGGCTCCGTTAAGAGTAATGGTTCCCAAATATTGTTCAGAGTGTTTTCTCTCGAAGATTCCTAGAACCAATTTGTCTGTCATTTCACATAATTCTGCGCCGTAAAACAAGTCAAGTAGGGCCAGTGTATAATAGTTCGTAGACACGCAGTTTTCTAGTTGGTACACTCACTTGTATCACTAACTAAAGCCCTGTCGAACACTCCAGACATCGGACTTGCATAAACATTAATTTGCAACTTTCTATTCTCCTCCATTAACGCTATTTCTGTCTTGACTACACCTTTTTCTCCATTTATCCTTCTAATCTACATTCGTTACCAATGACCGCAATGTTACAACAGAGTTTTCTTCAACAATAACAGACTATTCTTCATTGTAACATAATGTGAGTCCGGAACATCTGAATTATTGGCATTCGACTGCAGGTCGGCTACACATCGCACGAGCGTTCTTGGCACAGCTTGATCTCGTGCATACCATGGCTGCACAAGTCTTTTTTGCCTTACTCATCACAAACACGTTCATGACGTTGGAGACACACCTTCCAACGATTAGCAATTGATTATTTTGGTTTCTCGTCTTTTAATTTTAAGGAAATATCTTTGTGTCGTAATCTTATTCCTCTCACTACCTCGTTTCTTGCCGGCGCGCAGCTAAAAGGTCTGAATCTCTTATTGGAAGGTTTGCTATGTAGATTAGATTTTTCGACAGCTGAACCAAGAGCATTTTTTCTATCTTTATTTAGCATTAAAATTGTCCAGAACAATGTAAATGTCATGAACAGAGCAACGGCTATATTATTCCTCAGAGACAGCATCTTAAGAGTCCTCGTCCTGTTCGTCCGTAGGGGCTTGTATACAAATCTTCGTGATAGTGAATTTGTTCACTATCTCAATCATAGTCTTCATCTTAAGTCTTCGAAAACATCTAAGAGTCAATTATTTTGACCAATGTTCATAAGGCTCTAAAAGCCCATAGGGGTACATCACAGTCGTTTTGACTTAACTCAAATTCTTCTACTAATACAAAGTATTGATTAATAAATCTCTATTTTTAACGATTTGTTATCTTAAGTTTAACGTTATAACGTAAATCCACCAACATTTCCGTTAGTTTACATTACACAGCGGTAGCGAGAACATTTCACTAAAAAATGGGATTAACTATGACATTATTTCACATATTTTTGGCTTTAATTGCCTTTGTGTTGTACTTATTTAAAAAGCGTTTGACATACTGGAAAACACAAGGTATCGCCAGTGAGGATCCCCATCCTGTTATGGGCAACATGAACGGCTTGGGCACCACCAAAACTTTCCCGTATATTTGGCGGGAGTACTATAGAAAATTTCGGAACACTGGCCCTTTTTTTGGTTTCTATTTCTACAATAGACCCGCTGCCTTTATCCTGGATCCGGCTTTAATAAAAAATATATTGATTAAAGATTTTAACAAATTCACCAATCGCGGTTTATTTTACAATGAAAAGGATGACCCTTTAACGGGCCAGTTACCTCTTTTGGACGGCAGCAAGTGGCGTAGCATGCGCACAAAGTTAACGCCCACTTTCACCTCGGGCAAGATGAAGTTAATGTTTCCAGTTGTAACCGCAATATGCGATCAATTTGTGGATGTTCTAAGCCAAATGTCAAAAGTGAATCCCATAATTGAAATGAGAGAAATGTTGGCCCGCTTCACCACCGATGTCATTGGATCATGTGCCTTTGGCATTGAATGCTGCAGTTTAAAAGACCCTAATGCCAAATTCCATGTAATTGGCCAGAAATCGGTGGGAGACCTCCGTCATGGCACACTGGTCATGGCTTTTATGGCGAGCTTTCCCAAATTAGCTGCCCGATTGCGTTTAAAAATGTTTCCCGAATATGTGATAAAGTTTTTCTTGCGCATTGTTAAGGAGACCGTGGAGTACCGTGAGAAAAACAAAGTGCGCCGTAATGACTTTATGGATATGCTAATCGATCTTAAGAACAAAAAGCTCATCAAATCGGAAAGTGGTAAGGACTTGACAAACTTGACCATGGGAGAGTTAACAGCACAAGCGTTTACATTTTTCACTGCCGGCTTTGAGTCTTCATCGATAACACTGAGCTATGCTCTGTACGAGTTGGCTCAACATGAGGATATACAAGACAAGGCACGAGAAGAGGTTCTAAGGGTTATGGAGGAAAATCAAAATAAATTTACATATGAAAGTCTGAAGGACATGACATATTTGGAACAAATAATTTCAGGTAAGTTGCGAAACAACAACTTGCCAGCTTATAGCTTGCTAACTACATTTTATATTTCGTAGAAACTTTGCGCTTGTACACTGTTGTTCCTATGCTTTACCGACAGAGTCTGGAAGACTATGTGGTACCAGGCCACCCCAAATATGTAATACGCAAGGGCATGCGTGTGTTAATCCCTGCCGGTCCTATACATCTTGATGAACATTATTACCCCAATCCGCAGACATTTAATCCCGATAATTTCCTGCCCGCTGTGGTGGCCCAGCGTGATCCTATACTGTATATACCATTTGGAGATGGCCCCCGTAATTGTATCGGCATGCGTTTTGCCAAAATGCAAACGACCGTAGGTCTTGCTATGCTATTGAAAAACTTTAAATTTTCAGTTTGTTCTGAAACTGAAATACCTCTGCAATATGTCAACTTTAGCTTTGTGCTGAACACCCAGAATGGTATTACTTTGAAGGTGACCAGGATATGACGACATTGTTGAGTAGGTCATATTCAAAATGTGATTTTTTAGCCGATATTTTAAGCATTTAAATGATAAGCGGTTGTTTATTATTCGGCCCTTATAATTATGTGTATTACTGGATTATCTTTCACTGATAACGGGTGTTGAACGGGTGTGTACAAAATAGAGACATACGTAAACAATAAAAAAAACAAACACTATGTTCAAAGCTATTTTTGTGTGCTAACTTGAATGACCATATCAATTTCGGGTTCAAGTAGCTTTGTATGCTTTTGTTGTGAGACAAGTTAGAAGGTCGGTACGTTTTCCAATAAGGGCGGGTTGATCTTGCAATGGAATACAATAGTGCATGATAAATTACACAGTATAACATTTTTCAGCTCATTGATTAGGGACTCAATTCTGAGAAGTGCATGTGAAAGTAGCCCAAAAAACAAGAAGTTCTACATCATTCGTTTTGTCAAGTAACATGCCATATTAATCTAGTATCGATTTGAAGTAAGTAAGTATCGTGTAAGGGAATTTGTCATGTTTAAGGCTCTATTGTTTAACATAACTCGAGAACCACTAGTTCGATTTAGCTGAATTAAATTAAAAAATTTGAAGAATTACAATTCTTTTAATCTGCTCATATATTCCCTACATAAGCAACAATTTTACTATTCCATTCATCAAATGATTTTGAACTGGGTTTATTTTGTATCAATTACATTCAAACTGTTGTACTCCGTGGCGTATGATTTACGTGGAATATTACTTATGATAATTATACGCCACCATATAACAATATAACAAAAGAGCCTAACTGCAGATCGATTTTAAATTATTATAGCATGTAACGTGACAAAACGACTGATGCAGAACTTGTTCTTTTTAGGGCTACTTTTACGTGCAGTTCTCAGAATTGAGTCCCAAAATCATGTGTTGTGCTGTGTCGTATGTCGTATCGGTCGATTACAGCTTATAGGCATATACAAGAAAAAGGCTTGAGTCGAATTGCGAATTGAATCTTGGTGACCAATTAACTTCACCTCTGCGAAAGATAACCATAACTGTAGGATTGGGTTATATTGGCGAGCGAACGTTCTAGAAACATAAGTAATGATGCAATAGTCACGACAAACAACCACATACGAGAAGTTTCAAGAAGATACAACTATGCAACAAACACTCAAACATGATTGGGAAATGTTTCCAGAGTCTGGAATCCAGACACAGAAACGACGTAATAACATCGGACAGACAGCATACCATGACAAACGAAGTATTTTGAAATGAGAGAGAGAGCAAACGAGCAGTCCCGAGCAGTCCCGAGCGATCACATGATGCTCAGTTAGACGAAACATGTACATACATGAGAGAGCGAAACAGACGATGCGAAAGCTATTGGACGAAGGTAAAGCTCCAAAGGTGGGTGGAAACTTCTAGACGTGCTGAATTCAGTAGTAATGTGTGGTGAAATAAACTTGTAAATAGAACGATCAAAAATGTATAAGGGTAGGTTTTTCTTGTAAGAGAAAACAAAGTCTCATTAAAGATTTTAACGCATAAACATCTTATTAAAGATTTAAACGTGTCAAACTAACTAAAGTTTATATGTATTATTGCGAAACACTAATTTTGTAATAGGTTAATGTAAATAAATGTAAATAGTTTTATAATTTTAACAAATTCAAATGTGGTTTTAAATCCATCAAGGATTAAGCCTACATAACCTTAAATAATTCATGCAGAATGTCCATCGTAGCTCCGTCCTGGTAAAACCGCATATTGTTCGTGTTCGTATCGTTTAATTTGGACCGCTTCTCAATGTTTCAAAAGCTGCAGTAACATCCTCAGCGGCATACGCGAGCAGCATATGCCTTTTATTAAAAATGATACCAGTCATGTTTATTGCAGCCTTCCTCATGATCGTCTTCATTAGGATATTAAAAAGATACCATAGCTTGTTTGAAAATGACTCTGTCAGATTTTTTCCTATCTTCGCCGAAGTCAGCTTCGCAGGAATATAAAACTCAGCAATAGCATCTAGTAGTTTCTGTCGTATCAGAATGTCAAATTCAGCTCCCGCAAGGGGGTCATTTCCGAAGGACCTTTGGTGAGTATTGGCTCCCATGTATCCAAGAGAACCCCCAATAGAGACCACTTTTTGACTCTGCAAGTGTAAAATGTGGTAGTAAAGGTACCTACACTTCTTGGAGTGAGTAAGGAAGCACTTTGGTGATGTCTCTTAGTGACTGTGTTAATACCATAAGATACAGTGGTATATTAAAAGTGTGATGCTCGAGATGGTGCCTCTTGACACCATACGAGGCACGCATTTCTCATTGTGCTTTAAAATATCTCTTCCTATAAAGCCGATAGTAACTCATCCAGTTTATATTTGTGTTATTGTCTCCGAGTGAAATGAAATAGTTATTTTGATGATTCCAGCCCGATAAGGTGCTTCGGCACCTAGCAGAAGGTGGTGAATGGGGTCAGCCGAATGGGGCTCTAGAAGATGTTGGTGAAGGAAGAACTTGTTGATGAATGGGCCGCCGGATGAGGAACTGCGGTTCCCAGCTCAACAAAATACATAATTTGGGCACTATCGTGTTCAGTGTATTGATGTCGCTACTCGCTTTCTTAAGTGGGCGGAATGGTACATTTGTATGGAATTCACCAGAAGAGGCGTGGCTACAATTCCAGATTTTTTTCGCCAAAAATTTATCCTGGTTTAGCTTTAAAAAATACAGAATTTAGGTCACGATCGCGATGGATCTATTAATAATATTAATCGATCTAAAGTGGGCGGTAGCCGATGGGTATGGGAGGTACCAAATGGGGCGTGGCTAGACTTCCATTTTTTTCTGCAAAACTTTATCCTGCAATAGGTATACAAAATATAGAATTTGGATTCGGATTTGAATTCTAAAGTGGGTGGAATGGTACATTTGTATAAGAAGTAACATAAGGGGTTTGCAAAGTTTCAAACCAATTGGTGGCGTCTGTCGAAATTAATTGTGCGTACCAGCCGAACAGACAGACAGAGGGACAGACAGATAGACGGACATGGCCCAAACGACTTAAAAAGTCATGAACCGAATTTGATTCAAAGAAACCTTAGATCTGAAGTGACTCCCTTTATGTGTTACACTTTTACGTCTTAACAAATAAGATAATTCCTCCTACCCATAGGGTGAGTGTATAAAAATACTATTCCATAAACGAACATTACTACAAAAAACATAGAATTTACTAAGGAACAGGTACCTGTCCGTCCTTACTCATATTTCATCATGTATTTTTTACATCAAGCGGAACAATATTCAGGACGAGCATTTTTAAATTTCCGCAATAAAACATCATCCATACATTTCCTTTTCGCCCTGATGTGCACTCTTCTTAGAGGTTTGGATCTATATAAACTTCTTGTTGTGTTTTCGACTAAGAGTTTGTTTGTTGCACAGTTGAGAGATGTGAGACTCGTATGGTATTAAGGGACACACAGCTCTATTTCTCTTGAACATCAAACTCATAGTCTACTCACGTAACTTTAAGTATTAACCATTAGGCACTACGTAGTACAGCAAAGCTGTGTCTAACTCATTCGCCAGGCAGACAGTTGTTCAGACTACCTTGGGCTAATGAACCTGGCCGCCTGTATCACCACTTTGTAGGAGCTCTTAATGATGATACTACCTTTGCTTACTCTTTTCGCCGCCGCAGAAGCAGAAAGTGGTCCGTGGGGCGATATTCCTCAAAGGCCACCCGGAGAAGACCCCCTTGCGTGGTGGAAAAGAAGTACAAGACTGCTTACGGTACAAGTAATTATTTACTTGAATGTAGTGGACAAATTGATAGATTAGACTCAACTCGACCACGCGCTACTTATACAATTTTCGAATGAAGTTAAAAACATAACGACGATTTGACATATTAGACACTGGATATGATTTTTGTTGTACATATAAATAATAATGCCGTATAACACATATATTCTATGCACCAAATACTGTTTATTACTGATTTCATATCATAGCAGTAAACGTTTTTTTTTTCATTTTCCTACAACATGGCAACCTTGGTATAATTGTCTAGTGAACATTAATTCTCTTCTTCAAGCCTAATGCAATCGCTCTTTTACGCACGACAACACACCCTCTTTCTACGAGCTTTTTGTTTTCAAACAAATCACAGCCAAAAGTGGGAATAACATTTCAAATATCTATTTAGTCTGACATCAGCCTTTTAATCGATCTAACAAACACTCGGTCTGTCTGTCTTATCATTTAAAATATTAAGCGATGATTGTATTTCTAGTGTTACTAAGTATTTTAAGTGTTTTGATATCATATGTCGTTCGGTGGTATATGAAACGTTTGAACTACTGGGCCGACCTTGGTGTCGCTTGTGAAAAACCTCACTGGATGTATGGCAACTTAAAAGGCGTTAATACGGAAATTTCATTTTACGATATATGCCTGCGCATCTATAATAAATTCAAAGGCACTGGGCCATTTGCTGGATTTTACTTTGGCTCCAAGCCGACAGTCTTTGTACTTGATGTCAAACTGGCGAAACACGTATTGGTTAGAGATTTTTCCAATTTCACCGATCATGGTTTCTATCACAACGAGGAAGATGATCCTTTGACGGGTAATTTGTTTCTCTTAGATGGCGCGAAGTGGAAAAATATGAGAAACAAATTGTCACCCACTTTTACGTCGGGCAAAATGAAGCAAATGTTTCCCATTGTCATAGATATAGCCGACAAGTTTGTCCAAATTATTGGCGACGAGGTCAATGGGACCCAGACACAAATGGAGATAAGAGAAATGGTGGCTCGCTTCACTGTTGATGTTATAGGAACTTGCGCTTTTGGCATAGACTGCGATAGTTTGAAAAATCCCAAGAATGAGTTCCGTCGAATGGGTACTAAGGCTGGTGTTGACCATGCACATGGTGTACTGGTGATGACACTTGCCCAGAGTTTTCCAGAATTGGCTCGCAAATTGCACATCAGACAGACTACGGATGAAGTAGAGCATTTCTTTATGAATTTGGTGGGACAAACGGTGGAATATAGGGAGAAAAATAATGTAAAAAGAAATGATTTCATGGATACCCTTATCAATTTGAAGAACATCAAGCTAATTAAATCTGAGCATGGCGATGAACTGAGCAATTTGACTTTTAATGAGATAGCGGCTCAAGCAGTTATATTCTTTAATGCTGGTTTCGAAACATCTTCGGCCACAGCGTCCTTTGCCCTTTACGAGTTGGCCATGAATCAAGCTGTTCAGGAGAAAGCCCGCCAAGAGGTACTGGAGGTGCTGGGCAGACATAATAATGAGTTTAGCTATGAGTGTCTGAAGGAGATGGTTTACATCAAACAAATCATATCGGGTACGTTAAACCGAGGGATTTTTTTACCTTAACTGTTTGACCTTACTTTGTTTTTTTAATGATTTTAGAAACTCTGCGTTTGTACACTGTTTTCCCTATTATATCACGCAAGGCCCTAAACGATTATCCAGTGCCGGATCATCCTAATTTTGTTATTAAAAAAGGCATGAATGTTACTATACCCTCGGCTGCTATTCATCGTGACCCTGAGTATTATGAAAATCCCAATATCTTTAATCCCGACAATTTTGCTCCTGAGCTAGTGGCCCAACGTGACTCCTGTCTATGGCTGCCATTCGGAGATGGACCACGCAATTGCATTGGTTTGCGTTTTGGCATAATGCAAACGACTGTTGGTTTGGCAATGCTTTTGAAGAATTTTAAATTTTCTGTGTGTGACGCAACAGATATTCCTTTGAAATTCGAAATAAAAAGTTTTCTGTTAAATCCGGAAAAGGGAATTCATTTAAATGTGGACAAAGTGTAAATAGTTGTATGAAAATCTAATATCGTTGTGTTCATATTATCAAAAATTTAATAAATCTTAATAGCTTAAAAGTTTTCAGTCATCAATTTTCTAGATGATGAGAACGATATACGAATGAGAGATATAGTACTTGAGTTGTAGCAAGTACATCATGGTGGCATTGTGTAATTTATGTTAACAGAGCATAAAATCTGTATTATTATTTTGGTTGTGGGTCAAAGGCCGTTTAATTGGTGCGCTCTTGCTTACAAAGTAAGCGAAGATTTCAGTAAGTGCCTTTTCAGTTGTAAATACGTTACAAGCGAATATTTTAGCTTGAGCTTGATAACACACTTGATTACGAAGTAAGTGACGATGTCATTAGGTGCCGTTGCAAAAGGAGTTAAAATAAATAGACGATATTTTTACATTACACAGGAGTGACTTTCTAAGTACTTAGATCGCTCGCTTACAATGTCATACTGATGTCATGGATGACTAAACAGGTACTTTGTTTCATTTTCCGCCGGGAACTTACATCCGCACTTACTCAATAAACGATTCAGTGGCAACAGTTTTTGCCTTCTCCCCTAAAATCAAGGAGCCATTACTTAATTGCTGATGTCAGCTTTTTTTAGTCGCAATCAGTGATGATTCTCTCCCATATATTCCTCCTTAAATTTAGCATAGGAGTGTTAGTGGTGGTTTAATCGATGCGCTTTCGCTTACAAAGTAATCGACAGTAGGTGGCACTTCAGTTGCAACAACGTTATATGATTGCAATCCTATTGAATTATATACCGGACATATACAAATATTATAAACGCTTCGATCTTCTGCGCTTCTTCTCCAGTTAGTCACACCGAGTTCTGCAAGGTTCTTAGTAATTTAGTCCTTCCAACGGTGTTTTAATCGCCGTCCATGGTGTTCATTGTAGAAGACTTTTCAAGCTGTATTCTTCGTACAACATGACCTAGCCAACAACCGCTGCACCTTAATGCGTCTGACCACGTTAGTGTACAACTCGTTCAGCTCATGATTCATACGACGCCCATACTCTCCGTTAACGATGATGGCCCCATATATTTAACAGAGTATTTTTCTCTCGAATACTGTCAGCTCTTATTCATCCGCTTGTGTCATAATCCAGGATTCTGAACCGTTCATCAAGACAGGTCGAACCAGTACCTGGTATAGCTGAATTTTTTGTTTGTCGAGAGAGGGTGTTACGAACACTATTCAGTGTTTAAAGCTATATTCAAATGTTGAAAATGTCCATGTCATAAATTTAAGATTTTTACTAGAACCTTAAATCCTTGCTTTGCGAATATTAACCTAGGACCGCGGGAGTCATCACTTAGCTAGCAAAACAGTCGGGTATGGGGGGGTTTGTGTCCTTTTTTAATAATCCGCAGATTTAACATTACAATAATAATTTAAAGACTCCCTGATTTTTTTGTTGAGAATCATATGAAGAATAACCGACTATACATTTACAGGATAATTAGTAATAGAACTCTAGAAATTGGCATTGACTCATTGCATGTTATATATAAATTGTATTACTCTCTGAGATGTTGTTCAGAGGGTTTCGCTTCTTTACCCACCCTGACCTAATGTCCATAGTGCGCTTATTTTCTTAATGGACCCCTCTTGCTATTGTGCAACAATATTTATTCCAAAATTCTATTAAATTCAATTCGATACTTAGACTACAATTTCATTTAATTTTTTTCATTGTTAGCCATTCAATATTTTTATAAATACTCGTATTTACTGACAAAAAAAATTAACAGCGAACAAAATCATTATTTGTTTTCTAGATATGAGACACTGGTATGAACAATGTTACTTCACGTTGTCATTAAGCTCAACGAATGTATTATAATTCGTTGCAACCGTAGGGTGACAACAACAACAACAATTAAAATTTACGTTTATTTACTCTTGGGCAAAATTGAGAAGTATCAGTGCTTTTAAAACCTTAGACAATCATTATGAAATTCGCTTAATGATCGTTATTAGTACAGTATGGGCAAAATTGAGAAGTCTCAGTGCTTTTAAAACTTTAGACAATCATTATGAAATTTGCTTAATGATCGTTATTAGTATTATGCACCCATATATGTATGTATGTAAACTATTTGTCTTTCAAATTGAGTTACAAAGTATTGTTATTGTCTACGTTTAAACTGGTTTGATATCTATAAAAAAAATAAGCATTTCATCAAACTTACCATAACATCGCGCTGAAGATTGAAGAGGCCTTTTCAATTCTGCTGCAGGTGACGTTTGATGATAAGGTTCGTTGTTGTTGTGACGACAAATATTTTGGTTGGAAGGTGTAGCTCATACCGGAGTTTGATATCTAAACTTGAAATACTATTAATATTCTTAGAATAAATTTAGGTACACAATATTTAAATTGAATTAGGTAATAATTTGTATAGCATTTTCTTTATCTAGGCAGTTAGTTTCTACCACTAAATGTTAATTATTTTTTTTTTGTTTTTATATTTATTTCAAATTTATTTATTTATTTATTTATAATCTAAATTAACATTTTATTTAATTAAAAATTAGCAAACCCAAAATGAGTTTGTAACGATCATTCTTTTTTTGAGATTTGCATGATCTGAATTTGTAAATTATTTATGAAGACAATTTTAAAATTATATACAATCAATGACATACATATGATTGTATCCAAGTATAAGTCTTTCTATTGAATAGCCGGTTGTAATGGTTAGGTTATTTGGTCGGACAGGATTTTTGCTGGTTTACAGGTGGTATTTTGCTTTACCTTTTCTTTTTTTTTTTGACTTTTAGGTAGTTATGTAACATTAGTGTGTAGAAGATTACAGCTAAGGAATTCGGCGAGCTGGTTTTAGGATGAGCAAAATCTTACGTGGTACTTTTTGGAGTGATGACGTTAAAAGCTGAGTGGTGATAAGTAGACCTTTGGAATTTGCAGATCTGTTCCGCTCGGGTTGGGTTCAGGGAAAAGAACATTGATAATTTGGCATCAGAGGGCTCCTGGGATAGTTTGGGATTGCACCCTCGTGACTCCGTGCTGAACTTGACACCAGTTGCTGTTGGAGATGTTCTGGGCCGCGAGTATTGTTTGGTTACGTAACCAAGTGGCCTCATTCAGAGTGACGAAGTGTGCATTAAAATCACTTAAATAAGTGAGGATGGAGTTCACGGGCCAATATGCGGAATCCAACCGCCTTAACCTTCCTTATGAATTAGCTTTTCCTAAAGAAACACACATAAGTTTTCGCGTTTCACATTATGTTTTTTTTTTCTCAAATGTTACCTTTTAGCACGAAATTTAACTTATGGGAATTTGTTTAATAATAAATTTAGTTAAACCACTTTAAGGATGACTTTAAAATTTTATGATTTAATTGGTCGCTTTTTAGATGTGTCTTAGTTGGTCGATGAAAAAAGAAGGGAAGTAGCTTCGACTTATTAGTTAATATGAAACCTTTTACGACAGATGGGATGTAAACAGCTGTAAGTATGGATAACTTACAAGTCTCCATTTAAGGTGGCCAGCTTTGCAAACTTCTGTTATTACAACCCTGTCAAGACGTTATATTCTCGATATTGGTTAAAATAGCAGAATGTAATTTTTTAAAAGGTGAAATATTTATTATTGAATAACTTATCAGGCAAAATGTGTTTAATGGTGTTTTTAATGAGAAAGTCCACTACAAGGGCTCTGCCATTAAATCGCTTGCTTAGTCCGCAGTAGCATTTATTAGCAAGCAGTATTCTTCTCCGTATTTTGAGGCTCACACTATTTGTTTTGTTGATGGCGAAGCCTAGGTAGCTAAAATTATCTTTGTTTGTTAAATCTAATAACTTCGCTTTGTCCTCGTTTACCATTAGACTCATTTTCGCTGATTCCTTCTGTATACTTAAGAAGGTTGCAGTCACATTCCGCAGTTTTCGACCGATGATGTCAACGTCATCAGCGTAAGCGAGTACTCGTAGCACATGGCTTTTGTTGAATATCATGCCACTCGTATTTACTGCAGCCTTCCTCATTATTATCTCCATCACTATGTTGAAGAGGTCACATAATACGCTGTCGCCTTGTTTTAGGCACCGTCTGGTATAGAATGGCTCCGTAAGGTCCTTGCCAATCTTCACTGAAGACTTCGTGTCAGTCAGCGTCATTCCGCACAGGCGTATCAGCTTCGATTGGAATACCAAACTAAGCCATGGCTTCGAGTACTTTCTGCCGTATCGGGTTGCCGAAGGCAGCTTTATAGTCTACGAAAAGATAGTACGTGTCGATCTGTTTCTCTTGAGTCATTTTCAGGATTTGCCGAAGTGTGAAAATCTGTTCAGTTGTTGATTTTCCAGGTCTAAAGCCACACTGATCAGGTTGGATAACACTGGCTTTAGTCTTTCACACATAGCACACTCCACAGAACCTTATATGCGATGGGTAACATACAGATCTCGCCGTAGTTGGAGCTCACACTTGGATCACCTTTTTTCAACACAGGACATAATACGCTTAGATTCCAATCATCATGCATGCACTCGTTAAACCACACCGTGCATAGGACCTGGTGCATGCTCGTTATCAGCTCATCGACACCGGACTTAAAGAGCTCTGCCGGAAATCCGTCAGCACCAGCTGCTTTATTATTTTTTAGCCGCAATATTGCTCTTCTTACCTTGGCTTTACTTGGTGGTGGGCAATCTAAGCCGTCGTCGACCATTGGCGTGATACATTCACGTGCTCTGCCTTCTGGAACCAGCAGTTGCTGGAAGTGTTCTCTATATATATGCAGCACACCCTGCGTATCTGTAAAGAGATTTCCACCCTTGTCCTTACAGGAGGGGAGCCCATTGCCATAGCCTTTTGCTTTTACTTTCTGGTAAAACTTTCGGGCCTCACCTCTATCCCCGTATCACTCTATATCCTCGTTCTCCCGTTCCTTCATCTGACTTTTTTTTTACTTAACTAGTTGTATCGCCTGTTTTACTGTCTCCTTGAGCCGTTCGCTAACAGCCCTGGTTACAATTGGCTGTAGCGTTGCCCTATATGCAGCAACCTGTTCCTCAGACGCTATGTAACATTCTTTATTGTACCAGGATTCGTCTGATCGCCGTTTTTCATATCCTAGCACTGTTGTTGCGGCGGTTGCCATGGAATGCGCAATTTACTGCCACTGTGTATCGGGAACGTCAGAAGTAGAGGCGTTATGTCGTAGTAATTGAGAGAGCTGGTTGGAGTAGGCAGTGGCTATCTCTGGGGTTTGCAGCTTCGCTATGTCCAGCTTTCTTTGGGTTTAGTGAGGTGCATTTTTCGCTCTGCTTAATCTTGTGCGCACTTTGTCTGCAACCAGGTAATGATCAGAGCCAATATTAGCACCGCGGACCACACTAACGTCTATGGCACTAGATGCATGCCTGCCGTCAATTACCAAGTTGCCTTGTTGATGTCTTTGTGCTGGAATCTGGTTCTACTCACTACCATGTACCTTCCCGCTGCAAAGCTAACCAGCATAAACCCGTTGTATGACGTGTCGGTATCCTGGCTGAACTTTGGCTATTCGATCACTAACTGGATTGAACCGCGTGACAAGACGTCTGGGTCAATTCCATATCCAAATTCATGCTTGTCGGCAAGGCAGCTGTAATAGATGTCGCAATTTTTACGTTGCGAGCATCCTTGTCCTGTCCATCTCATCTCTTGGGTGGAGGTGATGTCAGCCTTATATTTTTTGAAGACATCCGCCAGTTGGATAGTGGTACCTTCTCTATAGACAGAGAGTGGACGTTCCAGGCGCATATCCTTAAATCATGGTCATTTGGGGCGTTCCGTTTCTTACTTTTTCTGTCTCGTATTTTAATAGCAAGTAAAGGACCTAAAGGCGGGTGTCGTTATGCATCTACATACGCTAATAAAAAAGTTCCAACTACCCAAAACAGGGTAGGGTGTCCAAACACCCTACCAATACCCATGATGATGACACCCAACATGAAAACTCTTTGGTTCTATTGAATTCTTATGCAATACTCTCTCTCTCTCACAAGTGCCACTGCACCCTCTTTCTATGAGCTTTTTTATTTCAAACAATATAAGCCACATACAGTAAAACATTTTCAATATCTTCTTAGTTTGTCGTCAGTCTGTTAAACGATCGCACAATAATTAGTCGGCGCTTATACTCAATCGCAATCGCAAAGTTAACGTCATGAGTGTATTTCTTGTGTTACTGAGCATTTTAATTGCTCTGATATCATATGTGGTTAGATGGTATATAAAACGTTTGAACTACTGGAGTGACCAAGGCGTTCCTTGTGACAAACCCCATTGGATGTTCGGCAATGTCAAGGGCGTTAATACGGAATTTTCATTTTACGAGATTTGTCTTCGATATTATGATAAATTCAAAGGCAGTGGGCCGTTTGCCGGATTTTACATTGGTTCTCAACCAACTGCCTTCGTACTTGATGTCAAACTGGTGAAACATATATTGGTTAGAGATTTTTCCAATTTTCCCGATCATGGTTTCTATCACAACGAGGAAGATGATCCTTTGACGGGTAATTTGTTTCTCTTAGAAGGCGCTAAGTGGAAAAATATGAGAAATAAATTGTCACCCACTTTCACGTCGGGCAAAATGAAGCAAATGTTTCCCATAGTCATAGACATTGCTGACAAATTTGTCCAAATCATTGGCGAGGAACTCGACAAATCGGAATCGTCGCAAATGGAGGTTAAAGAAATGGTGGCGCGTTTTACCGTTGATGTCATAGGAACTTGCGCATTCGGCATCGATTGTGATAGTTTGAGAAATCCCAAAAATGAATTTCGTCGTATGGGCACCAAGGCCAACATTGATCAGGCTCATGGTCTACTAATTACGGTTCTGGCTCAGAATTTTCCCGATTTGGCTCGTAAATTGCACATCAGACAGACCACAGATGAAGTAGAGCGTTTCTTCATGAATTTGGTGGGACAAACGGTGGAATATAGGGAGAAAAATAATGTAAAAAGAAATGATTTCATGGACACTCTAATCAATTTAAAAAACAACAAGCTAATCAAATCTGAACATGGCGATGAATTAAGCAATTTGACTTTTAATCAGATAGCTGCCCAAGCAGTTATATTTTTTAATGCCGGTTTTGAAACATCAGCGGCTACTGCCTCATTTGCCCTGTACGAGTTGGCTTTGAATCAAGAGATCCAGGAAAAAGCACGCCAAGAGGTTCTAGAGGTGCTGGCAAGACATAACAACGAGTTTAGCTACGAGTGTCTAAAGGAAATGGTTTACATCAATCAAATTATTTCGGGTATGTTTCACTCTATAGTCGTTATTACATTTATAAACTAATTGTTTATTTTTTTTTATATTTCCAGAAACTCTGCGTCTGTACACTGTTTTCCCTATTATATCACGCCGGGCCCTTAACGATTATCCTGTGCCGGATCATCCCAATTATGTGATCAAAAAAGGCATGTCTGTGACTATTCCTTCGGCTGCTATTCATCGGGACCCTGAGTATTATGATAATCCCAATGTCTTTAATCCCGATCATTTTGCTCCTGAGCTTGTGGCCCAACGTGACTCCTGTCTATGGTTGCCATTCGGGGATGGTCCACGCAATTGCATTGGCCTGCGTTTTGGCATAATGCAAACTACAGTCGGCCTGGCAATGCTTTTGAAGAATTTCAAATTTTCTGTGTGTGACGAAACAGACATTCCCCTAAAACTCGATATAAAAAGTTTTCTTTTAAGTCCGGAAAAAGGAATCAATTTGAAGGTGGAAAAATTGTAGAGAACTTATTTAGTATGTATGTTTGTTTGGTCACGGGAAAAAAATTGTACAAATGGACCCTGTAGGTGGTGCTGTCGTGGTTTTATATCGTAATCTTGAATGAATTTTAAAATAAAATTTCAAATGTTTGATCATGACAAACAATTTCATGTATCAATGGACCCAGTAGATGGCGCTGGGGTAGATTTGAACCTGTATGTTAACCATATTTATGTTCAACGTATGGACCAATTTACCTGAAATTTAAAATGTATTTTAGTTTGATCATGAGACAAAACTGCATGTACAAATGGACCCAGAGGTGTCGTTGGATGGATTTATACCAAAAAGTCGATGGACCAATTTAAGCCAAATTTGATCATGAGATGGATTTTTTTATAAACTTACCTGGTAGTTGGCTCTGGAGTGGACTTATTTTGAGAATAGTAGCAAGAACTCCTCTAGAAGGCTACGGAGCATGTAAATGGTACTTTTTAAGGCCCAGAGAAATAAAATTCAATCCACATAGAAGATTTGATATTATGACTCGATTTATAACGTGAGCGGAGTGGTACATTTGTATGGGAGGTACCAGAAGGGGCGTGGCTAGACTTTCAGATTTTTAATCCTGCTTTAGCTTTACAGACTTCAGGTATGATCCCGTTGGGTGTATTGATATAATTATTCGATATCAAAAGTGGGCGGAATGATGTATTTGTTTGGGAGGTACCAGACATGACCCCACCATGTAGCCCATTTGCAATACCGTGAGTAGTTTTGGGGAAATACTAACTCGTGAAAAAATTCAAGACATTTGGTTGCGTCTTTCGAAAGTTACCGTGCGTACCAGCCGGACAGACAAACGGACGGACATGGCTCAAACGACTTAAAAAGTCATGAATCGAATTTAGTTCAAAGAAACCTAGGGAATAAGTGGCTCCTTCTATGTCTTACACTTTTGGGTCGTATAAATTGATATATACCCTCCTACTCATAGGGTGAAGGTATACAAATTTTAAATCGGTGTGTGAAATCATGACTTTGTTGAGCCAAAGGATTGTTGACTGAATTACCTCATTCGTGATCTCGTTCGTGTGATTTGACACTTTTCTACTACTTTTTGTGGGGGTAAGTCAAATGTCTCTCTCTGGTAATAAAAATAAATTTGTGAGCTATTAAAGCCACCATTTTTGTCATTTCATTGAATTTCTTGTGTTTTCTTATATCCACATTATCTTCCATATGGATCAAGGCAAATCTAAAAATTCGAATTATGGATACCATCGGATCATGGGTATATTCAGCTTTTTCTTCCATTTATAAGCGTTTGAGGCGTGGTAAGTATGTCAATATTTTATGTAAAATGATTATCGAAGAGTCAATTAAAAGGTGTCCTTCCATCTGTCTTCTCGATTACAGTCGTAGTGTATAAGCTATCGAGATGAAATTTGGTATGCAAGCTTCTTAAGATCTATGATGAGCCAAATCGCATATTAACTACTCCCACCTTCCATACAAACTTCACCTCCTTAGGAGTCTGTCCCTGCGATTACAGCCATAGTTTAAGAGCTATCTAACTGAAATTTGGTAATTTGGTATGGAGGTTAAGTTCTAACATCAACAAGTTCGGACAAAACTACTCCTACCTTCTTTGCAAACTTCCCCTTCATGGGGACTGTCCCAGCAATTACAGTCGTAGTGCATGAGCTTTCAAAATGAAAATTGGTATGCGAGCTTCTTAAGTTTTGTGATGAGCCAAATCTCATATTAACTACTCCCACACAAACTTCACCTTATAAGGGATATTTCCCTGCGATTACTACAATTGTTTAAGTGCGAGCTCATATCCCCTAACGGAGGTATAGTTTTACCAAGATCCGACAAAAAATGCACCCTCCTCCCATACAAACTCCCCCTTTTTTGGGGTGTCCGTCTGTCTGTCCCCCTCGATTACAGCCGTAGTTGAGGAGTTATCGTTCTGAAATGTGTTGCACAAGCTTTTACCCTCTAAGCAGAAGTTAAGTTCTAAGATAAGCAAAATCGGACAAAACCTATTGCCATCTTTTATACAAACTTCAGCTGTATAGGAGAGTCTGTCTGTCTATCCTCTAAGCGAAGGTTAAGTTTTAAGATGAAAAATGTTAGCTCAGATTTGACATATCAGTTGTGAACAAAATTACATAAAATAAATGAATCTGACCGGGTAATAGTAACGTCCACCTCTTATACAAACGCTCCTTTTCCGCATAACCGAATATAATAACGTTATAAGTTTTAATATATTGACTAGAGCTTACTTGCTTACTTACTTAATTTCCCTTTGCACCCCATGAATGAGGTATGGGATAGCTTCTCGCGTTGTTGTGAATTAACACGCTTTCTATTTTTTGATTCACAACTAACGGCACCTACTTGTTTATCGACGAATGCGAACGTCACTGTTTGAGAAACTCTTACTAGACACGCCGACACAACATTCGAGGGGAGCCGACAATGAAAGAACCATATTTTTTTAAGATGACTGGAGCCAGGAGTTGAACCTGTGATCTTCCGCATGGTAGTCGCGTGTTTTTACCACTATGCCACGGCCGGTCCCACTAATTTCATTAACCAAACTATAAATGCAAAAATAAAACATACTGATTGCAGTAATAAAGAAAAATGGACAAAATTCGAACCCTCACATCTATTTAATAACAATATATCGTTCAAAAGTTTGAGCGACTACGAAAGCATTTATATTGTACTCATACGTGAATAAGAACCATAATAAAGTGGCAATATAAAATGAGTAACGTCGATTCAAGAATGATGAAATATTTAAAGCCAATGACAAAATAAAAAACAAATGTGATACCTAATCAAATTTTTGGTGATAAAGAAAAACCACAACAACATGATATAAAATAAAACTGTGATATGCTATAATGTAGGACATGAAGGAAACAATAAGTTTGCAAGTCATATTGATAAATATTGTATAGCAGTATAAAACCTATTGGAAATTTAATGATAGAAATTGAGGCAGCTTAGGAATTTTGCAGTAAAACTATTAAAGTACACCCATTTAAAAAAAAAAAAACTGAATTCCCTTTACACCCCATTTATGAGGTATGGGATAGCTTCTCGCGATATTGTGCATTAACACGCTTTCTATTTTTGACTCACAGCAAACGGCACCTACTCGTTTATCGAGCTTTTACAGTATAATATATATTTTACAGTATAATCATTGAACAAAAAAGCTTAAAACGTGACAAATTCTCCTATATGATACTTACTAACTTCAAATCCATATTAAATTGTTATGGCATGTAACTTGACAAAAGGAATGATGCAGAACTTCTTCTTTTTGGGGCTACTTTCACGTGCAGTTCTCAGAATTAAGTCCCAAAATCATGTGTTGTGCTATGTTTTACTAAATATGCCGATTGACACCACAGTATACTGCAAAGTTGCTGTCGAGGGGATAAAAGAATAATGAAAGAAAATGAAGATGACTGGAGACAGGAATCAAACCATGAATCTCCTATGTTCAAACCATCGTGCTATCATCATATGATAAATACCAAACTAGAAAAAATGCAATACAATTTGTAACTTAAATGTCTTATTGTCGGTGATTCACTTTCCAAATATTTACCTAATATGCAACTAAATATTTACTGATAAAATAGCTTATCGTCATTTTTATTTATCAAATTATTGTATGCTCTACAAACAGGTGTTTACACATCACATATCATATACATATATACATATATCATTTATATCTTTATACACTTTATAATTTCTCAACCTTCAAATAAATACCGCCCTCCGAAGAGTTCAAGAAATTCTGTTTATCGTACTTAATAGGTATTTGAGTCTCATTGCAGGTCGAAAATTTAAAATTCTTTAATAGCAGTGCCAGACCTACCAGTGTCTGCATTTTACCAAAGCGCATACCAATACAATTGCGTGGACCATCACCGAAGGGCAAATATAATACTGAGTCACGTTGGCTCACCATTTCGGGTGAGAAGTTATCTGGATTGAATACCTCTGGCTGAGGATAGTAGCGTTCATCGAGATGTATGGCCGAGGCAGGTATTAAAACTGGCATTCCCTTTTTGATTACATATTTTGGATGGCCGGGTACTACGTAATCTTCTAGAGCCTGACGATTTATAAGCGGTAGTACAGTGTAAAGTCGTAAAGTTTCTGTTAGGACGAGAAATGATAAAAGACATGGGTATGGGTGGCACATTAGAAAATGAAGAATAGAAAATTTACAAGTACAACATTTTTCAGCTCATTGATTTGGGACTCAATTCTAAGAATTGTACGTGAAAGTAGCCCCTGAAAGAAGAAGTTCTGCATTATTTGTTTTGTCAAGTTACATACCATAATAATTTAATATCGATTTGAAGTTAGTAAGTATCGTATAGGGGAATTTATCACGTTTTACGCTCTATTGATATATTGTTATATGGGGGCGTATGATTACCATAAGTAATATTCCACGTAAATCATACGCCACGAAATACAACAGTTTTATTGTAACTGCTACAAACTAATGCCAGTTCAAAATCATTTGTGAATGGAAAAGTTAAACTGTTTCTTATGAAGGGAAACGTTATATGAACAGATTTAAGGAATTGTAATTCTTAATTTTTTTAAATTTGTTTCAGCTAAATCGGACTTGTGATTCTCGAGTTATACCAAACAATAGAGCCTAAAATGTGACATATTCCCCTATACGATACTTACTAACTTCAAATCGATATTAAATTATTATAGCATGTAACTTGACAAAACAAATGATGCAGCACTTCTTCATTATGGGCCAACTTTCACGTGCAGTTCTCAGAATTGAGTCCCAAACCAACTTCTTTTTGGGACTACTTTCATGTGCAGTTCTCAGAATTGAGTCCCAAATCAATGAGCTGAAAAATGTTGCACTGTGTAAGGTTGCGAAGTTTTTCGGGAATATATTTTATCTCTTAGTGATTATTATATTCAGCTAAGCTAAATGTAATAAAACAACAGGTCTTGTAAATCTTTCATAAAAGATCTACATGCTTTGTTTTTGGCAACCATAATAACAACAACAAAACTTGTATGAGGAACAAAAATGTCATTCAGTAGCTTGTTAGGTTTCAACAGAGTTTTTACAGATATTAAAGAGAGCTAAGCTTCTTGTTGCTTTACATGTGTTTCTCTTTGTTACACTGTTAACTAATCGCAATCGCAATAACCGATTAGATATTTACCGCAACTACATATGTAATTGATAATGCCGACAACTTTGGATTTTTTTTTGTTCACTTTCCTTACCCATAATAACTTGTTCCAGATACACCATTTCCCTCATACATTCATAGGTAAACTCATTATTATGTTTTGCGAGTACTTCCGTAACCTCTTCGTGGGCTCTCTGTTGTACCGCTTCATGTTGTGCCAGCTCGTACAAAGCAAAGCCTAATGTGGTCGATGATGTTTCAAAGCCTGCCAACAAAAATACAAATGCCTGTGCTGCAATCTCACCAAATGTTAGATTTGTCAACTCCTCTCCCGTTTCACTCTTCATTAATTTGTTATTTTTTAAATCAATCAACATGTCCATAAAATCGTTACGTCTGACATTATTTTTCTCACGATACTCCACTGTATCCCGCACAATACCCAGGAAAAACTTTTCCACATCGGCGGCGGTCTCTTTCATGTGCAGCCTCTTGGCCAATTTGGGAAAACTGAAGCGAAAAGCAATACCCAAAGTGCCATAACGTTGTTCTACAAAAGCTTTACGGCTCATTCTACGAAATTCAGCATCAGGTTTCTTTAAACTATTGATTTCTAGTCCAAATGCACATGTGCCAATGACATCAGTGGTAAAGCGTCCCATTAGATCTTTTACTTCCACCACTTCATGTGCCTCAACAGTTTCGCTGAAAACCTCTACAAACTGTTTGCCCACATTCATGACCAGAGGAAACATATTCTTCATTTTACCCGATGTAAAGGTAGGCGACAGTTTGTTACGCATATTACGCCACTTGGCACCGTCTAAGTTGAACAATTGACCAGTCAAGGGATCATCCTCTTCATTGGTGAACATGCCACGATCGGTGAATTTAGAAAAATCTTTAATCAACACCAGTTTTATCAAACTGGGATCCAATAGGAACGCAGCAGGCTTGTTGAACCAAAAGAAGCCCGCAAATGGTCCCGAGTTTTTGTACTTGTCATAGTACTCTTGCCATATCTGCTTAAATGTCTTAGTCTTAGTAGCACCGATGATGTTGCCCGTAAGCCAGCTCGGTGGATCGCAGTCTATGCCCAAGTTTTGCCAGTATCCATAATGAGTGCTCGCCAAATGGAAAAGGTATATGAGTAATACACCGAGTATTGCTATCAAAAATGTAGTCACGAACATGATGAGCGACAATTGTTAGGTTTATTTGAAGACGAACCGTGTACACGAACTTGTCAGTACAAGTGGGAGCGCAAAACTAATGTGTACGCTTGAAAAATACAATTCCAAATGTTTGAGTTTTTATCAGTTCTCTAATTTTAACATTGTAACTACGTAACACTCGTGTTTTTGGGACGAGAGCACAGACTATCTTTTCGTTTGTATATTATGAGCGTAAACATGATGTAGCAGAATACGAAAAAATAAAGAAATGTGTGCCAAATCGTAAAGTTTGTCATTAGAGTTACCAGTTGCGCATATATTGAATTTTATGCGAATGTTTTTAAAGTTGTGCATTGTTTAATAACACGGTGTGCAAATGGGCAGAATAACTCGATTAAACCTTAAGTGATCCTTGTGAAAACATATTTATAGCCTCCAACATCAAGTAATGAGGTTGTAAATAGGAACATGGTGCCGCAAAACTACAGTTATGGCTTGAATGTTTCATACCTTTTTAATTTTTTTATAATTTTTATTTCAGAATTTTGTGATGAAAACTTGGGGAATTTAAAATGGAACACTACACAATAGAACAGCGATCGAAAATTGTTGAATAATATTTTGAAAGAAAATCGCAATTTCATTAACAATTCAACGATGAAGCCCATTTCTAATTGAATCTAATCGTAAACACGCAAAATTGCAGGATATGGGCTACTGAGAATCCAAGAACAGTTCATCAGCAACAATTACACCCACCTAAGTGTACTGTTGGGTGCGGTGTATTATCTGATAGGATCATTGGTCCATATTTCTTTGAAAATGCACATGGTGCCTCAGTTACAGTCAATGGTGCTGAATATCGAACGATGCTGAAAAATTTTTTGAGGCCAACTGTAGAAAACCATCCATAGTTGTGGTTCCAACAAGATGGAGCTGACTCGCAACTATTATATATGGTACTATTACCGAGTACTATTTCTATATATTTATATGTTTTTCGGACGAATTATTGCCAAAATTTTTGATAAAACCAAACTTTAACATAACTGACTCAATTGCGAAAATATTACGTAGTTAAGAAATAACCCCAGTAGTCCTTGCTTTTTGCTTCAACAACAGTACTTTCTGATAAAATAAATGTACATTTGGATACCATAAAAATAATTTTTGCCACAATAAAAATAACTTGGCACAATAAAAGTACTTTTAAGTACATTTAGATTAATTTTTGGTACAATAAAGGTACTCAGTGGTACAATTTATTGTTTTTTCTTTTAGTTTAATGAGTACAATAAAAGTTCTTACTTACTTACTTAGCTGGTACTTCTATGCAATCCCAGTGGATGATATAAAGCACGTAGAATAATATTATAAGCGCCTCGATCTTCTGCGCTTCTTCTCCAGTTAGTCACACCGAGTTCTGTAAGGTTCTCAGTAACCTGGTCTTTCTAACGGAGTTTTGGTCGCCCTGTTCTGCGCCGTTCATCGAGTTCATTGTCGAAGACTTTTCGAGCTGCAGCATTTTCGTCCATGCGTACAACATGACCTAGCCAACGCAACCGTTGCACCTTAATGCGTTTGATCACGTCAATGTCAGTGTACAGCTCGTACAGCTCATTATTCATACGACGCCGATACTCTCCGTTAACGATGATGGGCCCATATATTTTACGGAGTATTTTTCTCTCGAATATCGCCAGAACCGATTCATCCGCTTGTGTCATAACCCAGGATTCTGAGCCATACAATAAGAAAGGTAGAACAAGTATCTGGTACAGCTGGAGTTTTGTTCGTCGAGAGAGGGCTCTGTCATTGAATCGCTTGCTTAGTCCGTAGTAGCACTTATTTGCAAGCAGGATTCTTCTCCGGATTTCTAGGCTGACATTATTTGCTTTGTTAATAGCGGAGCCTAGGTAGACAAAATTATCTACCACCTCGAAATTATAGTTGTCAACGTTCACGCAGTTTCCCAAACGAGTAGATTCTTTGTTCGTTGAAACTAATAACTTCGTTTTGTCCTCGTTCACCGTTAGGCCCATTTTCGCTGATTCCTTCTGTATACCTGAGAAGGCTGCAGTCACATCCCGCAGTTTTCGACCGATGATGTCGACGTCATCAGCGTACGCGAGTAGCATGTGGCTTTTGTTGAATATAGTGCCACTCGTGTTTACTGCAGCTTTTCTCATTATCATCTCCATAACAATGTTGAAGAGATCCCACGATAGGCCATCGCCTTGTTTTAGGCCTCGTCTGGTATGGAATGGCTCCGAAAGGTCCTTGCTAATCTTCACTGAACTCAGCGTCATTTCGCAAACACGTATCAGCTTCGCTGGAATACCAAACTCATCCATGGCTTCAAGTAATTTCTGTCGTATCGGGCTGTCGAAGGCAGCCTTATATACGACAAAAAGATGGTACGTGTCGATCTGTTTCTCTTGGGTCTTTTCCAGGATTTGCCGAAGTGTGAAAATCTGGTCAGTTGTTGATTTTCCAGGTCTAAAGCCACACTGATAAGACCCGATCAGGTTGGATAACATTGGCTTTAGTCTTTCACATAACACACTCGACAGGACCTATATGCGATGGGTAAAAGGCTGATCCCGCGGTAGTTGGAGCACACACTTGGATCACCTTTTTTCAGCACAGGACATAATACGCTTACATTCCAATCATCGGGCATGCACTCTTTAAGCCAAACTGTGCGCAGGAGCTGGTGCATGGTCGTTATCAACTCCTCGACACCGGACTTGAAGAGCTCTGCGGGCAGACCGTCGGCACCGGCTGATTTGTTGTTTTTCAGCCTCGATATTGCTCTTCTTACCTCGGCTTGACTTGGTGGTGGGCAATCTAAGCCGTCGTCGACAATTGGCGTGATAACTTCACGTGCGCTGCCTTCTGGAACAAGCAGTTGCTGAAAGTGTTCTCTCCATATGTGCGGCACACTCTGCGTATCCGTGACCAGATTTCCATCAATGCCCTTACAGGTGGGGAGGCCATTACCGTATCCATTTGCTCTTACTTTCTGGTAAAATTCGCTCTATATCCTCGTTCTCCCGTTCCTTCATCTGACGTTTTTTTCGCCTAAATAGCTGTCTCGCCCGTTTTGCTTTTTCCTTATGCCGTTCCCTAACAGCACGGGTTACAATCGGCTGTAGCGTTGCCCTATAAGCAGTATCCTGTTCCACAGACGCTATGCGACATTCTTCATCGTACCAGGATTCGTCTGAGCGCCGCTTTTCATATCCTAGCACTGTTGTTGCGGCAGTTGCCATGGAATGCGCAATATGCTGCCACTGTGTATCGGGAACGTCAGAAGTAGAGGCGTTGTGTAGTAAAAGTTGGGAGAGCTGGTTGGAGTAGGCAGTAGCTATCTCTGGGGTTTGCAGCTTCGCGATGTCCAGCTTTCTTTGTGTTTGGTTACGTGCGTTTTTCGCTCAACTCAATCTTGTGCGAACCTTGGCTGCAACCAGGTAATGATCCGAGCCAATATTAGCACCACGGATCACACGCACGTCCATGACACTAGATGCATGCCTGCCATCAATTACCACATGATCAATTTGATTTTTGGTCTTTTGATCGGGGGATTGCCAAGTTGCCTTGTGGATATCTTTGTGCTGGAATCTGGTTCCACTCACTACCATGTTCCTTCAGGCTGAATTTACCGATCGATGGACCAAGAACATCTTCCCTTCCTATTTTTGCATTAAAGTCTCCCAGAACAATTTTAATGTCGTGGCCAGGGCAGCGGTCGTATGTTTCCTCTAGGCGCTTGTAAAATGCATCTTTAATCTCATCGTCTTTATCTTCCGTCGGGGCGTGTACACAATTCAGCGTGATGTAAAAATATTTCGCCCGGATGCGAATGGTGGCTATTCGGTCACTTACAGGGTTAAACCGCGAGACCAGGTGTCGAAGTCTCTTGCCGACTATGAAACCACATCGAAATTCGTGTCTTTCTGCATGGCAGCTGTAAAAGATGTCACAGTTCTTTCGTCGTGTGCATCCCTGTGCCGTCCATCTCATTTCCTGTATGGCGGTGATGTCAGCCTTGTATTTGTCGAGGACATCCGCCAGTTGGATAGAGGCACCATCTCTGTAAAGAGTTCGGACATTCCAGGTGCATATCCTTAAATCATGGTCCTTATATCGTTTGCGGGGGCGTCAACATTTGGGGGGGTTCTTGTTTTATTTATTCTCCGTGTTTTCATAATAAATTTTGTTTAAGGAGAGTGGCTTATTAGGCCACCGCTCCCGATCCTAGTTTCTTGGGGCTGCCAAAGCCACTAGGAGAGCCTGTGTTGAGCTTCAGTAACTTCTGTTACCTAATTCCTAAGAAGCATCGGTGGTAGCATGCCGATTAGGTTACTCAACGTTTCGCCTTCTAACTCTAGCTAACTTCTAAGCGGTTGCTTTAAAGTCATTGCCCGGAGAATACTTGGTCAAAAACCGGAAGTAGTTAGCTGCTTGGACAGTGCCGCAAAGGAATCGATTCTGGTCACTCCCAAGTGAGAGACAATCAGTAACTTTCAGCCTCTGGGCAAAGTCCCATTCCCCAATAATAAAAGTTCGTATTAGTATATTCAAAGTACTTTTTGCTACACTGAAGATACTCTGTAGTACAATTAATTGTTATTTTTGTGTACAATAAAAGTACTTCTATATACAAAAAATTTACTTTTTAGTTTAAAAAATTTTACTTTTTGGTACCAATGAAGTACTTTTTATTACCATTGTAGTGCCAATGTTAGTCGTTTTCTATATATGTTTTTATTCACAATTCTGAATACGTGTTCTATGTACAAAGTATGTGTATTCAATAAAGAAAATTGTATAGTTAAAATTCAAAAGTGAAACTTAAAATAAACAACTTGCTTTGTTTCAAATATACAAAAGTTGATGTTATAACAATGTAACAATTATGTACTCTACAATACTCCCCTCCCAGTATGAACGACAAATTATTAAAACGTGGGACAATTAGAGGTAATTGAAAGACACACAATATTAATTGATCCTGAAAGTGACGGTTTTGTTTTGTTTTGTTTTTTTTTTTTTTTTGTAGAATATGTGTTAATAGTTTCATTGTCAGATGTAAATGCAGGTTTCACACGATCTATATTATATGTTTTAACAGAATTGCCTTTCTGTATTGTAAAAACCTTATCATATCTTTTAATGACCCGAAAAGGTCCTTCATATGGTGCATTTAAACCCGAAATATTGTGAGCTCTTACGTAAACATAGTCACAGTCCGAAAGATGTTTGGGTGTGAAATGTTTATCGACATTGTGGTACACTACCTTTGATCTGACTGCCGAAAAATGGTCTCTTAATTTCTGTAAAGTTTCATATACCGGCACTACTGAGTCATTTTCTATCACCAATTCTCCTGGTAGCCGAAGAGCTTCACCTATAAATATAATTTTCGATTAATTAAATTGTACTTTATGTTATCGAGTATTAACTGTGTACCAAATATTATCGCTCTAGGTCTGAAATATAGTTTTGCCACGCCCCCTTCGCCCACTTATTGAGAATAACAATTTCGTCTGCAAATTTGAACCTGAAGTGCCGGGTACTGTATGTGTACCAAATTTTTACTTTTTGCTACCAATGAAGTAGTTTTTGATAACATATATATACTATTGGTACAATAATAGTACTTTTTGGTAGAATAAATGAACTTTCATTGCAATAAATTAAACTTGTTGGTATAATATAGTTTTCGTACAATAAATATACTTTTTGACACAATAAATTTAATTTTCGATTAGCTAAATTGTACTTTTTCGTATCGAGTAATAACTGTGTATTAAATATTATCGCTCTAGGTCTAAAATACAATTTTCACGCCCTCTTCGTCCACTGGTTGATAATAACAATTTCGTTTGCAAATTTGAACCTGAAGTGCCGGGTACTGTATGTGTACCTAATTTTTACTTTTTGGTACCAATGAAGTACTTTTTGATAACATATATATACTTTTGGTACAATAATAGTACTTTTTGGTTAAATAAATGTTCTTTTATTGCAATAAATTAAACTTGTCGTTACAATACATTTTTGTCACAATAAATGTACCTTTTGGAACAATAAACATATTTTTCAATTAATTAAATTGTACTTTTTGGTATCGAGTATTAACTGTGTATCAAATATTATCGCTCTAGGGCTTAAATACAGATTTTCCACCGGGTACTGGCTGTGTACCAAACTTAATCTATCTGGGGCTATAATTTCGTTTTGCCACGCCCATTCCGCCCACTGATCCAAAATTAAGATGTAGTCTTCATATTCATATTCATGTTGCCCTGTACCATCTTTGTACCAAATTTTATCGCTCTGGGACTTAAATACAGTTTGGTTACACCCACTCCGCCCACTGATGCAAAATTTAAATGTCGTCTGCATATTCATATTATTGTTGCATATTCATATTAATGTCTGGGTGTCAAATTTTATCTCTTTAGGGCTAAAATACAGTTTTGCCTTGCCCTCTCCTCCCACAGATCCAAAATTAAAATTTGGTTAACACAATCATATTCGTGTTGCCGTGTACCTTATGTTTCAAATTTTATCACTCTGGGGCTAGATTACAGTTGGGTCACGCCCCCTCCACCTTCTGATCCAAAATAAAAGTTTCGTCTGCATAATCATTATAGTGGGTCAATTTATTTCTCGAACAAGCGGTATTCATGATTGTAATCTACGATAAGGTTTAAGAAAATTTTGGAGCCCTTTTAGGAGGTGAAGGTATGTTCGAGAAAAATGTTAGGAGGGAAATTCTAGTGTGGGTCGGTCATACATTTTACCCCTCTAGGAGGCACCATGGATCAAAAATTGTATCGGGACCACCCCAAGGGTTTGATGATAGAGGGTAGATATGTTTTGAGAAACTGTTGGGTATGCAAAAATATTGGCACCTTTTGGGACAGTTAAGAACAAATTAGATAAAAATTTGATTTCTTATGAGAGCCTCCTTAGGGGATGAAGATGGGGAGGAGGTATGTTTGGGTAAAGTGTTAAGAGGGAAAAATGACTGGGGGTCGGTCATATGTTTTACAAATTTTATAAAAAAAATTCCGTATTATAGACCCTTAGGGGGTAAAAATGGGGAGGAGGTATGTTTGGGAAAAATGGTAGGAGACAAAAAATTGCTGGAGGTCGGTCATATCACGAGTTCGATTACCGCCTCCAGTCACCTACATTTTACTTACATTGCCGGCCCCAGCGATGTTGTCGACAGCAACTTCAAAGTATTGTGTCGAGTCAATCGGCATGTCTAGTAAAAGCTTCTCAAACAGTGATGTTCGCATTCGTCGATAAACAAGTAGGTGCCGTTAGTTGTGAATCTAAAACAAACCAGTAAAAAAGTTCCAATCGGGAAACCCGACCTACATATACCCAAACCCTCAATAAAATATAAAATTTTTATATTATTACTAGATTTCTAAATTGGGCGGAGTAGTAAATTTGTATGGGAGGTACCAGAAGTGGCGTGGCTAGTCTTTCAATTTGTATCTCCAAAACTTTATCCTGTTATAGCTTTACTATATGCAAATTTGGGTACGATCGCGTTGGATGTATTGATATTATTACTCCATCTCTGAAGTGGGCAAAAAGTTACATTTGTATGGAAGGTACCAGAAGGGGCGTGGCTAGACTTCCAATTTTTTTCAAAAACTTTATCCTGTTATAGCTTTACTAAATATAGAATTTGGCCACGATCGCGTTAGGTCTATTATTAATATTAATCGATTTCTAAATTGGCGGTACCAGATGGGTATGGGAGGTACCAGTGGGTATGGGAGGTACCAGATGGTGCGTGGATATACTTTCAGCTTGTAGCTGTATCCTGCTATAGCTTTACTAAGTCCGGGTACGATTGCATTAAATTTTTTGATATTATTACTCCTTCTCTAAAGTGAGCGGAAAGGTACATTTGTATGAGAGGTACCAGAAGGGGCGTGGCTAGATTTCCAATTTTTTCCAAAACTTTATCCTGTTATAGCATTACTAAATACAGAATTTGGGTACAATCCCGTTGGGTGAATAATTATTATTACACGATTTCTAAAGTGGGCGGAATGATGTATTTGTATGGGAAGAACAAGAAGGGGCGGGGCCATGTAGCCCAATACTGTAAGTAGTTGTGGGGAAATATTAACTCGTGTAAAATTTCAAAGCATTTGGTTGCGTTTTTCGAAAGTTTTCGTGCGTACCAGTTGGACAGCCAGACAGACGGACAATGACATATACCCTCCTATCCGTAGGGTGAGAGTATAAAAACTTGGTAATTCACAACAATGTCAGAACTATATCCTAATTCATTTATGAAGCTGGAAGTGAAATTAAGTTTTTTTTGTGGTATTCAATATCAGGCACAATATCAGGCACGTGACAGGTAAATGGGAAAGATCCATGCTAGACTACTGCCATGTGTGTGATGACGAGAAAGAGCCTGAGACAATAGACCATTTTCTTTGCGGAGAAGGCTAATGGCTAAGATGATGATTGGGGTTTCCACAATTTTCTATTCTTTCATATTCAAAAAGCACTAACAACCCTCTATATCCAATTCGACCAGAACATTCCTGGCAATGTTAATAAAATTGCATTGATTTTACACCCTTGTGGACCACCCATTCTGATTCCACCCATTCAAAAATACTTAATTGTGAAAAATTAATATTTTTACCATAACTTCCTAACGGTCAGATGAAGAATACTTACATTTTATCGGCACCTCAGAAAGCTTTGACATTCCCTTCTGGGTGAATTCGGTCATTTGTACCTTCTATTCAAATGACCGAATTTGTACCTTCTTTACAAATGACCGAATTCACCCATTGACGAATTTGGCATACATATCTTTTTTGTAAGTACACTGATTTCAATCTTTGACTCAGGAATGAATATGAGTTCTAGCGGGTGACCCCTTCTGACATCTCCCATAAAAAATTACCTATTTTTATAAAATTTATGACATTCCCCATAACTTCCAAACGGACAACAGGAAGATACTTAAATTTGGTTTGCTTATTTTTCTTGTAATTGTAGTCAAAGCCTCAGAAAACCGAACATAATAGTACGTCCCACACAAATGACCGAAATTGCCTTATAGTTCTACTACACATATTTTTGTTGTTACGAAAAATTTTGCAAACATTGATTCCCTTATTTGTCAGTGGAATCATTTATCAATGAAACACTAAGTAAAATACTCGTAAAGGTCAAACAAAAATTTAATATAAATATTTTTAATTGCCGCTTTTACATCATTCAACACGACAATGACATTGTGTAATATAAACATATGTGTGTGTGTGTGTATACAGAAAGCTATAATTACAAACTCAGCTTAACAACCATACCGGAACCGTATTTTTACGCTATATACTTAAATGATACTAAAAATAGTTTATTGATTTGATGTGAATGACTTAGTACCAGTTTGATGATATTTATTCACTTTATATTTGAGGCAAAATAAATATGGATTATGAAAACTTTTCGTAAACATTTTGTACTCGAAGTCATCTATGCTTCTGGGGGGTTTCAAAAAAACTACGAGTATCGAATTTCATGATAAGTTCATCATTACATTCCTATGTGAATAAATTTAAGACATATTATATTATTTTATTTTATAGTACACAAATTGTTCAGAAGAGTGGTTCAACTTTACACTACTCGCCCTATTTACTACCGCGAAGTTGGTATGTAATCTGATTTGTGGATAAAAGCGGTTGCTTCACATTACGTTTGATAACTCCCAGTCTAAAACTGACATTTACATTTCTTTGACTGACGCCCACATTGATGTTGCCGACAGCAAATTCTTAGTATTCGAGTCAATCTGCATGTCAAGTAAATGCTTCTTAATTCAAAACACTCAGTCCCTTCTTAAGTGTTATGAATATAACACCATATACGCCTGTTCCGCATTCAACAACGTATGCCTACCACTGTTTAAGACTCACACAGCTAGACCAACAATTCAATGACGAATCCGGTCTAGCTGTGTGAATTTTAAACAGTGTTAGGCATACGTTGGACATTGTTTCCCTTTCTGAGCTGGTGTCTGTTTTTGTGTTAAATGCGAAACAAGCGTGCGTGGAGTCACTTTCATAACACTCAAGCACAGACTGAGTGTTTTGAATTAAGTGTGAATTGCCGATCGTGTCTGTGTGAAACAAACGATTAGTGCCAACCTCGCGAAGCTATGGAAAGCCTACAAATAAATGCGTGTTCACTTACTTAAATGCAAAAAGCTCTACCATATTTAATTTTTGTGATGCAGATATATGTTATATATTACCTCTCACCCTACTCGTATCGAATAAAACAACTTAATTTCCTCCGCTACAAATCCAATTTATTTCATCTCACACTTTCTCCACCTTCAAATATATGCCCTTAGCAGGACATAGGAAAAAGCTTTCGTTATTGAAGACCATTGGTATAGAGGTTTTCTCACATACAGAAAACTTAAAATGCTTTAAAAGTAGTGCCAGACTTATCATAATTTGCATTTTGGCAAAGCGCATGGCAATACAATTACGAGGACCATCACCGAAAGCCAAATAGAGATGAGAGTCACGTTTGGCAACAATTTCGGGTGAAAAGTTATCAGGATTAAACTCATTTGGATTGGGATAATAGCGTTCATCGCGATGTATGGCCGAGAGGGGTATAATCACAAGCATTCCCTTGGAAATGACATACTTGGGATGACCAGGCACCACATAATCCTCTGAAGCGTGACGATTTATAATGGGAGCTATAGTGTACAGTCGTGATGTCTCTGCAAAAGGAAAAGAATGGAGTTAAATAATGTTGTATTTTATTTTATGTTATACAGGGTGGGCCAAATAAAAGTTTCCTTTGAAATCATAGGTTATTTTGGATATTGACAGCTATTTCCCGGTTGAAATCTTGACAAAAATCAGTATATTACCTCCGCAAAACGAAGAAGTCGTTTTACGTTTGAACAACTTTGGAAAATACTAAAAACTTTTTACCAAAATGAGTGCTGTCAACAGCAACTTCGTAAATGAAATGAAGCTTCCATCGCGCCTGCAGTACTCAAGTTTGTTAAATAGTTCGTGAGACTGGCAAGATAGTGTATAACGCTCATAGTCGTTGTGTCCATCGACATGTCTAGTAAAAAGCTTCTCAATCAGTGACGTTCGCATACGTCGATACACATGTAGGTTCTGTTTGTTGTAAATCTCAAAATAGTAAGCTTGTTAATTCACAACAAAGCGAAAAGCTAACCCCTACTGGTAGAAGGGTATATATCATTTGATACGACCCAAAAGTGTTACACATAGAAAGAGTCACTTTAAACCCTAGGTTTCTTTGAACCAAATTCCATTGATGACATTTTAAGTCGTTTGGGCCATGTCCTTCTGTCTGTCTGTCCGGCTGGTTCGCACGATAACTTTCGAAAGACGCAGCCAAATGTTTTGAAACTTTGCACGAGTTAATATTTACCTAAAACTGCTTACTTCTGGTACCTCCCATAGAAATGTACCACCAGCACGATCGTGCCCAGATTCTGTATTTTGTTTGAGAATAAAACTGGAAGTCTAGCCACGACCCTTTTGGTACCTCTCATACAAATGTACAACTCCACCTAGAAAATTCTATGTTTTACTGAGGGTGAGGGTATGTGTAAATGAAATGAAGCTTCCATCGCGCCTGCAGTACTCATGTTTGTTAAATAGTTCGTGAGACTGGCATCGTCGTCGTACGGTGCGCACAGCTGATAATACAGCAGTTATGGCCGAGACTGTGGGACTCAATCCACGAATATCAACTTCACCCTCGACCTCAACTGCTCATCATTTTACGCACAATCGGTGCGAAGTCATTACGACGCTTAGAATTTCCCTTCAGAAATTCCCTCGATTTACAGTCAGAAATCGTTTTGGATTCGATAGCGGAAGTTTTTGTCGTACCGATTACTGGCCGATTTCTAAGCAATTGGTTGTCAGATCAATTCACGAACATCAACTTCGCCTTCAAACTCAAAATCTCATCATTTCACGAACTACAGGTTCGAAGTCATTACGACGCTTAGAGTTTCCCTTCGGATATTTCCTCGATTTACTTTCAGAAATCGTTCGGACGTTGGTACTACATGTAGTACATGACATAAGATTTCTTTGAGCTGCTTCGGTCAGACTTCTTGTCAACCACTTCATTCGCTTTTAGTAGCGACATCGGCTCGATATCGGAAGATTTTGTCGTATTTTTTGTCGTAATTTCTGACCTATTTCTGAGAATTTGGTTTGCTGGGTCAATCCACGAACATCAACTCGCCGTCGATCTTAACAGCTCAATAGTCCACGCTCTATCTGTCCGAATTTGTTACAACGTGTCGAATTTCCCTTCAGAATTTATTTCGATTTACATTCAGAAATCGTTTGGACGTTGGTACCACATGTGTACATAATATCAGATTTCTCTCAGCTGCGTCCCTCAGACTTGGTGTCAACCACTCCATACGTTTGTTTTCGAATCCGATATCGGAAGATTTTTATCGTACTCATTTCTTAAAATTTCACGCATTATCGGTCCGAATTCGTCACAACGGGTCGAATATCCCTTCAGAATTTCCCTCGATTTAAATTCAGAGATCGTTTAGACGTTGGTACTACATGTAGTATATAACATCTGATTTCTCTCAGCTGCGTCGGTTAGACTTCGTGTCAACATTTTTGTAACGACTTCGGCCCAATTTTGAATTCGATATCGGAAGATTTTTTTGTACCGATTTCTGATCGATTTCTAAGTATTTGGTTTTTTAGAGTCAATTCACGAACATCAACTCGTTGGCGATCGAATTTCCCTTCAGAACTTCCCTCGATTTACATTCAGAAATCGTTCATACATCAGTACTACATGTCATACATAACATCAGATTTCCCTCAGCTGCGTCGGTCAGACTTCGTGTCATCTACTTAAAACGTTTTAAGTAGCGACTTCGGCCCGATATCCGAAGATTTTGTCATACCGATTTCTAAGCAATTAGTTTTTAGAGTCAATTCACGACCATCAACTGGCACAATTGGTCTGAAGTAATTACGACGCTTAAAATTTCGTTTCAGAAGTTCGGTCGATTTACATTCAGAAATCGTTCAGACGTCGGTACTACTTGTAGTACAAAAGATCGGATTTCTCTCAGCTGCATCGGTCAGACTTCCTATTAACCACTCCATAGGTTTTTGTAATGTCTTTAACATAGTGATTTCGGACCGATTTCGTAGAATTTTGTTTGCTAAGTCAATCCACGCATTATCGGTCCGAATTTGGCTGATATACGACACGTCTGCACATTGTCCGATATAGAACCGAATTCTGTACGACTCGTTGAAGGGTAATTTTATTTATTTTGCTCCAACATATCTAATCCAGTTCGCAGCAATTTCGGAACTCTGTTTCGAGAGAAACATCAAATTGTTTTTGAATAAACAACGAACTTCCCTTTAGATTTTCCTACGGTTTACACTCAAAAATCTTTCAGACATCGGAACGATTTGTCGTACATCAGATTTCTCTCAACTGCGTCGATCAGACTTTGTCTCAACCAATCCATACGTTTGAAGAAACGACTTCGGCTCGATTTTGAAAACGATGTCGGAAGATATTTTCTTAAAAAATTCGGGCAGAAATCGTGCCGACGCACGTGGCAAGAACATCCGAATTACTTAAGATATTTGGTAAGATATCGGTCCGAATTCGTAGGGACGCGTCAAATTCCCCTTTAGAATTTTCCTCGATTGACACGAGAATCAATTTGCCATCGATCTCAACCGCTCAACATTTTACGCGCTATCGGTCCAAATTCGTTACTACCAACAACTTTCACGTCAGAATTTCCCTCGATTTCCATTCAGAAATCGTTCGGACGTCGGAACGACGTCCGTGTCGGTCAGACTGCATATCAAACACTCCATATGTTTCAAGTAGCCGCTTCGGCCCGATTTCGGATCCGATATCGGAAGATTTTTCATCTCTGCGTTTACGTTAATCAACAAAATACGCACGTTATTGTCGAGAAGCCATTACATTCACAAAGAGTGACAGTTTGGTGTGGGCCGGCCGTGGCATGATGTTTAAAATACGCAAATACCATGCGGGAGATCCATGGTTCGATATTGTATCCAGTCAACTACATTTTTCTTTCATCGCCGGCCCCCTTGAAGTTGTCGTCAACAACTTCGCTGTATAGTATCGAGTCAATCGGCATGTGTAGTAAGCTCATCTCAAACAGTGACGTTCGCATTCGTCGATAAACAAGTAGGTGCCGTTAGTTATGTATCTAGAAATAGAAAGCGTGTTCAATTCAGAACAATGCGAGAAGCTTTCCCATACCTCATGCATGGGGTGTAAAGAGAAATTAAGTTTTACAGTGGAGTAATGGCATCATTGGACAATTTTTCATAAATAATGAGGTTGAGAACAACGTTGCGGTAAATATAGAGCCATGTCACCTTACTCTTTGTTACTGAAATTGAAGGCATGGATTTAGACGACCTATGGTTCATGCATAATGGCGCACCATGTCACACAGCCCAAGCCACAATCGAGCTTTGGCGCACCAAATTCCCAAATCGTGTTATCAGCCGTCTTGGCCATGACAATTGCCTGCCTCGCAGCCGCCCCTTAACCCATTTGGACTTTTTTTTTGTGGGAAACCGTGAAGGACCGATGTTATGCCAACAGTCCAGAAACTATTCAATCCCGAAACCATACACAAGGTCTTGATAAATTGAAGTGATAGAAAGCACTAGAGCGACGCCAGCCAAGGTCGCCACTTGAACGAAGTACTATTCCATAATTAATAGGAATGTTTGTTTGTTCTCACTAATGAAGGCATAGTACACGGAACAATCTTAATTTTGTTTATTTTATAGCACTATTGAATAGAAACTTATATTTGGCCCCCCTACCCGTGTTGCACAAATATTTCTACTGCCACCCATACTCACCATTCATTATCTGCTCCAAATAAACCATTTCCTTAAGGCTCTCATACGTTAGCTCTTGCTGATGTCTCTCTAATACTTCTGTGATCTCTTCCCTTGCCCTTTGCTGCACCTCTTGATGTAAGGCCAACTCATATAGAGCAAAACCCAATGTCGACGATGAAGACTCATAGCCAGCCGTTAGAAAAACAAATGCTTGAGCAGCCATCTCACCGAATGTTAGACTAGTTAACTCTTCACCCGATTCCGATTTCATTAGCTTGTTATTTTTCAAATCGATTAACATGTCCATAAAATCATTACGTCTGACATTATTTTTTTCACGATATTCGACTGTTTCTCGCACCAGATCCAAGAAATACTTCTCCACATCGGGTAGAGTCTCTTTCATGTGCAGTTTTCTTGCCAACTGAGGGAAATTAAGACGAAATGCAACTCCTAGTCGACCATAACGTAATTCGTTTAAGGATTTACGTCCCATTGCGCGAAATTCCGCTTTGGGATTTTTCAAACTGCTTAAATCAATACCAAAGGCACATGAACCTATAACATCAGTGGAGAGGCGAGCCATTATATCTGCCACCTCCACAATGGCACCGTCTTCCAGAGTCTTGTGTAAAACATTTACACATTCCTTACCCACTTGAACGACCAAAGGAAACATAATTTTCATTTTGGCCGCCGTAAAGGCAGGCGATAGTTTATTGCGCAAATTACGCCATTTGGTGCCATCTAAATTAAACAAATTTCCCGTTAGAGGATCATCTTCTTCGTTGTGAAATAGGCCACGGTTAATGAATTGTGAGAAATCTTTAATGAGAACACGTTTGATTAGCTCCGGATCCAACACCAGTACGGCAGAGTTTGTGAACCAAAAAAAGCCCATAAATGGTCCAGAATCCTTGAATTTCTCATAAAATTCCAACGAACATTCTTGAAATGTTTTGCCAGCCACTAAGCCTTGTAGGTTGCCCAAAAACCAATGAGGTTTTTCATGAGCAATACCCAAACGTTCCCAATGTAAGTAATGCTGACGCAGTAACTTTGTAATGTAACCCACTGCAGCGAGTAGGGCTACAATTAAAAATGTCGTCACAAACATCGTTAGATGGACAGATGCGAGTTGACAAGTGCAATAGTTTGCCGTATCGAATATTTTGCGCGATCTTCAGTCTTTTCAGTGAGAATTTCTAAATGAAACTGTAGAGAAATTACGTTGAACGAACTAAAAGCTTTTACACATTAAGCTTTTATAAAAAATATTAACATCTGGTTATCTATAAGGGAGGGAGAGAAAGATTGCTTAGCGTTGTTTATGGGGAGAATTTCAATTAGTGAAAAAAATCTTTTGTAAGCCAAAACACACATCCACACAAAGTTCTTCTATGCTTCATAGTCAAATTTTTATATTTTTAATAGATTAATTGGTAAACTTTTAGTTACTTATATAGTTCAATTTTTATGATTTTTGGTTTTTTCTTTTTGCTTTAAAATTCATAACTGAGGCACAGTAAACTGGGTAGTTGTGCAAAAAGTGACATACGAGGGTAAGTGTTAAAGTTTTGTTATAATGCAGAAATGGTGTCAAATTTGACATCAGCAACGCAATGTTTGACATAAATAACACTATGCAACAATTTGAGGGTCATTGTCTCGGGGGCGAAGGAAACCAATATCAAACGATAACATTTGATCTATATTCCATACAAATGATCGAATTGCTCAATTGGGCAAGATGTACACTTTTCAATGACGGGAGGATATTTGAATTTGGTTCGTTTAATTGCCATGAAATAGTAAACATGCCCTCTGAAAACATAAATAGATTATTTACCTTCCGGTCCTATCTGATATTTCCCTATATAGTGGGGGATAATTCACCGACATAATCGCCAATGTCACTTCGCATACTTACCATTCAAAAACAAAAAAGTTTCATTTCTAAAATTCTTAATTTTGCATAACCCCTTTTTGTTATTGACTATTTTTTCAACAATTTCACAAAAAAGTCACTATTAATTTAATAACTTACTTACATTTTTATTACTTAAATTTTATTCATTTACAATTTTTCAACTTTCAAAAAGATATCCTTTTCAGAACCGATTAGAAAACTTTCCTTGTCATACACCATCGGTATTGGTGTCTTCTCACATGAGGAAAACTTGAAATTCTTCAAAAGTGTACCCAATCCTGCTAGCACTTGCATTTTACCGAAACGCATGCCGATACAATTACGAGGTCCATCACCAAAGGGTATGTGCGTGACGGCATCACGTTGTGCTACATTATCGGCAGAGAAATTTTCTGGATTAAATTCATTTGGATTCGAATAGAAACGTTCGTCGCGATGTATAGCACAGGCGGGAATAACAACGGTCATATCCTTGCGGATGATGTAATTGGGATGGCCAGGCACTGCATAGTCCTCTACAGCACGACGAGTCAGTATGGGAACAACTGTGTGAAGTCTTAAAGTTTCTGAAGAGGGGGAGGAGAAAAAATTAAGAAAATAATATATAAAAGTATGAATAAAACTGAAAGAAAACATACAAAAAATTTCAATAAATTTAATACTAATAATAAAATTATAAATAATATAACACAGTACAACATTTATCAGCACATTGATTTGGGACTCCATTCTGAGAACTGCACGTGAAAGTAGCCCCAAAAAGAAGAAGTTCTGCATCATTCGTTCTGTCCAGTTACATGCCATAATAATTAAAAATGGATTTGAAGTTAGTAAGTATCATATAAAGGAATTTGTCTCGTTTAAGGCTCTTTTGTTTGACATAAGTCGAGAACCACTAGCCCGAAACAAATTTAAAAAAATTAAGATTTATAATTCCTTAAATCTGTTCATATAAAGTTTCCCTACATAAGCCACAGTCTCACTTTTCCATTCATCAAATGATTTTGAACTGGGTTTATTTTGTAGCTGTTACAATAAAACTGTTGTACTTCGTGACGTATGATTAACGTGGAATATTATTTATGATAATCATACGCCTACATATTTCAAAATAACCTAAAACGTTAAAATTCTCCTATACGATACTTACTAACTTCAAATCGATATTAAATTATTATGGCATGTAACGTGACAAAACGAATGATGCAGAAGTTTTTCTTTTTGGGTCTACTTTCACGTGCAATTCTCAGAATTGAGTCCCAGAATCAAGTGTGGTACTGTGTAAGGAATTGTTTGTATGAGTGAGCTGACAATATTTTTATGAATTTTTTAACCCACAAAAATTAGGAGTTTGTATGGGATTTAGGAGTAGTTTTTGTCACGATATCTCTTAAACTGTGGATATAATCGAGGTCACAGACAGACGAACCCCTTTAAAAAAGGGGAAGTCTGTGTTGTAGGTGGGTGTTGTTTTTTTTAACCTTCCTTAACTTAGAATTTAACATTCGCATAGAGGGTAGAAGCTTTTATACTAAATTTGTTATACCAAATACTAAGGCTGTAACCGAGGTGAAGCCATATGTCAACCACATCAGGGGGAGTTTGCAAGGAAGGCAGTAGCTTTTGTCTGATCTTGCTCTTACCAAATTCAGCTTCATATCTCTTAAACTACGGCTGTTAATGCGGGGACAGTCAGACACACCGATAGGATCATTGATATATAGCATATGCTGAGTGCACTAAGTGCATAGGCCGTAGGCATCTCTGACGTATATATACAAAAGGGTTGGGGGACTGACTAATCCCTCCCCAGCCCAAACGGCTAGAGCTAGAACTGTGAAATTTGGAATGTAGGATACTTTTATGACGTAGACGCGCACTGAGAAGGCCTTTTTGGAAATTCTGACTGCAAGACCATTATATCGGTCGTAAACGAAAAAATATTTTGTTTGTTGAAAGTGGACGATGCCATGCCCCTTTTAAAAAATCGTTATATGGGCAAAATAAATGGACCGATTGCAATTTTGTATATTTTCTTTGTTTTATACTGTCCATATGGCTTCTAACATAGGTTATATGAAATTATAGTTAGACAATGGGTCGTGGCACCGCCCACACAAACCGAAATTTCAATCGGTCATAGATCACGAGCAATTAGATATATAAAGATAACATTTGCTACGTATGTTACTGGTACAAGTAAGATTGCGTTATCTCGGCGAAATAAATGAACCGATTGCAGTATAATTTTCACTATGTAGTACTATCCATATGGTCTCTATCATAGGCTACATGAAATTATAGTTAAACAATGGGGCGTGGCACCTCCCACACAAACCAAAATTTCAATCGGTCATATCTCACGAGCAATTAGAGATATGAAGATAACATTTGCTACATATGTTACTAGTACAAGTAGGATTGCGTCTCGCTGAGAAATGGGAGGTGCCACGCCCCTTTTGAAGAAATCGTTATAAAATCGAAATCAATGGACCGATTGCAATAACATTTTCACTGTTTAGTACTATCCATATGTTACCGGTAAAGTAGGATTGGATCTGGCTGGGAAATGGGAGGTGCCACGCCTCTTTTGCAAAAATCGTTATAGAATCGATTGCAATACAATTTTCACTGTGTATTTCACTAGCCATGGAAGGTATGAAGATGAGATTTCCTACATATGTAAATGGTATATGTGGAATTACCTCTCGCTGAGAAATGGGCGGTGTCACGCCCCTTTTGGCGAAATTTTTATGTCGGTCATATTAATAGAACGATTATAATAACTTTTTTCTAATCTATATATTTAAAATTGCTTACTGGGTGTAGAAAGGATAATGAAATTTGCATGGTTGTTTCCCTTTCGAGTAAATGTCAGCTAAGAATGGATTTTTGAAAATTCGTACATTAGAAATCGAGAAATAATATCAATACACTCAACGCGGTCGTGCCCATCCTATATTTAGTTATTTATATATTTAGTCCTATATTTAGTAAAACTATAGCAGGATAAAGTTTTGGAGAAAAAACGCCCCATCTAGTACCACTTTAGAAATCCATTAATATTGTTAATAGATTCAACGCGATCATGACCAAATTTTGTATTTAGTAAAGCTCAAGCGGGATAAAGTTTTTGAGAAAAAGTTGGTAGTCTAGCCACGCCCCTTCTGGTACCTCCCATACAAATGTGCCATTCCGCCCACTTTAGAGATTGAGTAGTAATATCAATACACCCAATGTGATCGTGTCCAAATTCTGTATTAAGTAAAGCTTAAGAAGGTTATGGTTTGGAAAACAAATTGGAAGTCTAGCCACGCCCCTTCTGGTACCTCCCATAAAAATTACCGAATTCAACCTCATAGTTTTACATTCCTATCTTTTTTATGAGTGCACTGAATTCGTTCAAATTTTGGATAAGACGTACACTTATACAAATTTGACTCAGGAATGAATATGGACCATAACGGCTGACCCTTTCTAATACCATCCATACAAAATTACATATTTTTTGGAAAATGTATATTTCTCCCATAATTTCCAAACGGACAACTGTAGGGTATTTAAATTTGGTCAGTTCATTTACCTTGTAATAGAGAAAACATCAGAAAAACAAACTATTTGACACCTCCCTTCTGGTACCTTGCGTACAAATGACCGCATATGTCCCCATAATTCATGTCTTTTTTGTAAGTACACTGAATTTAGTCTGTAAACTTCTGGCCATACGAACGAAAGTCCTATCTCTAACCGTGTACGCTCCACAAGCAGGCAAATCATATTAAAAAAAAAATAACTTAATTTCCCTTTACACCCCATGAATGAGGTATGGGATAGCTTTATATTTCTAGATTCACAACTTACGGCACCTACTTGTTTATTGACAAATTCGAACATCACTGTTTAAAAAGCTTTATACCAGACATGCCGATTGACACGACACTATACTGCGAAGCTGCTGCCGATAGGATCGAGGGGGCCGGCAATAGAAGAAAAATGTATATGACTAATTGCGGGAATCGAACTCGGGACCTCATATGTAAAACTTTAAATAGAAAATTCTCTTCTACACCTCCTTCATGTGGTGTAATATGAAATTATTTTTCCTGGTACTCATATCACCACCCGTACCTATGTAAGTACCCTTTTCATGGGGACACATTTCATTAGTTCGCAGTAAACAATATGATGGCGATTGACCCTATTGCGGACATTTCATACAAAAAAAAACGACATAATGAAATGCATTGCTTAGGGTTTGCAAAGTAAGTACAGGGGGTCCCCTGGTAAGTTGTAATTTCCCCACCTACGAACTAATGGTCAGTTTTAAAGAGATATCTTAAATTGGGTGAAAGAATTTTTCTGTTAGTTTACCTGACTGAAATTTCCGTACTGGTTTTCTACATTGTTCAGCTGCGCACAATGATCTATTCAAAAAATGCTGTTACTCTATAAAACCAATTCTTTTGTCTGATTTTATTTCAAAATGAGTTCATCAGTTTTGCAAAAACTTTCGGATTAAAATACCAGCAAAACTTGTTTTTTTTTTTGTTTCTTTATTTCGCAAGTATTAGTGCCAGCTGATAAACAAAATAGTCACTGATTAAATTTAATTACAACAGCGTTGTCGACTAGTGAGAAGAACCGAAAAACTAGTTCCTGTAACCATACGTTACGTATATCCTTATAAGTATTATGTACCATTTTAACTATTGATAATATTGCGAATGTAATCTCTTTCTTACTTTCCCCCCGCCCCTCTTCTTACCATTCATAATTTGTTCCACATACACCAACTCTTTCAGGCAATCATAAGTGAACTCCTGATTATGTCTTTCCAATACCTCAAGGACTTCTTCACGTGCCCTCTCTTGCACCTCTTGATTTTGAGCCAATTCGTACAGAGCAAAACTCATAGTGGTCGATGATGTCTCAAAGCCAGCCAACAAAAATACAAATGCCTGGGCGGCCACCTCACCGAAACTCAGGCTTGTCAATTCATCACCCGATTCGCTTTTCATTAATTTATTATTTTTCATATCGATTAACATGTCCATGAAATCATTGCGTTTCACATTGTTTTGCTCACGATAATCGATGGTGGCTTTGACTAGATCCATAAAATATTTCTCTACATCCGGCACAGTCTCGATCATGTGCAGTTTTTGAGGCAGTTTGGGGAAATTCATGCGGAAAGCTAAACCTAATGGGCCATAACGCACCTTACGCAAAGCTTTGCGTCCCATAAGGCGGAAATCTGATTTGGGATCTTTCAAACTGCTGGTTTCAATGCCAAAGGCACAGGTACCAATCACATCGGAAGTAAAGCGGGCCATAAGATCTTTCACCTCGATCACATCATCAATGGCAAGAGCTTGATTAAAAACTTTAACAAACTCTTCGGAAACTTTCATGAGCAGAGGATACATAATCTTCATTTTGCCCGACGTAAAGGTGGGTGTTAGCTTAGTGCGCATATTACGCCATTTGGCACCATCCAAATTGAATAGAATACCCGATAGAGGATCATCCTCTTCATTGTGAAACATGCCACGATCGGTAAATTTCGAAAAATCTTTGATTATTATATTTTTAAGCAACACAGGATCTACAACAAACGCTGCTGGCTGTAGGAACTAATAGTAGCCCACAAAGGGTCCAGACTCTTTATATTTTTCACAGAATTCATTGGTCAAATCTACGATAGAACGTGTGCGCAAAGCACCTTAAAGATTTCCCGACAACCAGCTGGGCTTCTCACTGGTAATGCCCACACGACTCCAATATGAGAAATGCTGACGTAACAGTTGTAAAACATAGCCGACTAAGGCGATTAGAAATGCAATTAAAAATGTAGTCACCCACATTGTAAACAGACTAAATATGGACAAATAAAGGAAAAAATATTTCAACGACGACGAAAACGCGCAGCGCGATTGTCGTACGGTGATCTCAACACCTAAAGTTTGAATCTCTGACTGAATTATGATTTTAATAGCGGTGGTACTGGAAGCTTTTGCGTGATATGCATCATACTCGCTAAGCAGCAAACAAAATTCAAGTTTGTATACATCATGACGCATATATGTGTTTGTGGATATGTGATGCGTATGAATGTACTATATACAAATAATAAAAACATGTTTGATGGAGAGAACGTATTTGATAGGCTTGTTGATACTCAACAATACATTTTCCGGAATATCCACTTAGATCAACATTGTGTGCAAATATCTATTGTTATTTGTTTTGTTTTTTTTTTTTGCGAAGCGTAAATTCCAGATGTTTGCCAAATTATTTATTCTCTTATTGCCGAAAGTGCCCTACACGATGTATCTCTCAATGACGAAATGTTCGATCCGTTTAAGACAATTTTGAGTTTGACATTTAGTCAGTATAGATGAAGAAAATTCAAACAAATAATTGCAACTTCTGACTCAGTAACAGGGCATTCATGTTAGAGCGTAGTTGGTTTGCACAGCCACGGGCATAGGCATATCTAAGTTTGTATTGTTCAAAGTTTAAGTACTCTTAGTACAGTGTAAGGCATCTTATAGCCTCGCGGGGCCGGTAATATAATAGATATTATTATTTAAGACAGTGTAGGGCATTTCATAGCATCGCGAGGCCGGCATTAATAATTCTTTCACATAAACATGATCGGCAATATACATGTACGATAAGCCGTGTTTGCGTCAAAGCAAAGTCTACGGCCAGTCTCTGCTTGAGACTGAACGCAAGTATACTTCACAGTCTAAAAAAAACTTAATTTCCCTTTACACCCATGAATGAGGTATGGGATAGCTTCTCGCCTTGTTGCAAATTAACCCGCTTTAAAAAAGGTAAACGTTTATTGAATACTAGCTTTCCCGGCCAGCATTGCTTCACCCGGTCTTCTTAAAAATTAAAGCAGTACAGCTAAACTGCAAAGGTACAAACACGACCTACAAGTACGAATATGAAAACATACTTTCGTATCGCACAACTTAAATGGACCGGTATCCCCTTTAATTCTATAGGAAACTTGTCCATATACGATTAAAGCTTTAGCTGTTTGGTCTGGGTAGTGGTACCAATGTTTACCCTAATTTATCAATAAAAGTATGAATTTTCAGAAATCTATTCTTATTTGACGTTTACTCAAAAAGAGGAACATCCACCCAAAATGTCATCATCCTATCTACAGCCATTTCACCTAATCACTTAGTCAAGCAATTTCTAATAATATGATCAACACTGAAATATTGCCAAAAGGGGCGTGACACCGCCCATAGCCAGTTCATAAAAAATGACCGATTGAAATTTTGGTTTGTGTGGGTGGTGCCACGCCCCTTTGTCTCATTATGTTTTCATGTAGCCTATGATAGAGGCCCTATGGACAGTATTACACAAAGAAAATATAATTGCAATCGGTCAATTTATTTGGCCCATGTAGCGACTTTGTAAAAAGGGGCGTTGCTCCGCCCATTTGCCAGCGAAACGCAATCTTCCTTGTACCAGTAACATGTGTAGCAAATATGATGTTCCAACCTCTAATGGCTCGGGAGTAATGACCGATTGAAATTTCGGTTTGTATGGGCGGTGCCACGCCCCATTGTCCGACTATGTTTTCATGTAGCCTATGGTAGACGTCCTATGGACAGTATCACACAAAGAAAATAAAATAATATAAGGATTTTCTAAAAAGGGGCGTGTCATCGCCCCACAAAGTATTTTTTCTTGTACCTTATAATGGCTTAAAAGAAACAGTCATTTCAAAATTCGAGTTGTATGGAGCGGCCCTTGCGGTCCGAATTTCCAAAAATCCAAAAATCGTCTTAGTGCGTGCTTACATCATAAAAGAAACCTAGATTCCAAATTTCATTGTTCTAGCTTTAGCCCTTTGGGCTACGGAGTGATCAGTCAGTCACCCTAACCTTTTATATATATATATTGATTTTTGAATCAAAACCAGTAAGCAAACTACTTTCCAGACCAGGATTCTTACTGTAACAAGAAGATAATATAATGCTGACAAGACCAGAAGAGTGAGACTGTATTGCACTGCTGCGTAGTAAATGCGGCTAACACTTAGGCGCTAACATCTGCTATAGTATTGCTTTTAATAGCCGGAAATTTAATTAAAATTATAATACAAACAAATACAAACAATTATAACAATACATATTATTAACTATAACCTTGTTAGGCAACTTTGTAATTGATACAAGTTTTTTCACAATATTTACATGCGCCTTACAGTTATTTACGCTAAGGAAATGATGCAATTAACAGATAGAGAAAATCTATACTTATACAGTTGTGTGTAAAATTTTCCAACTCACGTGTTTACTTACTTACTTACTTACTTAAGTGGCCCATTACAACTAACGAACGTAGTTCATAAATTTGAGGCCTGAAATACTAAAGAATTCCACACGCTTCGGTTTTCTGCGTGTGTTCTCCAGTTAGTTCTACCAGATGGTGGCACGTCGCCTACCACTTGATTCTTAAAACGGAGTTTGGGTCTCCCTGCTCTGCATCGTCCTTCAGGTTCGCCTTCAAACACCTTTCTCGCTGGAGCATTTACATCCATTTTGGCAACATGTTCCAGCCATCGTAGTCGTTGGATTTTGTCTCTTTTAGCTACATTGATGCCATACAGCTCATGGTTCTTCCGATGGCGAAACTCGCCGTCGCACAGATAGGTCCATATGTTTTTCGGAGTACTTTTCTCTCGAATACTCCCAGGTTTTGTATGTCCGTTGTCGTAAGTACCCATAATTCGGCAGCATACAAAAGAACGGGTAAGATTAGCACCTGGTAAAGCTATTTCTTAGTATTCCGAGATAAGGTGGTGTTACTAAAGTGCTGCCGAAGTCGGTAAAAACTAATATTGGCGAGCACTATTCTCCGCTTGATTTCTTGGCTGAAATTATTTTTCTTATTGACGGAAGATCCGAGGTAGGTAAATTTATCTACTACTTCAAAACAATCAATTTCAATGTTGAAGCTGCGTCCCCATCGAGAGGACTCTTTGTTCGTCGAAATCATTGTTTTGTCCTCGTTGACCGCTAAACCCATTTTTGCCGACTCTTTTTCTAGTGATGAGAAAACTGCAGTAACATCCCGCAGATTTCGGCCAATGATGTCTATGTCATCGGCATAGGCTAGTGGCATGTGGCTCTTGTGGAATATTGTGCCAGACATGTTGACACCAGCCTTTCTCATCACCTTCTCCATAACTATATTAAATAGTCTACAGGGCAGGCTATCACCCTGCCTGAGACCTCTTTCTGTTTTGAATGGTTCAGGAATACCAAACTTAGACATGGCCTCATAAAGTCTGTTCCTTATCGGAGAGTCGAAAGAAGCTTTGTAGTCGACAAAGAGGTGACACCTACGATCTGCTTTTCATGAGTTTTTTTTTCAGGATTTGTCGTAGAGTGAATATTCGATCCGTCGTAGATTTGCTACGTGTTTACAAATCTAATTTATTACAAAATACAAAAAAAAATAAAACAAATTAAAAAAATAATTAGGTCGATCTAAATTTAATTATAAACTACAGTAATCTACGACTTTGTAAACTTCTCTTTGTGATAACAGACTTAACAATTAGCTTATTGAATAAAAAACAGTTCGATGCATTAATTCTACAATATGTTCTACAGTAACATTATAATAACATGGGTTGCGACAATAAAATTTAAGTGTGTAAATTCTGAAAGTCTAAGCGGCACATTTCTATAGATAACGGGTCAAATACGAACCAAGTTCTACAGATATTCATTAGTCACGGTATCAAATTACCGTATAACCAATATGCGTGTTTATAGAAAAAAAACCAGTAAGAAAGTTTCAGTCGGGCAACCCGACTTACATATACCATCACCCTCAGTAAAACCAAAAATTTTCTATTATATTGATATTATTACTCTATTTCTAAATGGACGCAGTGGTACATTTATATGGGAGGTACCAGAAGGGGCGTGTTTAGACTTCCAAATTTTTTCTCAAAAATTTTATCCTGTTATAACTTGACAAAATACAGAATTTGGGCAAGATCGTATCGTATCGTATCTCTAAAGTGTACGAATTTGGGTACGATCCCGTTGGGAGTATTGATATTATTAATCGATTTCTAAAGTGGGCGGAATGATGTATTTGTATGGGAGGTACCAGAATGGGCGGGGCCATGTAGCCCATTTCCAATACCGTAAGTAGTTTTGGGGAAATATTAACTCGTGCAAAATTTCAAAACATTTGGTTGAGTCTTTCGAAAGTTATCGTGCGAACCAGCCGGACAGCCAGACAGACGGACATGGCTTAAACGACTTAAAAAGTCATGAATCAAATTTGGTTCAAAGAAACCTAGGGTCTAAAGTGACTCCTTCTATGTGTTACACTTTTGGGTCGTATCAAATGATATATACCTTTATCCTTAAGGGTGATGGTATAAACATGAAAATCGGTCCAGATCGTTAATTATACATATGACACTTAGTAGTATTTCTTAATCGAGGTTGAATCAGACATTTAGAAAGACATTGATAAAAGGTTAGTAACTAGATTTCGGTCTGAGGTAAGTCGGCAGTCTAGATGAATGAGGATATCATCGTAACATATTGCAACGTAAAGGAGTCAAGGACTTTAAACAAAAATACTTACAGATACAAACTTTATTTTGAATTCAACATCACATTTTTAATATTTGGAATAGTCTTTAAGTTGTATATCCTGTTTATGTGAGTTTGAAAAGAGCAGCATGTTAGTTGGCTCAAATGCGGACAGCTCTTCTATATCCCATTTATGGCTGAGAACAGGAAAACATTTGTTTACATAAAATCTAAACCTAATATTGCACTAAAGTTGCATCAGCACTAACTCAATATTAATGTATCACAATGTATACAAAAGTTAAGAGATCTATAAATAGTACCACTATGCGAATAGACTCTAGTTAAGATAACCTCGCAATATAACTTTATTAATATCGCTTTTTGTTTATTACTTTTTACCGTGGAGGTTAAAGTAACAGCTGACCACTTCGATTTCACAGTTTCGCAGTCTCTTACAGTATCAATTATAGACGATTTTGAGTGTAACGGTCTTTGGCGTTATCAGTATTTTATGACTATGTCATTTAAAAATTTTTTGAAAGCAATGTAGATTGATACCAGTTTATCGTTATCTACCGATAAGGAATTGATGATGCAAATTTAAACACAAATTTATAATCAGCATATCAAAGTTGATATAAGTAGTTCAGTTGTGTTTCTAACGGCATAATATAGTTATTTGAAGATTTCAAACATAATTTGTTTGTTTATATTTCTGACTCATAAATATTATGAGTAATATAAAGGTATTTCAAAAATGATACTAGTATACAAAAAATAAAAATGTTGGCTAACCGATCAGAAAAGTGTTTTATTGTTAGTATTAATGGTCAATTTTGTGTCACCCACTAGGATGACGCGTTTCGAACTCCATGACAAGTTCATCTCCAGACCCTTTTGTGACGAATAGGTGTACTCTGGTACATCATCAGCTTTATATATATCTACATTATATCAAACATGCAGATGCGACGTAGATATCATAAGTTTACAATTTATTTTTTGCGGTTTTCAAGGCTCCTAAATTATAAAATAAAGAGAGAGAGAGAAATGTATGGATACATTTTCGGTTTAAAACATTCTAAATTCAAGTTTGTCCTACATTAAATTGCAATGAAACAAACAACTATTTACTGTCTCGAATTTATTTACCTTTTAATGTGTTAATCAATATTTTGTTTTGACTTTCTGCCAAAAATTGTTTTTGGAACCATAGTGCAGACATTCGTTTTCATTCACCGAGTAATATGTATCGGTGAATCCACTTCAGAAATGTTGAAAATAAATCTCAATCAGGTATTAAAAAATGTTCATGCAAATGGTGAAATTCGTAGCGAACAACTTCAGATTTATCAGCGCTACTGTTATCAAAAACAACATCATTACACTTGCGCATCGATGAACGGCTAATTTTTGAACCGTCAGCCATATGTCTTCCTAGAAGTGGTGTTATCGACCACCAGTTATTATGCATGGCTGGGCGGCTGGTAGGCACGATAGTCTGAGTAAACCTTTTATTAACCTTTCTTAATGTTAATTTGCCAGCAGTAAAACTTGTTTAGGGATGAGGGTAACTACAAATTGATACGAGAAAAAGTGTAACGCTTAAAGGAGACGCGCTAGACCCCGATTATCTAAAGACCAATTTCGTTTTAGGACTTTTTAAGACGATTGAGCTATGTCCGTCTGTCCGTCTTGCTAGATTGATGGTGAGCAGGATAACTTGAATAAACGTTAACGGATCGGTGACAAAATATACAAGTATTAATATTTAACAAAAAAAAGTATAGGATTGCAAATGGGACAAAATGCCACACCCCTTCTGGTACCTCCAATACAAAATTACCTTTTTTTGGATAATTAATATTTCTTTTATAACTTCCAACCGAAGGTATTTGAAATTGGTCAGTTTAATAATCTTTTAATAGTAGACAAACCCTATGAAAACCGAAGCCATTTGTCACACCCCTTCTGGTACTTCCCATACAAATGACCGAATTGACCATCATAGTTTTAGATAGATATAATTTTTGTAAATACACTGAATTCACTCTAGTTTTTCGTAAGATGTACTCTTATGAAAATTTGAATCAGAAATAAATATTGACTATATCGGTTGACCCCTTCTGGTACCTCCCATACAAAATAATATACTTTTGGAAAATTAATATTACTCCCATAACACCCAAAGGAGCACTTGGGGAAACATTAAATTTGGTCAGTAAATTTATCTTGTGATAGGAGGCTAAACCTCAGAAAACATAACCGGATCACTTTAGCATAGTTCAGGCCGAAATAGAGACCATTAGAAAAGCCGTAGAGAAAATTCAGTATCATTAGATATTGGACGGCAATATTCATATTCTTACTGATAATAAATCAGCTAACAAATCGCTGAAGAATTTGTACACCACTTCGAGATATGTTCAAGAATCGTGGTCGTCTCTTGAGGAGCGACATTCAACGTTTACTCTCACATGGGTTCCATGACATGGGGACATATATGATAAACAAGGGACCTCTACTGTGGCAAATGCCGTAACCATCGTGAACTCGGCTAAAGTTTACGGTCTTATTTGTGTCCCTCTCATAAGGAGAAAACAGCTAATTGCGGGGAAACTGAACTTAATTGCTAAGGAGAGTTGGGTAGGTTTGGCCTACAATGAATATACAGAGGAAACGATGTATGGTGAACTTGTCCAGAGTCCACCTTTTTTTTACGAGGTGATATTATCGAAAGACAATGTGCGAGACTTTAACACGCTAAAACACCTCAAACTTCGTCCTAATCCCTGGGTGGTACAACCGTAAAGTATTTCTTCACCCGGATTGGTAGGTTATTTAACCTCCGCTAAGGCCGTCTAGGCTCTATTAAGTTCTAGAAGAATGCGCCTGATATAGTCTGCTATATAACCCCAACTTGCAGTTGAATCCAACATTAGCTGCATAATATTTCCGACTGTTATTTCAGTGCCTAACTGTCGTTGTACTTACTCTCACTTGTAACTGAATCTCGGGCATATGCAGAAAACATGTTCAGCGTCTTCAATCACATCTTGACAATACGGACAAAAATATGTATCGTTAATCCTAAAACGATGTAGGTATTTTCTGAAGGCACCGTGGCCGCACAGGAACAGAGTGGCCTTCGATAGCTCAGTGGAAGCGACGTAGACTAGCAATCCGAAGGTGCCGGGTTCGATTGCCGGCCGGGGCACTGGCCAAAATCAACATCGATGAAAAATTACTTTTTTAAATACTTTCGAGTTCTCCAGCCAACAAAACTCATCCTAGATGCTTCCACTACAAAAATCCAGATTGCGCAATGATCAAGGAAAATGATTTATCAACATCTCATATAAATCAACAATCCAGCTGGCGCCATCTTTGGTGGGATTTGGCGTAAAAACTCCAATATACACGCGCATTCTTTTGCTAAAAGGTCCATTGGTATCATTCCTCCTATGACGAACGCAGCTTCATCGGATACAGTTCTATAAGCGCAGCATACTCTGAGCGCTGTCAGTCTGTATACCGAATTAAATTTACTGCAGTATGATTTAAATTTCATGCAGTCAGCCCATATATAGGTGAGGCATATAGTATGATGCTCTTAACTACCTCTGCTAGAATCTTCCGCTGGAGACGTTGTGGCCAAATACTTTAACGAATCCTTTAAGGTTATTTCGCAGTCTGCAACGTTTATCTTTATTGGTTCTCTAACTCGTCGGCTCGATATGACGACAACTTCTGTCTTGTGATCAACGAGTGAAAGGCTCATTGAAACGAGCCGTGATATTTCTACACTACGATATTACCACACACCCGGTTGAAACTTTCCTACAACGACTTTTGTAGAAGCTGCAGTGATAAAAAAGAAGAGGAGACCACGGAGCATCTTCTATATCACTGCCCTGCTTTTGGTGACCTGAGATATGAAAAGCTTGACCATCGGACACGAATGGACCATCAGTTAGACCATATCAGTTAGGCAATTTGCAGAACATCCACGCCTTAGGCAGAGCAACGAAATGGCTGGAGAGCGACGTTGACCGAAATGAATAGGAATATTTGGTGCGAAAATTTGGAAAAGGTATCACAACGGTACTCATACTAGGTCCCATGGAAGCTGTGCAGACGCGGCTGCCGAATTAACTTAACCTTTTCTTATAAGTTCGTTAAGTTATATAAATGACCTTATTCTGCGTCACATTTCTACAAGTAAATCTGTTTCGTAAGTACGCTGTATTCGATCAATCTGTGCCGAAGGAAAACCCTTATGGAAATCAGACTTAGGATATCAATATACCCACCGCGATTGTTCTTAAATTCTGTATTTAGTAAAGCTTTATCAGGATAAAGTTATGGAGAAGAAAACTGAAAGTCTAGCCTCGTCCCATCTGGTATCTCCCATATCCATTTGGTATCGCCCACTTTAGAAATCGAGTAATAATATCAATACACTCACGCGATCTTGCCCAAATTCAGTATTTAGTAAAGCTAAGGAGGGACAAAGTTCTAGAGAAAAAATCTGGAAATCTAGCTACGCCCCTTTTTGTACCTCTCATACAACTGTACCATTCTGTCCATTTTAGAAATGGAGTTATAATATCAATACACCCAACGCGATCGTGCCCAAATTCTGTATTTTGTTAAGCTATAACATAGTGGTTAGAACACGCGACTACCATGCGGGAGATCACAGGTTCAACTCCTTGCTCCAGTCATCTGAAAATAAAAATTTTCTATCATTGCCGGCTCCCCTCGAATGTTGTTGACAGCAACTTCGCAGTATTAGTGTCTAGTAAAGGCTTCTCAAAAAGTGACGTTCGCATTCGTCGATAACAAGTAGGTGCCGTTAGTTGTGAATCTAAAAATAGAAAGCGTGTTAATTTACATCAAAGCGAGAAGCTATCCCATACCTCATTCATGGGGTGTAAAGGGAAATTAAGTTTTTTTTTTTTTTAACAGGATAAAGTTTTAGAGAAAACAATCTGGAAGCCTAGCCAGGCTTCTTCTGGTACCTCCCATACAAATGTACCACTCCGCCCACTTTAGAGATGGAGTAATAATACCAATGCACCCAATGTGAACTTGCCCAAATTTCGAATTGTGTAAAGCTAAATCAGGATAAAGTATTTTAAGTATCAATATACTAGAAAACCGGTGTGTGTGAGCTTCACATTGATTGTGTGAAGCTTTTAACACTTAAGGTTGTGATAATGAGTGGAGAAGGCACAGCAAACGGCACTGATGATGATGGTTTGGCAACCATCGAAATAGCTATCTGCCCTGCCAGCTGTCAACATAATCCATTTCACACAACTCTTGTAAAAACAAATTCTATTAGCAATAATAGAATAGATCTTAAACCGAACAGAAAATTTTATGCTTTACTGAGGGTATGGGTGTATGTAAGTTTTTCTACTGCTTACTGCTTTGTAAGTACACTGATTTCAGTCACATTCTGCATATAAAAATTGTACAAGGAATGAATGTGGACTATATCGGTCGACATATTTTGTTACCTCCCATACAAAGTGACAGATTTCTATAATTCTATCAACTTATGGCATTAAAATGATGCAATAAACGGCTAATTTGGTCAATTACCCTCCAAAAAATGAAGCAGTTTTCTCTCTCTCTCTCTCACGCACTCTCTTGATAAAAGCTTTCGACCGCACAACCAGTCACAAGTGTACTGACTATCTTGTTTAAACCCCTAAGTATTAAGATAACATTTGTTTAATGCCCGCACTCGTATCGATAGCGCTCTCTCGCAATGGCCACCGCAGAACGCCACAATAGATAATACAAAACAGAACGTATTTAAAGCTCTGCGCGCAATCAATACAATTAACAAATTCAAACAAACCGAACCAAATAAGTTAACAACATGTTGGGAATTTTAATAATTTGCCTTACATTTTTGGTAATTTTTGCAATTATAAACAAAATAACAAAACACTATAAATATTGGCAACAATTGTCCATACCATGTGAAGACCCTAATTGGATATTTGGCAGCTTATGGGGCGCTGTGTCAAAGCGTACCTTCTTCGAAATCTGGCAAACATACTATCGCCGCTATAAGGGCACTGGACCCTTTGCCGGATTCTATTGGTTCTTCAAGCCTGCAGTATTTGTAATGGATCCCGGTTTAGCTAAACAGATATTAATAAAGGATTTCAATAAGTTTGGTGATCGTGGTATGTTTTGCAATGAAGAAGATGATCCACTGTCGGCTCATTTATTCAACATGTCCGGTTCGAAATGGAAGAATCTAAGGAATAAACTATCACCGACCTTTACATCGGGAAAAATGAAGTTAATGTTTCCTGTGGTAGTAAAAGTGGGTCATGAATTAACCGAAGTCTTGAGTGAGGATGTGCAAACATCGTCCATAGTGGATATGCGCAATCTGCTGTGTCGCTTTACAACCGATGTTATAGGTTCTTGTGCCTTTGGCATTGAATGCAACAGCCTGCGAGATGCCACACAACCATTCCATATCATGAGTAAAAGAGCTTTGTTGGAAAACCATCTTGGTCCTTTTGGATTGGCATTTCGAATGAGTTTTCCCGAGTTGGCGAGACGTCTACACATGAGAGATACAGTTTATGAAATTGAAGCATTTTTCATGAATACTGTTAAGGAAACCGTTCGATATCGCGAGGAGAACAATGTCAAACGAAATGATTTTATGAATCTACTATTGGAATTGAAAAACAACAAAATTGTAAAGAACGAAACCGGAGATGACTACACAAATTTGACCTTCAATGAAATAGCCGCCCAGGCTTTTGTATTCTTAGTGGCAGGCTCTGAGACATCATCGACCACAATGACGTTTGCTCTATATGAATTGGCGCGCCACGAGGATATTCAACAGAAAGCACGTGAAGAGGTTGAGAGGGTCCTGGGCTCTGAAGAGATGTCCTATGAGCACATGAATGATATGAAATACTTGCAACAAATAATAGAAGGTAAATCTAAAATACTATGACTTAGTTTTCTTTAGTTATCTGTCCGTATTTTCCTTTATAGAAACACTTCGCCTGCATACTCCTCTGCCGGTACTCAACCGCGTGGCTCTCGAGGATTATGTAGTAGCCGATCATCCGGAGTATGTTATACGTAAAAACATGCCGGTGATAATACCCTCCATATGTTTACATCGTGACGAACAGTTCTATCCAAATCCAGATGAATTCAATCCCGACAACTTTTCTCCCGAAAATGTGGCTTCTAGGGATCCCATACTTCACTTGCCCTTCGGTGATGGTCCCCGCAATTGTATTGGTCTACGCTTTGGCAAAATGCAGGTGCTGGTAGGTTTAAGTTTGCTGCTTAAAAACTACAAATTTTCGGTTTGTGAGCAAACCCCTGCCACGATGAAATATGACAAGGAGAATTTTATGTTGACACCGGAGAAGGAGGTTTACTTAAAAGTCTGTAAAATTAGTAAATAAAAAATAGGATATACAAATAAAGCGATTGAACAAATGTAAAGATTTGTTTTAATTCTAAGTGGATACTTTATATTAAAGGAATTTTTATCTCAGCCATCTTTATATATAAGGACTAAAATTTTAACTTTATTTTCTTATTGACGGAAGATCTGAGGTAGGTAAACTCATCTACTAACTCAAAACAATAATTTTCAACGTTCACGGTGCGTCGCCATCGACTCTTTGTTCGTTTAAATCATTATTTTTGTTTTGTTCTCGTTGACCGCCTAAGCCATTTTTGATGACTCCTTTTCTAGTGATGAGAAAACTGCACTAACATCCCGCTGATTTCGGCAAATGATATCTATATCATCGGCATAGGATAGTGGCATGTGGCTCTTTTGGAATAAGGTGCCAGACATGTTGACACCAGCCTTTCTCATCACCTTCTTCATAACTATATTAAATAGTGTACAGGACAGACTATAACCATGCCTGAGACCTCTTTCCGTGTTGAATGGTTCAGTGCGATCTTTACCAATCTTGTTGTTTTCCAAGGCACATCTACAAAGTTGAATCAGCTTTGCAGGAATACCAAACTCAGACATGGCCTCATATAGCCTATTCCTTATCGGAGAGTCGAAGGCAGCTTTGTAGTCGACAAAGAGGTGGTAGGTGTCGACCTGCTTTTCATGAGTTTTTTTTTCAAGATTTGTCGTAAGATGAATATTGCAGAATACAGAATTCAAGTTGTATTGATATCATTACTTGATTTCTAAAGTGGGCGGAATGGTTCAATTACATGGAACGTAGCAGAAGGGGCGTGGCTAGACTTTCAATTTGTTGTCCAAACTTTATTCTGTCATAGGTTTACTAAATACAGCATTTGGTCATGATCAAGTTCGGTTTATAGATATTATTACTCGATTTCTAAAGTGGGTGGAAAGGTACAATTGCATGGGTGGTACCAGAAGGGGAGTGGCCATGTATCCCACATGCACTCCGGTAAGTCATTTTGGAAAAATATAGCCTATGCTAATTTTCAAGACAATTGGATACTTCTTCCGAACATTATCGTACGTACCAGCCGGACGGAAAGACGGACATTAAAGGACTTAAAAAAATCATAAACCGAATTCAGTTTAATGAAACCTATAGTCTAAAATTACTCCATAGGTTTCTTTTCATAAGCGTGCATCTAAGGCAAATTATGACTAAATTATGAGAAATTATTAAAAAGGTATGCATGTAGAAAACACTTATAGAAAAACTACGAGGTCTCAACACACAAACGAGTAAGATCTTCAGAGCGTGCCCTTGTTCATCTGTGTCTTATTGATCTCACGGGGATTCCGAAGGGCCTAGTCTTACAAATACATGGTTGACGTTCACCGTCTTCGAGCGGAAGGGTTGGGAACTTCCGCCGTTCTCACCAATAAGAGTACTACATCCTTGCATTGTAGTAACGACCGTTTCATCTGCTTGGGGTGATAATGTAAAAGCATTGGCGCTTGCGAGTATGAAAAAAGTTTCAGTGTGAACTCTTTTCTGTAAAAGGTGACCAATGCTGTGAATTATGGAACTTCTGAAACCGTCTGAACGGTTGGTTGTTGGCCACCTTGTGGAAACATCACGCAGGCAGTGGTTTAAACCGAAATCGCTGGTAGAGTCTTCGGGCTCGATGTCGAGTTGCATCACAAACGGGTGTTATAGACCCACAGAGTAGCGGAGGTGGTAAGACAGGCCTCACCTTAACCAAAAGGGGGTATGTCCCACACTGTCATATCCAATTTTATATCTACTGGTTGGAAGAAAGATCCGACTATTAAGGTAGCTTGTTCCCAAAATTGTCGACCCCTATTCCGAGATAGCTCAAGCTTGCTTGGGTTACTCCAGGGGGCGCTGGCAATCCCACTGTAATATGCCCAGCACATCAAAGGAAAGGCCTTCAAAGCGGGACTCATGTAAAACTGTTTAGATTTTATGGGAAAAATATAATATTTTCAATAATGAGAAATTTTTTATGGGAGGTACCAGATGGGGTGAGGCTATTCTACCTATTAACAATCCTAAAGCTTTGTTTAGAAGTAAGCTAGTCAGTCAGCCAGACAGTAATGGCTCAATAGTCTAAAAAAGTCTTGATACGAATTTGGGCTCAAAATACTAGGGGCCCAAATCGTGCCCTTTAAAACGTTACACTTTTTACACCATCACCCTTAGGGATGAGGGTATATATCATTTGATATCATTTGATAAATGGGCTACATGGCCCCGCCCTTTCTGGTACTTCCCATACAAATGCATCATTCCGCCCACTTTAGAAATCGAGTAATTATACATCCAACGGGATCGTACCCAAATTCTCTATTTAGTAAAGCTATAACAGGATAAAGTTTTGGAAAAAAATAGCCACGCCCCTTCCGGTACCACCCATACACATGTACCTTTCCGCCGACTATAGAGATGGAGTAATAATGTCAATAAATCCAACGTGATCGTACCAAATTTCTTTATTTAGAAATGCTTTAACAGGATAAAGTTTTTGAGATAAAAATTGGAAGTCTAGCCACGCCGCATCTGGTACCTCCCATACCAATCTGGTACCGCCCACTTTAGAAATCGATTAATATTATTAATATAACCAACGCGATCGTGCCCAAATTCAGTATTTAGTAAAGCTATAACAGGATAAAGTTTTGGAAAAAAAATTGGAAGGCTAGCCACGCCCCTTCTGGTTCCTCCCATGCAAATGTACCTTTCCGCTCACTATAGAGATGGAGTAAAAATATCAATAAATCCATTCCTTCCATCCATTCCCCTGGTACCTCCCATACCCATTTTGTACCGCCCACTTTAGAAATCGATTAATATAATGAACAGACCTAACGCGATCGTGCCCAAATTCTGTTTTAGAGAAGAAATCTGGAAGTTAAGACACGCCCCTTCTGGTACTTCCCATACAAATGTACCACTTCGCCTACTTTAGAGATGGAGTAATAATATCAATACACCCAATGCCATCGTGCCCAAATTCTGTATTTTGTAAAGGTATAACATGACAAAGTTTTGGAGAAATAATCTAGACACGCCCCTTCTGGTACCTCCCATACAAATGTACCACTCCGCCCACTTTAGAAATCGAGAAATAATATTAGTATAATAAAAAAATGTTGTTGTACTGAGGGTGATGGTATATGTAAGTCGGGTTGCCCGACTGAAACTTTCTTAATAGTTCTCGTATAAAATGATATATATCCTCATCCCTAAGGGGTAAGGGTATAAAAATTTCTAAATAGATTCTTTCGATGCACCCGTCTGTGTACATGTAGGCACTCTTGTTCTGTTCTTACTATGACCTGTAGCATGTTAATAGCAATAAATAGATAACAACGAAAATAGAACAGACTGACATCACAATAACGAAAATTATAATCAATAAGATATCAGGTTAGGAACTAGTACTTAAGTCATTGGCTTCTTTAACCTTGTCTTGAAAGACAATTGTCATTCCCTTGATTATAAATAAATGTTCACAATTATCATCCACAATTCAAACAGAATATCATTTTAAATGTTTTGTGCCTATCTCATATACTATGACGACAAATAGTCTTCTTACTCGATTGAGAAAAGACCAGCATGTGATGTCACTTTGTTTATAAACAAACAGTGCATTGCTTATTTAGAAGACTGACCATCATTACATCATTTATTGTTACGTCTATAGCTTAAGTTTGATGACCCCTCTCTCAGCGTCATGCTAAATGATAAGAGTATAGAAATATACTCACTACAGTAACATCTGCTGTAATAAAATGACTTTTTGTTCAAACTTATTTTCTGAACACTCTGTAGCTTCTATTACGATACTAAACATTTGATTGCATCATTGTGCTTTACTTTGTCATAAAGTTCAAGCAAACCTAAACGATCAGTCAGTATATTTGCGGGTGGCTAATAGTCACTCAGTACATTAGCGACTCGCTAAGAGTTCGGACGTAGTTGAAATTTAGTTATACTTTTATAGTAGTAACCGATATGTCGGTGTGCATCGTGTTACTAACCATCGCGTGTGGTCTTATCGCGTACCTCTATGTTGCTCTGAAGAAGCAACGTTCATACTGGCAATCGCTGGGTATCGCCTGTGAGGAGCCCCACTTTATCTTTGGCAGCTTTTGGGGCCTGCAAACAACGCGTAGCTTTACGGAAGTGTGGCAGCAGTATTATGATAAATTCAAGGGCACTGGACCTTTTGCTGGTTTCTATTGGTTTTTCAAACCGGCAGTATTTGTGTTGGAACCTGAACTCATCAAAAATATTCTCATAAAAGATTTTTCGAAATTCACCGATCGTGGTTTCTATCACAATGAAAAGGATGATCCTTTGTCGGGACAATTGTTCCTTTTGGATGGCCTGAAATGGAAAAATATGCGCCATAAACTATCGCCCACATTTACTTCGGGCAAAATGAAGTTTATGTTTCCCACCGTTATCAAAGTTGGCCAAGAATTCGTAGAGGTCTTCAATCAAGAGTTGAAGAATGGCAACAGCGTTGTAGAGGTCAAAGATTTATTGGCCCGCTTCACCACTGATGTTATAGGAACCTGTGCTTTTGGCATTGAGTGCAGCAGTTTGAAAGACCCCAATGCAGCTTTCCGCAGCTATGGCCGTAGATCGCTCACCGAGCAGAGACATAGTCGCTTAGTGATAGCTTTCATGGCTAGTTTTATGAATCTGGCCAGAAAATTGGGAATGAAACAGACACCAGATGATATTGAGAATTTCTTTTTGGGCATTGTCAGAGAAACGGTGGCGTTCCGCGAAACTAATAATGTAAGACGCAATGACTTTTTGGATATGTTGATTGATCTGAAGAATAATAAGCTAATGAAATCAGAACATGGCGATGAGTTAACTAATCTGACGATTGAAGAAATGGCTGCTCAGGCATTTGTTTTCTTTACGGCTGGATTTGAGACCTCGTCTACGACTATGGGTTTCACTTTATACGAATTGGCTCAAAATGAGGAAGTACAGGAGAGAGCTCGACAAGAGGTCGTTGAGAAATTGGCCAAATACAATCAGGAGTTTACGTATGAATGCATGAAAGAAATGACGTATATGGAGCAAATTGTATCAGGTAAGAAAAGAAGAGAGACAAGAGAGGATTTGTTAAAAGAGTATTTTTTAAAAAAGAGCTTTAAATGGATCAAACAGTGGCAAAGAAGTGTTACTTGAAGTTCTTATATACCAGAGGCTAAGATGATATGCATGGTGTGGAACAGAGATGGTGCGCACCATCACATTTTAAGGTTTACGACTGTCACAGAGGTGTAAAACTGTAAACGTCACAAACACGTCTCAAATGTAGCAAATGTCGCAAAATCCTAAATGTAAATTGCAGTTACTTTTAATAATGGATTGTTTTCTGTTGAGCACCCAAAACCCCAAATTCTTTTTAAAAACTGGTCTAGTCTAATGGAGTCTAGAAAAAAAGGACATTTTCATTATCGAAGAAATTGGTATACTTTCATACAAATGTTGCTCCCAGTATTATTACCTATAAGTAAAGGACTGGGATTCACACCATATATTGTGTGAAGTTCACCAAATTTTCGCAACACTGCTAAATAATTTACAGGCGTTGTTGTTGTATTAAATATTTTCACAACGCATTGCTAAACAATACTAAATAAAACTGAGATGTCAGCTTAGCTTGACACTCTTCAAGTGTGATCTGTAAAAAAACACATTAACGAAAACCTCTATATGAATCACATTTTACTTAGGACATTACTCGTCTTCATCAATAGTAGATGTTCTCAGAACTTCATGAATGTCATGTGCATTCATATTGTACAACAATAATGTGATAAACAATTTAATCTTATCTATGCAGATAAGGGTGATGACTTTTTTACAACCTTGTTTCCCTGTATCATATTTATATGAGTTTTCATTTAAGATTAGACAAAATCATACATATAAGGTGATTCGTTAAAAAAAACTTTACGCACAAAATGATTTTAAAATTTTTATTCATCAGTATTTTGGGCAATTTAAATTTTTTTTAAATCACTGTAAGCATAAATTTATGATAGTTTACTAGTTTCCTACCAAAATCATAAAAATTACAGAACCTTTTGTTTCTCAGTACTATTCTTTAATTTTGAGAATTGAAAAAAATTTCACTTTTTTTCCAAAAATTCAAAATGAGATACCTTCACTTAATTGTAAATAAAAACGAAATATGTCCATTGATTTTTATGATCAATGTCTCACTTTGTTCATAGGTTATGTGGCGTTTCGTGAAAGTTATGAGACAACAGCTTTTTCTGTTTTGGATTTAAAAAAAAAAAACAATAAAAAAAAAAAAATTTTCTCAAAAATATTATTTTAAAGTGGTTTGTGCGTGACCTTTTTCTATATTCAAACGCAATAAATTCAAAAAAACAAAAGGTTATCACCCTAATGCAGATATAGATATATCCCTCCCTGATATATACGTGTGCACTTTATGGTATGCAGTAAATTTCACTGAGGGAGTAAATTATGGAGATAATTATGACAGACTAACTTTCCCGGCTCGCGTTGCTTCACCCGTACTTACAATGAATCTTCTTATGAATTTAAGCAATACACGTAAAATACAAACGCTTCATAAGACGAACGAACACACCATTTATGTGATTGTTGATTTAACTCATTGGTCTGAGTGATTGTACGCTTTAGTCCCTTATTATCCCTAAAAGAACGAATTTCAAAAGAGACATTCGTATCGCACAACTAAAATGGGCTAATACTCCCTCTAATTCTATAGGAAGCATGCCCATATACGATTATATGGGCATCGATTATATGGGAATTGGTTGATTGTACCAGTTTTATCCCTTTTCAGCCATTTAATCATTAAATGTTCGAATTTCTTAAAATCCCATCGGGCTGCTTTCTAGTTCCATGTACATTTTCAAAACTCTACCTTTTGGCGTTTGGTTTGGGCGATAGTACCAGTTGTATCCCTTTTTCAGTATTTTTACACGTAAAGAACGAATTTCGAAAAATTACTTCACATCGCACAACTAAAATATTCACATACATTTTTACGATCATACCTTCAGCCGTTTAGTACCAGTTTTACCCCTTTTCGGCCCTTTTTACCCCTAAAAGAAAAGAATTTCGAAAACCGTCCATGCTTCTTTCTAATTCCAAGCCCATACAAATTATCCTATTAATATTATAAATGTGAATGTCTGTCTGTTTGTTTGTTTGTTTGTTTGTTTGTTTGTATGTTTGTTGCTCAATCACGCCTAAACGGCTGAACCGATTTCAATGAAATTTGGAAGACAGTTAGTGTACTATATGGAAATTACTATAGGCTATATATTTTGTAATTTTTTACCCTATGGGCGGAGTGGGCGTGGCAAAACTTTTTTTTAGAGCTAGGGAGATAAAATTTGATACAAGGATAGTATTCGGCAACACAAATATGAATATGCGTACGAAATTTTAATTTTGGACCAGTGGGCGGAGTGGGCGTGGTAAATTATAGTTTTAGAGCTAGAGAGATAAAATTTGATACACAGATAGTTCTCTGCAACACGAATATGAATATGCAGACGAAATTTAAATTTTGGACTTAATGGGCGGAGTGGGCGTGGCAAAACTTTTTTTAAACTGGAGAGATAAAATTTGATACCCAAATAGTACTCGACAACACAAATATGAATATGCAGACGAAATTTTAATTTTGGACCCAATGGGCGGAGTGGGCGTGGCAAAATTGTTTTTTAGAGCTAGAGAGATACAATTTGATACCCAGATAGTACTCGACAACACAAATATGAATATGCAGACGAAATTTTAATTTTGGACCCAATGGGCGGAGTGGGCGTGGCAAAATTGTTTTTTAGAGCTAGAGAGATACAATTTGATACCCAGATAGTACTACACAACACGAATATTAATATGCAGTCGAAATTTTAATTGTTGGCCCAATGGGCGGAGTGGCCGTGGCAAAACTTTTAGAGCTAATGGAATAAATTTTGTTACCCAGATAGTACTCGACAACACAAATATGAATATGCAGACGAATTTTAGTTTTGGATCCTACAGGCACATTGGTTATGGCAAAACTTTATGATATATACAATATGATACATACATACAATATGATATGATATGACAACAAAAATATGAATATGCAAACAAAATTCTAATATTCGATCAATGGGCGGATTTAACGTATACCCCTAGAGGGAAATTTTCAGTATTTTTAATCAGTGGGTGGAGGGCGTGGCAAAACTGTATTTTAGCTCCAAAAAGATAATATTTGATACATATAGTATTTGGTACTATAATTACAAATTTGCGGCGGAAATTTTATTTGTATTTTAGCCCTCGAGAGAAGCAATACATTAAATTGATAATACTATGCGCAACAATTACAAAAGTTCAATCAGTGGGCGGATGGTCATAGTGAGATATATATAACATTCGACACAGTAAAACGTTGTTGAATGAACTGGTTTGGGAGTTACTTTGGGTAACGAATTGTTTACCGAGGGCATAAGATCAACGCTTACAATTAAGACAAATAAGAAAGCAAGCCAAACATATTACTATCGAGTTAATGAAACGTTGCCAAAGTATGTTTTAAAGTGGCATATGCACAGCTTTTATAACTGTGAGCCAATATTAATTGATATTTGTGTATTATATTAAGTTAATTTCGTAATATTAGTCAATTATGCAATAGCGAAGCATTGCCGGGTCCACTAGTTATTTTTATATAATTAACATTAATCTAATTTGATAGTGAGCATGTCGATATCAATTCCTTCGATTATAGCATTAGCCGATTGGTCGGGTAATTTTTTTTTTTTGAAATTTTGTGTGGGCGGTGCCACGCCCCTTTGTTTAAGTATGTTTTCATGTACCCAATGATAGAGATCCTACGGATAGTGCCACACAGTGAAAATTTCATTGCAATCGGTTCATGTATTTGGCTCAGATAACGATTTTTTCAAATGGGGTGTGGCACCGCCCATTTTCCAGCGAGACTTTATCCTCTTTGTATCAGTAACATATGTAGCAAATCTCATTATCATACCTCTAATGGCTCTTGAGATATGACCAATTGAAATTTCGGTTTGTGTGGGCGGTGCCACGCCCCTTTGTCTAATTATGTTTTCATGTAGCCATGATAGAGGCCCTTTGAACAGTTTCACACATGGAAAATTCAATTGCAATCGGTCCATTTATTTGGCCAATATAACTATTTTTTCAAATGGGGTGTGGCACCGCCCATTTTCCAGCGAGACTTAATCCTCTTTGTATCAGTAACATATGTAGCAAATCTCATTATCATACCTCTAATGGCTCTTGAGATATGACCAATTGAAATTTCGGTTTGTGTGGGCGGTGCCACGCCCCTTTGTCTAATTATGTTTTCATGTAGCCATGATAGAGGCCCTTTGAACAGTTTCACACATGGAAAATTCAATTGCAATCGGTCCATTTATTTGGCCAATATAACTATTTTTAAAAAAGGGGTGTGGCACCGCCCACTTTTCATAAACAAAGTATTTGTTTTATACGATCGATATAGGTACCAAATCTCGACTTCGTACCTATAATGGTTCAAAAGATACAGTCATTTTAAAATTCCAGTTGTATGGGGCGGTGCCACGCCTATTTTACCCCCTTTCAGTTCGAATTTCCAAAAATCCCTTCTTAAAAGAAAGTCATAAAAGAAATCTACATTTTAAATTTCACGGTTCTAGCTTTAGCCCTTTGGTCTGGGGAGTGATCAGTCAGTCACCCAAGCCTTTTATATATATATAGATAGATGAGAGTTATCTTTCTTACCAAGTGTTATATGTTTTCAGAAAGGCCTTTACCGGTATTTATAAATTAATAGAAATTGCTAAAATTTGGGGGTATTATTTCACCAAAACTTTGAAATTTTGTCAAAAGGACTGTTTGAGGAAAATAAAATGTTGTATAAAAACCTGAGTTAAATTTAAATGGATTGCAATACCTTAACCAAATTTTTAAATTCTTTTGGGAAGATAGTCCTTAATTCTATGAATAACTTTTTGTTGTCGTTTCTTTGGACGAAATACATAAATTCCCAATATGATGAAAATATTTCCAAAATGTTGCGATTTTTATTGTAAGTGTGTTAATCTGAATTTGATTATGAACTTATCACAAATTAATAAGATATACTCTTTCTAATCGGTGGGCGGTATGGCACAAAAGAGGCGTGGCTACACTTCCAATTTTATTCCAAAACTTAATTTTGTTATAGCTTCAAAAAAATTCAGAATTTGGCAATATCGCATTAGGTGTATTGATATTATAGCTCGATTTCTAAAGTGGGTGGAATGGGTGGTGCCAAAAGAGGCGTGGCTTGGGTTCCAGGCTTTGTGCCATTATAGCTTTAATAAATACAGCATTTGGACACGATCGCCTGGGATGTATTGATATAATAAACCGATTTCTAAAGTGTGTAGAATGGTACATTTGTATGGGAGGTACCAAAAGGGGCGTGACCATTTAACTCATATGCAAACCCGTAAATATTAGGGAGAATATTAACTGCTGCAAAGTTTCCAATTGGTTAAATCTTTCGAAAGTAATAGTGTGTTCCAGCCGGACAGACAGAAAAACATATATCAAACGGCTTAATAAGTCATGAATCGAATTTGGTTCAAATAAAAATAGAGTCTTAATTGACACCTTCTATGTGTTACACTTTTGGGTAGTATGAAATGATATATACTCTTCAACCCGTAGGGTATCCTTTTATGGAGAACATCGTTGGAAATGTGGAGAATGTGGACTTCTGTGGTATTTTCGATTTTACAAACGCAAAACTTTTGGTTAGAACAGCATAGTGGCACCTAATTCTCTGTTTTATTACCAATTCAACGTAACAAATTTGTGGAAAATCTAAACAGAAATAAGCTCGCAACCTTTAAAATACTCAATCAACCTCGTCCAAAAATTGTGAAATTTTTTAGGATCACTATCACTACAAGAAATCACCCACACATATAGATATGTAGAAATGTTTTTTTTGACAAAAATTCTCAAGTTCTACGTTTATAAGTTTTCGATAAGGGTGAAGTGGAAATGTATGACGTTGTTGTCCCCATTGAACATCAACGAATCTACTTAAATGTAGATTTAGTAAGTACACAGGCAACTTGCCTATAGTAAAATCGGAATTTTTGACTAGAGTAAAATCGATTTTTTCTATTTGTGGGCCACCCAGTAGGCCCCACATTAACTATTTAATTACTTAGATGTTTTTTTCTTCTATTTAATCGTACATAACTGATTTATGCTAAAACCGAGATAGATTCTTTGTTCGTTGGCTGGTACCTTCTAAATACCTAAGAAGGCTGCAGTCACATCTAAGCAAAAAGAAAATAAAGTGTGTACATATCGTGTATAACGTCATCTCGAATGTGTTATGTGAAAGAATATATACAGCTTCACTTAACGTCATAAGACTTTATCAGTGCCCCTTCTTCTTATTCCGAACGCAGAATATATTTCAGGTGCTTCTTTATCAGTTTTTGACACCAAGTTTCCAAATGTCGTCCTCAATTTGGTCTCTTCATCGATGTTTTGATCTTTCCCTTACGCGTGAACCGTCACCGCGTCCCTATTTAAATTTTTTAGCTGGAACATCTTCATTCACATGATCTTTGGACCTGGTAACACAACAATTTGTGACAATTTATGGCAAAAACCTATGATAAACATATCGAATCATTTCAACTTTTCGTCGACAGTTCGATATGACAGAAGATGTGCTTAGACATCACATGTACTCGTACAGCCAAATCGTGCGTAAGAGCTGATTCATGCTTTTTATCAGTTCATCGCTACCGGACTTGTTGTTCTTTAGTAGTGATATTGCTTTTCTAACCTTGTGGTGAGTAATCTAGATCTTTGCGAACAATATCCGTGACACGTTTACGTGGGCTGCCTTCCTTAACTTTTTAACCAAATTGGCATCTTACTCCAGGACTATAATCTTTTTCCATAATCTCTTGTACTTCCCTATATCGTCATTCTGGCATTCCGTCCAAAGATGTTTGTATACTCGCACCCTTAGGGAAGAAGGTATATATCATTTGAAACGGGATAAAGTGTAATGAATTAAAAGAGATGTGTTAGACCCCAAGTATCTTAAGACCAAATTCGTTTGAGGACTTTTTAAGACTATTAATCCATTAGAAAGGGGATTTTACCTTAGGCTAAAGCAGTCTCAGCTGCCTCCCGGGTCTTCGCAAGGAACCTAAAAACCTTACGACATAAAAGATAGGATTTTATCTGACTAGGACAAGGATATTATAAATTGTTTTCATTAATTTACAATCAAGAAAATTTAAATAGAACGAAACACTTCGGATCCTCAAACGTCGGATGTCGAACTTTAAACGGGCCCTGCCCTTACAAGTACAAAGACTTGTATTACAGAGTTAGGGTTCTTTGTACAGACTCAAGATCCAATTTTAATGGATTGAAGCCCGGCTCGTATCTCGATTGCACACGCATATAGCCCGGTTGTACAGGCTCGTAGCTCGGTTATACAGACCTATTGTCCAATTATACAGACTCAAGGTTTGATTGTACAGGCATACGAGCCTGTACAAGTGGCAGGTAGCCAGGATGTACAGACATAAGGACCGATTGTATAGGCTTATAGCCCGATTGTACAGATTCGTATACCGATTGCACAGGCATATAGCCCGGTTGTACATTCATATACCCCGGTTGTACAGACTAAATATCCGTTTAACAAGAATGCTTGTCTTCCTACAATCCCAAAGGATCAAGGGGATCAGATATCATTCCTTGACTTGGCAATAAACTTCGTTTTGGAGGTGTCACCGACGATCGTAATAGAAAAACGTCGTTTCCTTATGCTATGGATGACATGAACCAAATAATGTTTCATGTTTTCACTGAATTATGGAGAAGTTGTCTGTTTTATGTTTTCACTGAACGATTATGCTGTAGTGTGTTGGTATTGAATGTTGCGGTAAGACAGCATCTGGCCGGCCATCGCAAAGTTGCGGGTTTTAATCCCACTGGAGTCGGTTTAAGATTTATTAATTTTCGGTTCAAGATCTTTCTATTATCCCAGTAGGAAGTGTCTGCAAGACATCCTCAAGGATAGGTGCATGATCATAGTAAATCGTTGATGACACGTAGGGGACCGTCCATACAAATCATCGACGAAATTTTCTACAAGTGTCCGCTCTGTCATGTACGGCTTGATGAGTGACAATGTCGGTCAAATTGTCGTTGATGCCTAAATAAGCGACATGTCGCCCACACAATCATGCACGATCATTAAAAACAATCAACCGAGTGTTTTGACGACAAGTTAAATTTTTCTCATTTTGTCTTGAGAACAAAATGCGACAGCAATATACCGATTTAACACAATACTGCCTCCAATAACTTACTATTTTTGTATTTCTTCTCTTTTACCTCTTACAGAAACCCTACGTCTCTACACTGTCCTGCCTATTCTCAATCGTGTAGCCTTGGAAGATTATGTGGTTCCCGACAATCCCAAGTATGTTATCAAGAAGGATATGCCTGTCCTTATACCAGCCGGTGCTATACATCGCGATGAACAGTATTACCCCAATCCGGAAGTGTTTGATCCCGAACACTTTTCTGCCGATAAAGTAGCCGAAAGAGACTCAGTGCTCTTCCTGCCATTTGGAGAAGGTCCTCGTAACTGTATTGGCATGCGTTTTGGTAAAATGCAAGCTGTGATCGGTTTAGCTTTCCTGTTGAAAAATTTCAAATTTTCCGTATGTGATGAGACGGCAAAGCCACTATCGTACGATAAGACCACATTCCTAATATGTACCTCTAAGGGTATCAATTTAAAGGTCACAAAAATATGATTTATTTGTAACTGTTTGTTAATAAAAAATAAAATAATAGATCAATTACAATGTATCTATAAGAAACGAGTAAGATATTTGTATTCTGTTGGTATTGAAGTAATAAAGATAAAAACATAGAAGAAAACATATAATTAATAACAACAGAAAACGTTAGGGTTGCCCAACTGATTTGAATTTTGCTTTCAATGTTGATGTATTATACTAATGTAATTTATTTTTTGCAAAAATACCTTTTTTGTTATAATAAATGTTCTTTTTATAAAAATTTGAATATTGTCTCATATTTGTTTTTAAACATAAAATACACACGACAATCCTAAGATCAGTGGAATTTGTCGCTGGACAGTAAGTTTTCGCAGTTAATATGGGAATGATTAGAAAAGTATAAAAGATTTGAATATGAAAGCTCTACTTTGGCTTGGGTGTGTTTTGTTTATATTGACAAACAAATACCACAAGTGTTCAATCAAATGTGCAAGTCATACGAAAGTGTATACAAATAATTACTACATCTACATTGTATCTACAGAAAAAAATTGTTTACCAAATTAGTTTCAAACGTATATCTTTTTCCGCTCCCGCGGCTACATATACATTTAAAATTTTACTGGCGTCTATCTTTTTTGTTTTTCTTTTTTACTTTTTGTGTAATCGTTCTTTTTTGTTTTGCTTGTTATTTGTTTATATAGCAAAACAGTGGAAATGTTAGAGAAGAAAACTAATAATAAGCCCGGCAAGTAGATTAAAGCTTTCGGTGCCATAAAGCAAGCTTCTCTCTGGCAGTGTAAAGACGGAGAGATGGCTTAAGACATCTGCTTGTCAATGATTTATGTATATGTAGTTATGAACAATTCCACAGCCAAACCAAATTCAATATTCTAAATTTGAGAGTTAATGCCTATTCCTCTGTTTTCCAGTTGGTCACCTGAAATGTAGAAATAGTAGTTACCCTAACTTTTATAGTTTTACAGGAGAAGCAAAAAAGACGCAAACACAATTTTGACACGATTTTGTTTACAGCTTTCCTTGAGATTCTAAACCTGCAATTATATAGGGGCATATAGATTCACATAGAAAAAAAGAACTTCAATCAAAAAACGATTATTTATTTCTAGAGGGTTGTTTAAATTGAAAATGTCTAATGGTTTTTTAATAGTTGAAGCTTTTTTTTAAACGTGTTTGCAATAAATTAAACATTTTTTAATGCGGCTGTCGCAATCGATAACTGTGACTTGAATATTTGTATTGACTCCTAATAGATTTACACTTAGAATTATATAAAAAATTTTAAAAATTTTCAAACGTTATAAAATCTTTGTCGCATGAAAAAGATTAGGTTAAGTTTGTCATTATTATTAAATATTTTGCTGGGATTGCATTTAAATATATATATATATAAATTTTTGTCAATTAGCAGCACACGCTTGCTTATGAATATTTGTTGATAATAATTAATTTTTAATTGCACAATGATATTGAATTTTAAATGGATGCTGAAAGTTCAACGTTTCCTTCTGAATGAATGACAATTTTCCATACATTGAACATAAAGCGATGGTAACAAAACAAGTGACAATGTCTCAGTCGGATGAAGTCACTTACATATACCCTCACCCTCAGTAAAAACATAAATTTTTTTTATGCGTTGGGTGTATTGATATTATTACTTGATTTCTAAAGTGGGCGGAAAGCTACATTTGAATGGGAGGTACCAAAAGGGGCATGGCAGGACTTCCAATTTTTTCTCTAAAACCTTATCCTGCTGTAGCTTTACTAAAAACAGAATTTAGGCACGACCGCGTTAGGCGTATTGATATTGTTATTCAATTTCTACAGTGGGCGGAATGGTACATTTGTATGGGAGGTACCAGAAGGGGCGTGGATAGACTTCCAGTTTTTACTCCAAAACTTTATTCTGCTACAGTTTTATTAAATACGGAATTTGGGCATGATCGCGTTGATTGTATTGATATTCTTTCTCCATCTCTAAAGTGTGCGGAGTGCTACCTTTGTATGGTAAGTACCAGAAGAGGTGTGGCTAGACTTCAAGTTTTTGCTCCAAGACTTTATCCTGTTATAGCTTAACAAAATTGCGAATTTGGGCAAGATCGCGTTTGGTGTATAGATATTATTTCTCCAACTCTAAAGTGGGCGGTATGGCACATTTGTATGGGAGGTACCAAAAGGGGAGTGGCCATGCAGCCCAGTTTCAATACCGTAAGTAGTTTTGGAGAAATATTAACCTATGCAAAGTTGCAAAACAATTGGTTACGTCTTTCGAAAGTAGTCGTGCGTACCAGCCGGACAGATAGACCGACTTAAAAAACGACTTAAAAAGTCATGAATAGAATTTGGTTCAAAGAATCATAGGGTCTAAAGAGACTCCTTCTGTGTGTTACAATTTGGGTCGTATCAAATGATATATACCCTCCTACCCATAGGGTGAGGGTATAAAAATGGGTGATTTTTCTAAATTGAATATTCTGATCGTTATTCACTTGGGAATAAACAGAATCTCTCTTTGGAGGTCCCCAAACACCTCACAAAAGCCGAAAGATCAAGAATTCTCCGAACGAATGTTCAGTGGTAGCAAATGCGAGAGAAGCAATGTTGAGAAACCTTAATGGCATGTTACCACCGATGAGTCTTAAGAAGTACAAAAGTTACTGAAGCGCAACACAAACGCTCTCTTAGTGGCTTTAGCAGCCCCATGAAATAAGAATCGGGCTTAATGGCCTAGCAAGCCACTTTCCTTGACAACCCCCGCAAACGTAACCATGATTTAAGGATATGTAATATGGAATGTTCGCATTATCTACAGAGATGGAGCGTCTATCCAGTTGGCGGATGTCCTCGACAAATACAAGGTTGACATCACCGCCATATAGCTAATGTGATGATTAGGACATTGATGTACATGACGAAAGAACTATGACTATCTTTTATAGCTGCCATGCAGAAAGACACGAATTTGGATGTGGATATGGCTATTCGGTCACTTACAACATTGAACTGCGAGGCCTGATGTCGAAGTGTCTTGCCGGCTATGAATCCACATCCATATACGTGTCTTTCTGCATGACAGTTGTAAAATATTTCGAATCCATCGCATTTCTTATATGGCGGTGATATCAGCCTTTTATTGGTGAACACGTCTGCCAATTCGATAGAGGAACTATATCTGTAGAGAGTTCGGACATTCAAAGCGAAATATGTGTACATCAATATGATGTGTGTACACGCTCCGACGGAAGACAAAGACGAGGACATTAAAGATGCATTCTTTGAGCACCTGGATAAAACCCCATGACATTTAAACTATTCTGGGCGCCTGCAAGAAATATATGACCGCTGCCCTACCCATGACATTAAAATAGTTCTGGGATAGTTCAGCACAACATCACTTCCGATAACGGATTCCGGTAATCGGTGGAAGGTCTGTCTTAAGAGTTATGAATGTGCGTGTGATTTTTGATGCAAATATTGACACAGGTCATAGCCTAGTTGCAAAAAAAATACCCTAGTTCTGATGTTCCCGACACACAGTGGCGGTATATTTTATATTTTTATATTTTTATATTTTTATATTTTTATATTTTTATATTTTTATATTTTTATATTTTTATATTTTTATATTTTTATATTTTTATATTTTTATATTTTTATATTTTTATATTTTTATATTTTTATATTTTTATATTTTTATATTTTTATATTTTTATATTTTTATATTTTTATATTTTTATACTTTTATATTTTTATATTTTTATATTTTTATATTTTTATATTTTTATATTTTTATATTTTTATATTTTTATATTTTTATATTTTTATATTTTTATATATTTATATTTTTATATTTTTATATTTTAATATTTTTATATTTTTATATTTTTTTATTTTTATATTTTTATATTAAAACTTTCGGGCTTCACCTCTATCCCTGTAGTTTTCGGTGGGAGCAAATTTTATAATAATTTGAGGGAAAAATTACTGGGGCTCGGTCGCACATTTAAACCCTCTAGGGGCGATTCCGGGGAAGTTGCTGGGCTTATTGAGTATTCTTTCCCCAATACGAAAAGTTTCTCGTTAAAAGCTGATTTTGATTTTAGACCTATGGTTTCTTGGACAAATTTTCTTAGAATTCATTCTATATTACGATTTTGATAAACGTTTTGTGCATTTTTTACTCCATAGAAATTGACCCACTCAACGTCTATGGAAGAAAAAAAAAAGCCAGGATAGAGGTGAAGCCTTTGCTGCTCGAATATGCCGATAACAAAGGTAGGTATCATTGGCCAAAGACTGCAAGATGTTACTGCCGCCTTTTCAAACCTTGAGGAGCAGTTGGCAGAAGTGTGTTTTTTTTTTGAAGCAAATGAAAAAACATAATGTATTGTATCACTTTATAATAGGGCTGATTTTAAAAAATTCCATCAAATATACTTACTTGTAAGCTCTTTATGCTTTTTTGCATAAGCGCTTTAGCTCAATCAACTGCGATTATATCACTGATAACTCATTCATGGGATGTAAAGGGATATTTTGTATAGATCTATATGGAACTCAAACCCGATTTTCTTTAGCAACATTGGTCGAGGATTTCATGTTTCAAATATATCCATTATTTGAAAACTATTAATAAAAAAACTAATTTCTTGAGTACAAAAATATTCAAAAAACTAACGTACTTAAGTGTTTTGTTTTTGTTTAATAAATTTTTCAGTCGCAAATTGTGATGATATCATTTCGAGCCATATGGGCATCCGATATACATATTAATTGGGAGTGGTGTAGAGGCCATTAATGTTTTTGTTTGTTGCGTTGTTGTCGTTGACGTAGTAAATAATAGAAATGCTACAAGCATAGAATGTTTCTGTCGGTAGCATCGTCGTTGACGTAGTCATTAATAGAAATGCTACAAATTTAGAATGTTTTTTCATACAGCAGTTTCTTTCTCAATTGTATGTAAATAATGTAGAACAATAGCTTAAGTAATAGGTAATGCGTTACAGTTTTTATACCACCACCCATAGGGCTGAAGAGACGAGTTGAACCCGAAGTATCATAAGATCAATTTCGTTTTAGGATGATTGAGCCATGACGATTGGGCCATGTCCGTCTTTCTGGTTAGCTGGCCGACTGGTGGGCAGGATAGCTTGAGTAAACCTAACAGATCCTTATGAAAATTTACCAGTATTAATATTTTCCAAAACGAAGTTATGGGCTTGCAAATAGGCAGAGTAGCCCCACCTCTCCAGGTAACTTCCATGACAAATGCCCAATTTTTGGTAAATTAATATATAACCCATAACTTAAAAAGGACAATTGAAGGATATTTAAATTTGGTTTAATTATTATATAATAGTAGACAGATCCTCAAAAACCTGAAACATTTGCTACACCGTTTCTAGTACAAATGGCCGTATTTACTCTCATAGTTTTACACACATATCCATCTTGAAATATACACCAAATATGTCATATTTTGCGAAAAATTTACACTTATGAGAGTTTGTCTTTGTAATGAATATAGGCTATATAGGCCGATCCCTTAACTACACAGTACAATACAACGTACTTAAGTGTTTCTGAGAACTGCACGTGAAAGTCGTCCCAGAGCCTAAAACGAGACAAATTCCCCTACACGATACTTACTTACTTCAACTCAATATTAAATTATTATGGCATGTAGCTTGACAAAACGAATGATGCAGAACTTCTTCTTTTTGGAGCTACTTTCACGTGCAATTATAAGAATTGAGTACCAAATCAATAAGCTGAAAAATGTTGTACTGTGTTATTTTTGGAAACTTAATATTTCTGATATTACTTTCTGATATTACGAACAACTGAAGGATATTTGACATTGGGCAGTTTAATAACCTTGTCATAGTAGAAAAATTCGTAGAAAACCGAAACCTTTGCCTCATTTATTCCGGTACCTCCCATACAAATGATACAATTGACCCTCATAGTTTTACACACATATCTTTTCTATGTCCTCGACCTATGGGTAGAAGGATATATATCATTTGATACGGCTCAAAAGTGTTGCACATGGAAGGAGTCACTTTAGATCTTAGGTTTCTTTGAACCAACTTTGATTCATGCCTTTTTAAGTCGTTTGAGCCAAGTCCGTCTGTCTGTCCTGCTGGTACGCATGATAACTTTAAATAGACGTTACCTTTATTTTGAAACTTTGTGTAGGTTAATATTCTCCCAAAATTAATTACGGAATTGCCTAGGACTACATGTCCACGCCACTTCTGGTACCTCCCATACAAATGTACCATTCCGCCCACTTTTGAAATCGAACCAATGCTATCGAGTCCAAATTCTATATTTAGTAAAGATATAACAGAATTTACTTTTAGAGAAGAAACTAGTAGTCTAGCCACGGCCCTTCTTCAATATAAACGAACCATTTCGCCCACTTTAGAAATCGAGTAATAATATCAAAACACACGAAGCGATCATGCCCACTTCTGTGTTTTGTAAAGCTTTAAATTCTATATTTAGTAAAAATAAAACAGAATTAGGGACCGGCCGTGGCATAGTGGTTAGAACACACGACTACCATGCGGGAGATCGCAGGTTCAAACCTGGCTCCAGTCATCTTAAAAGAAAAATAAAATAAATAAAATTTTCTTTCATTGTCGGCTCCCCTCGAATGTTGTTGACAGCAACTTCGCAGTATTAGTGTCGATTCAATCGTCGTGTCTAGTAAGAGCTTCTCAAACAATGACGTTCGCATTCGTCGATAAACAAGTAGGTGCCGTTAGTTGTGAATCTAAAAATAGAAAGCGTGTTAATTCACAACAACGCGAGAAGGTATCCCATACCTCATTCATGGGGTGCAAAGGGAAATTAAGTAAGTAAAACAGAATTAACTTTTGGCGAAGAAACCTGTAGTCTAGCCACGCCCCTTTTGGTACCTTTTATATAAATGAACCATTTCGCCCACTTAACAAATCGAGTAATAATATCAATACACACGACGGGATCATGCCCACTTCAATGTTTTGTAAAGCTTTAACAGGAAAACCTTTTGAAGATGGAACTGGAAGCCTAGCCACGCCCCTTCTGATACCTCCCATACAAATGTATCATTTGGCCTACTTTAGAAATCGAGTAATACACCCGACGATATCGTCATCAAATTCTGTACTTAGTAAAGCTATAATAAGATAACGTTATGGAAAAAAAACTAGAAGTCTAGCTACGCCTCTTTTGGTACCTTACATATAAAAGAACCAGCTAACGCATTCTGGTGGCATATCATACGTTCCATGGACCTTATGACAAAATAAAATGTGTCATAGTCTTTGGACTTTATGAACATGGGCATTCTGGCATAGGTCCTCAAATATTGTGATATAAAGTCTTTGTAATCAAGGGCCCCGCCACCATTTTGACAGTCCTTGATCCACGCTCCCAAATAATCATTAAAATGGTGTATGGGCCCCATACCCCTCATTCATGAAATGTAAGAGGAAATACAAATTATGAAAAAAGATAAAATTTTCCACACAGAGTTACATTAACACAGTACAACATTTTTCAGCTCATTGATTTGGGACTCAATCCTGAGAACTGCACGTGAAAGTAGCCCCAAAAAGAAAAAGTTCTGCATCATTCGTTTTGTCACGTTACATGCCATAATAATTTAATATCGATTTGAAGTCACTAAGTATCGTATAGGGGAATTTGTCACGTTTTAGGCAGTTTTGTTTGACATAACTCGAGAACCACTAGTCCGATTTAGCTGAAACAATTTATTTAAACTGTTTATATAGCTTTTCCCTACATAGGTAACAGTTTCACTCTTCCTTTCATCAATTGATTTTGAACTGGGTTTATTTTGTAACAGTTACAATAAAACCGTTGTACTCCGTGGCGTATGATTTACGTGGAATATTATTTATGATAATCATACGCGACCACATACTATTTATGTTATGTCAAACAAATGAGCCTAAAACGTGACAAATTCCTCTATACGATACTTACTAACTTCAAATCGATATTAAATTACAGCATCTAACTTGACAAAATGAATGATGCACGACTTCTTCTTTTTGGGGCTACTTTCACGTGCAGTTTTCAGAATTGAGTCCCAAAATCATGTGTCGTACTGTGTCACGCTAAGAAGTTCAAATTTTCCCCAATGAGTTACATTAAGGCTTGCCTAAGTTATCTAAATTAGTTTGATTCTAAAGAACTTGGCAACCCCAACCTTACCGTATTGAGAAGTGCCTATTATCAAATACTGACTACAGTTTTTAACAGACAATGTTTTTAATGAGAGAATGAATGCTCTTGTTTTTATCTATCAAATGTTATGCAACTTTGCTCGATAGGTAAGTTTTGCATATTAAATCATAACCATGGGTTTGTTTGAAATATGCACACGACTGTATTCCTTATCGCCCCATGTGGATACAATGTAATCGCTTAAAAACAATCAATAATATTAAAAAAAAATATATAATAGGTATTTAATTGAAATTCTCCTCAATATGATAATTTTGTCATTAGATGACTGTCTGTTTTGTACACATACAATTATATAATTTATTTTGTGTTAAAAACTTCATTACCTATGCTGTCAAAGTATACAGTTCATTCAAATTGTGCCACAGCAATATTATTACAATATTACAATATTCACCTAGTAGGAAAATATTTCGTCTTATTACACGACGAATATACCAAAGAACTCCACGAACCCCTCACTCATTTGGCCAACAGACCAACTTGAGACCCAAAAAGTGAAATCTGGATAATTTATCTTTAGTTTATTGTGGACCGGCCGTGGCATGATGGTAAAAACACACACACATGGTTTGATTCATGTCTCCAGTCATCTACATTCTTCTTTCATTGCCGGCCCCTTCGATGTTGTTCGACAGCAACTTTGCAGTAAAGTCTCGAGTCAATCGGCATGTCTAGTAAAAGCATCTCAAATGGTGACAGTCGCATTAGTCCAAAAACAAGTAAGTGCCGTTAGTTGTGAATCTACAAATAGCAAGCGTCTCAAATAACAACAACGCGATAAGCTATCCCATAGCTCATTCATGGGTGGTAAAGGAAATAAAGTTTTTTTCTTTATATTGAGGTTTATAATTTTGTTCTTAATATTTTAAGAGTTAAGTACTGGTATTCGTTATTACATGTATAGACACCTAATGACTTTATCATCACAATTTATGTAGTTTATAAAATTTTTTACAAATCTAATATTAATTAGTTTTTTTCGGTTTTTTTATTTTAATAAAGATTTTTTTAAAAGAGAGCCTTTGAACAGCCACTTTACAACTTTTCCACTTTGAGACGTATGCCACCTTCTGAACCCAACAGGAATATAACTTTCGTATAACGCATTGGTATTTGAGTTTCGGCACAACGAGTAAAACGAAACTTCTGCAGCAAAGAGATGAGACCAATCCGTGTTTGCATTTTACCAAAACGCATACCTATACAATTGCGAGGTCCATCGCCAAACGGTAGATATGCAAACGGATGTCGTTTTTCTATTTCTTCTGGTAAAAAGCGATCAGGATTAAATGTCTCTGGATCTGGATAGTATTCAGGATCACGATGTATACTGTCCAGAGGTATGATAACCCTTAAGCCTTTCTCCAGCACAATATCGGTATTGGGTACTTTGTAATCTTTGACACAGGTACGAACCAAATGGGGTGTGATGGTGTATTTGCGAAGGGTTTCTGAAATACATAAAGAGACATATGAAATACCGAAACAGTATAGGATGGATATGTTGTATTACAATTACTTTTAATAGAATGCTAAATTTCAATGTTAGTCTAAAGTTAAGTCTAAAACAGAACCGTTACTCTTATGTAAAAATTCAAAGGACTAACTAGCTTAACCTTTATGGGTCGAAGAGCTTAGCGATATAGAAATTAATGGTATATAACGATGGGATCATATTAGTAATTGAAAACAAGTAAGAAAGTCTTAGTCGGGTAAACCGACTTACATATACCCTCACCCTCATTAAAAACAAAAAATGCCAAGTATAAAATATTGTTCTCTTAAATTTTATCCGGTTTCCTAAGTACAGAATATTACAAGATTTCTAAAGGGTTGCGGAATGGTACATTTGTATGGGAGGTACCAGAAGGTGGCTGGCTAGAAATACATTTTTTTTCCAAAACTTTATCCTGTTATGGGTTTGAATTCGAAGTACCAGAAGGGGCGTGCTAATGTAGCCCATATGCAATCCCGTAAGTAGTTTGGTTACGTCTTTCGAAAATTATCGTGCGTACCAGCCGGATAGACATATAGACGAACATGGATGAAACGATATAAAAAGTCATGAATCGAATTTGGTTCAAAGAAATATAGGGTCTTAAGTGACTCCTTCTATGTGTTACATTTTTGAGTCGTATCAAATGATATATACCCACCTACCCGTAGGGTATGGGTAAAAATACATTAGTATGAGCAGTAGGCAAACATGTAGCAGGTTTGGATGTTACATTAGAAAATAAGCAAAGCTGCAGAAAAAAATTAACGTGAAAATTTAAAAAATGCTTAAAAAGGGATATTTTTTAAAAAATATGGCATAACAAATTTAAAATATACTTTATATATGCCAAAATATGCTCTAACAAATGGGTCTCAAAACACTTGACCATGAAACATGTAAATACTTTACCCTCTTGTCAATATCTTGTTCTAAAAAAACATGCCTTTGCATATTTTCGGTTGCCCTGGTCATGATATATAAGAATATACCAATAAATATTATTTTAAACGACCCAAAACTGTAACACATAGAAGGAGTCACTTTCTGCAGGATACCGAAGATATGACCCTTAAATCTTCCTATTTCCACTACGTTGTGCAGGAAATGTGGCAAACAACTCATGTGGAAGTTTAGGTCTGTGACCTATATACACCGGAAAGAGCGATACCCCTGTTGCGACCAAACTTGACAAACTAACTGAGGACCTTCCCAATCTGCAATAAACAATGCCAGGACGAGGCTAGCAGCCCAACAACTACAAGCCCTAAACACCTTACTGGATCCGGGCAAAAAACGCAGTACAAGAAAGACAATCAAGCATGAATGGAAACCTTTCTAAAGAAGTGCAAGCAGCAACTGCAACAATCTGAACCAGGGACCTTTGAAATATCAGTAACAGAGTTCAGGTCGGAACCATGCCATCGGCAAACGACTTAGCAATGAAAACCATGAAGTAGTGACAGATAAGGGAAAATAGCTCATTATATGGAAACCATACTATAAATATATCCTGATGCCCGAACCCAATCATGAGCAACCACTTTGCGACCACACATACCATAGTTAGAGGTTAGATATCATTCAACTTGCTTGGTACAGAGAAAATCGTTGCAGCTATCAGTCGTCTTAAATATCATAAAGCAGCAGGTCTAGATAATATCCCAGAGGAACTGTTCGAAGCTTACGCGAGTTATGTTATAAGTTGATCTCTTCAGGGGCCGACATGTATGCTAGGTCAGAGCGAGTTTGCGAGTAAAGTTGTTAGCTGATCTCTTTAGAGTTCGAAATGAAAGTCGAGAGCAATATATTGCGTACTTCTTTATTAGTTTGTGGTCTTAAGACTTTTTAAGCGTTTTTAGTACTTTGTTGCTTAAGCGGCTATTAAAGCTTATTTATATCGAACACAGCTTATAATCTGTGTTGGCAGGAATATGTAAAGGGTTGATCGATATTCAGTGTCGTAGAAGTAAGTGGGTACGAACTCTAGATACGTAACTCGCGCAACTAATCGCCTTTATGTTTGAGCCGATCATACAGAGCTTTTTGACGTATAAATATCTTCCAAGTAGTCAAGCTGTGCTTAAATGCTATGAAAGCAACACCACACAAGCTTATTTCGCTTTCAACACAAAAACACACACAAGTGCAGACAGAGTAACAATTAATTGTTCAATGATTGTTGAGAAAGCATGAGTACACAATTGTTGGGACAGCATGAAAACGCTGTTGTTGTGAGAGCATGAGAACACAATTGATGAGAGAGCATAACATTTTCAACGTTTACAATTACACAGCGTTGACGCTTCTTGTGCCACCATATTGTTATATGCGTGCATTCGGTTATGCCTTGCACTGGTCTAATTATACCATCACCCGTAGGGATGAAGGTATATATCATTTGATACGACCCAAAAGTGTAACACATAGAAGGAGTCACTTTAGACCCTAGGTTTCTTTGAACCAAATTCGATTCATGACCTTTTAAGTCGTTTGAGCCATGTCCGTCTGTCTGTCTGTCCGGTGGCTGTCCGGCTGGTTCGCACGATAACTTTCGAAAGACGCAACCAAATGTTTTGAAATTTTGCACGAGTTATTATTTTCTCAAAACTACTTACGGTATTGCAAATGGGCTACATGGCCCCGCCCCTTCTGGTACCTCCCATACAAATACCCACTTAGAAATCGAGTAATAATATCAATACACCCTACGGGATCGTCCCCAAATTCTGTATTTAGTAAAGCTATAACAGGATAAAGTTTTGGAAAAAATTTTTAAAGCCTAGCCAAGCCCCTTCTGGTACCTCCCATACAAATCTACCTTTCCGCCCACTATAGAGATGGAGAAATAATATCAATAAATTAAACGTGATCGTACCCAAATTCTATTTTGAGTAAAGCTATAACAAGATAAAGTTTTAGAGAAAAAAATTGGAAGTCTATTCACGTCCCATCTGGTACCTCCCATACACATCTGGTACCGCCCACTTTAGAAATCGATTAATATTATTAAAAGACCTAACGCGATCGTGCCCAAATTCTGTATTTGGTAAAGTTTAAGCAGGATAAAGTTTTGGAGAAAAAATCTGGAAGTCTAGACACGCCCCTTCTGGTACCTCCCATACAAATGTACCACTCCGCCCACTTTAGAAATAGGGTAATAATATCAATACACTCGACACGATCGTGCCCAAATTCTGTATTTTGTTATATTATAACAGGACAAAGTTTTGGAGAAAAAATTGGAAGTCTAGACACGCCCCTTATGGTACCTCCCATACAAATGTACCTTTCCGCCCACTTTTGGGATGTAGTAATAATATCAGTACACCCAACGCAATCGTGCGCAAATTCTGTATTTAGTAAAGCTATAACAGGATAAAGTTATGGAGAATAAATCTGGAGCCTAAACACTCCCCTTCACGTACCTCCCATATAAATGTACCACTCCGCCCAATTTCGAAATCGAGTAATAATTTCAATAAAATAGAAAATTATTTGTTTTACTGAGGGTAAGGGTAAATGTAAGTCGGGTTGCCCGACTGAAACTTTCTAACTGGTTTTAATTACAAATCGATTATTTTCAATAACTCAAGACTTAAACAATATATTATATTGGGTGATGGTATTTATCAGTCAGTTTAACTGACTGAAATTTCTGTACTGGTTTTTTAAACCATTACCCTACGCGTAGGATGGTATATATCACTTGATACGACACAAAAGTGTAACACATAGAAGGTGTCACCTTAGACCCTAGGTTTCTTTGAACCAACTTTGATACATGCCTTTTTAAGTCGTTTGAGCCAAGTCCGTCTGTCTGTCCTGCTGGTACGCATGATAATTTTAAAAATACGTTACCTTTATTTTGAAACTTTGTATAGGTTAATATTTTCCCAAAATTATCTACAGGATTGCATACTGGCTACATGTCCACGCCCCTTCTGTTACCTCCCATACAAATGTACCATTCCGCCCACTTTTAAAATCAAACCAATGCGATCAAGTCCAAATTCTATATTTATTAAAGGTAGAAAACTAGAAGTCTAACCACGGCCCTTTTGGTACCTTCTATATAGACGAACCACTTTAGAAATCGTGTAATAATATCAATACACACGACGCGATCATGCCCACTTTTGTGTTTTGTAAAGCTTTAAATTCTATATTTAGTAAAGATAAAAAAGATTTAACTTTTGGCGAAGAAACTTGAAGTCTAGCCATGCCCCTTTTGGTACCTTTCATATAAATGAACCATTTCGCCCACTTAACAAATCGAGTAATAATACCAATACACACGACGGGATCATGCCCACTTCTATGTTTTGTAAAGCTTTAACAGGAAAACCTATTGGAAAAGGAACTGGAAGCCTAGCCACGCCCCTTCTGATACCTCCCATACAAATGTATCATTTCGCCTACTTTAGAAATCGAATAATACACCCGACGCTATCGTGCTCATATTCTGTCCTTAGTAAAGCAATAATAGGATAACGTTATGGAGAAAAAACTAGAAGACTAGCTACGCCCCTTTTTGGTACCTTACATATAAACGAACCAGCTAACGCGATCTGGTGGCATATCATACGATCCATGGACCTTATGACAAAAAAAAAGTGTCACAGTCTATGGACTTTATGCCCATGGGCATTCTGGCATAGGTCCTCAAATATTGTGATATAAAGTCTTTGTAATCAAGGGCCCCGCCACCATTTTGACAGTCCTTGATCCACGCTCCCAAATAATCATTAAAATGGTACACGGGCCCCATATCTAATTCATGAGATGTAAAAGGAAATTTAATTTATATAAAAAGATCAAATTTTCCCCACAGAGTTACATTAACATAGTACAAAATTGTTCAGCTCATTGATTTTGGGATCCAATTTTGAGAACTGCACGTGAAAGTAGCCCCAAAAAGAAGAAGTTCTGCATCATTCGTTTTGTCAAGTTACATGCCATAATAATTTAATATCGATTTGAAGTTAGTAGGTATCGTTAAGGGGAATTTGTCACGTTTTAGGCTCTTTTGTTTGATATAACTTGAGAACACTAGTCCAATTTAGCTAAAACAAATTTAAAAAAATTAAGTATTGCAATTCCTTTAATCTGTTTATATAACGTTTTCCTACATAAGTAACAGTTTCACTTTTCCATTCATCAATTGATTTTGAACTGGGTTTATTTTGTAGCAGTTACAACAAAACGTTGTTTGATGTATTTATTCGGTCTGTTTATTAGAACATTGATTTGGAATTTATTTCAAGCTCAAGACCAGTGTTTTTGAAAGAAGTTTATGGCAGAAAACTGTTGTACTCCGTGGCGTATGATTTACGTGGAATATTACTTATGATAATCATACGCTACCATATACTATTTACGTTATGTCAAACAAAAGAGCCTAAAACGTGACAAATTCCTCTATACGATACTTACTAACTTCAAATCGATATTAAATTACTACAGCATGTAACTTGACAAAACGCATGATGCACAACTTCTTCTTTTTGGAGCTACTTTCACGTGCAGTTCTCAGAATTGACTCCCAAAATCATGTGTTGTACTGTGTCACGCTAAGAAGTTCAAAATTTCCCCAATGAGTTACATTAAGGCTTGCCTAAGTTATCTAAATTAGTTTGATTTTGAAGAACTTGGCAACCCCAGCCTTACTGTATTGAGAAGTGCCTATTATCAATTACTCACTACAGTTTTTAACAGACAATGTTTTTAATGAGAGAATGAATATTCTTGTTTTTATCTATCAAATGTTTTGTAACTTTGGTCGATAGGTAAGCTTTTCATATTAAATCATAACCATAGGTTTGTTTGAAATATGCACACGACTGTATTTCTTATCGCCTCATGTGGATACTATGTAATCGCTTAAAAACAATCAATAATATTTTAAAAAATATATAATAGGTATTTAATTGAAATTCTCCTCAATATGATAATTTTGTCATTAGATGACTGTCTGTTTTATATACATACAATTATAAAAATTAATTTTTTTTGTTGACAACTACATTGCCTATGCTGTCAAAGTATACAGTTCATTCAAATTGTGCCAGAGCAATATTGATACAATATTCACCTAGTAGGAAAATATTTCCTCTTATTACACGACGAATATACCAAAGAACTCCACGAGCCCCTCACTCATTTGGCCAACAGACCAACTTGAGACCCAAAAAGTGAAATCTGGATAATTTATCTTTAGTTTATTGTGGACCGGCCGTGGCATGATGGTAAAAACATACGACTACCATGCGGGGGATCCATGGTTTGATTCATGTCTCCAGTCATCTACATTCTTCTTTCATTGCCGGCCCCTTCGATGTTGGTTGACAGCAACTTCGCAGTAAAGTCTCGAGTCAATCGGCATGGCTAGTAAAAGCTTCTCAAATAGTGACGTTCGCATTAGTCGATAATCAAGTAGGTGCCGTTAGTTGTGAATCTACAAATAGCAAGCGTCTCAAATAAGAACAACGCGATAAGCTATCCCATAGCTTATTCATGGGTTGTAAAGGAAATACATTTTTTTTCTTTATATTGAGGTTTATAATTTTGTTCTTAATATTTTAAGAGTTAAGTACTGGTATTCGTTATTACATGTATAGAAAACTAATGACTTTATCATCACAATTTATGTACTTTATAAAAATTTTTACAAATCTAATATTAATTAGTTTTTTTTCGGTATGTTTACTTCAATATTATATTTTAAAAGAGTCACATTCACAGCCACTTTACAACTTTTCTACTTTGAGACGAATGCCACCTTCTGCACCCAACAGGAATATAACTTTCGTATAACGCATTGGTACTTGAGTTTCGGCACAACGAGTGAAACGAAACTTCTGCAGCAAAGAGATGAGACCAATCCGTGTTTGCATTTTACCAAAACGCATACCTATACAATTGCGAGGTCCATCGCCGAACGGTAGATATGCAAACGGATGTCGTTTTTCTATTTCTTCTGGTAAAAAGCGATCAGGATTAAATGTCTCTGGATCTGGATAGTATTCAGGATCACGATGTATGCTGTCCAGAGGTATAATAACCCTTAAGCCTTTCTCCAACACAATATCGGTATTGGGTACTTTGTAATCCTTGACACAGGTGCGAACCAAATGGGGTGTGATGGTATATTTGCGAAGGGTTTCTGAAACGCATAAAAAAAATATGAAATACCGAATCAGTATAGGATGGATATGTTGTATTACAATTACTTTTAATAGAATGCTAAATTTCAATGTTAGTCTAAAGTTAAGTCTAAAACAGAAGCGTTACTCTTACTCAAAAATTCACAGGAATAACTTGTGGGTCGAAGAGCTTAGCGATATAGAAATTAATGGTGTATAACGATGGGATGACATTAGTAATAGAAAACAAGTAAGAAAGTTTTAGTCGGGTAAACCGACTTACATATACCCTCACCCTCATTAAAAACAAAAAATGCCAAGTATAAAATATTGTTCTCTTAAATTTTATCCGGTTTCCTAAGTACAGAATATTACAAGATTTCTAAAGGGTTGCGGAATGTTACATTTGTATGGGAGGTACCAGAAGGTGCGTGGCTAGAAATACATTTTTTTCAAAACGTTATGCTGTTATGGGTTTGCATTCGAAGTACCAGAAGGGGCGTGGTAATGTAGCCCATATGCAATCCCGTAAGTAGTTTGGTTACGTCTTTCGAAAATTATCGTGCGTACCAGCCGGATAGACATATAGACGGACATGGATCAAACGATATAAAAAGTCATGAATCGAATTTGGTTCAAAGAAACCTAGGGTCTAAAGTGACTCCTTCTATGTGTTACACTTTTGGGTCGTATCAAATGATATATACCCACCTACCCATAGGGTGGAAGTATTAGCAGTAGGCAAACATGTAGCAGGTTTGGATGTTACATTAGAAAATAAGCAAAGTTGCCAAATAAAAATTAACGTGAAAATTTAAAAAATGCTTAAAAAGTGATATTTTTTAAAATATATGCCATAAAAACTGTAAAATATGCTTTAAAAAATAAAATATGCCGAAATATGACTTTATGGGTAAAATATGCCAAAATATGCTCTAACAAATAGGTCTCAAAACATTTGTAGGACCATGAAATATGTAAATACTTTTCCCTTTTGTTAATAGCTCGTTCTAAAAAAACATGAATTTGCATATTTTCGGTTGCCCTGGTCATGATATATAAGAATATACCAATAAATATTATTTTTAACGACCCAAAACTGTAACACATAGAAGGAGTCACTTTCTGCAGAATACCGAAGATATGACCCTTAAATCTTCCTATTCACACCTTCTGCTTGGTGCATCCTGCACAACGTTAGTAAATGGAAATGTGGCAAACAACTCATGTGGAAGTTTAGGTCTGGGACCTATATACACCGGAAAGAGCGATAGCCCTGTTGCGACCAAACTTGACAACTAATTGAGGACCGTCCCAATCTGCAATAAACAATGCCAGGACGAGGCTAGCAGCCCAACAACTACAAGTCCTAAACACCTTACTGGATCGGAGCAAAAAACGCAGCAAAAGAAAGACAATCGAGTATGAATAGAAGTGCAAGCAGCAACTTCAACAGTCTGAACCAGGGACCATTGAAATATCAGTAACAAGATTTCAGGTCGGAACCATGCCATCGGAAAACGACTTAGCAATGAACCCAACCCGAACCCAATCATCAGCAACCACTTTGCCTGGTACAGAGAAAATCGTTGCAGCTATCAGTCGTCTTAAATATCATAAGGCAGCAGGCCCAGATATTATCCCAGAGGAAGTGTTCAAAGCTTATGCGAGTTGTGTTATAAGTTGATCTCTTCAGGGGCCGACATGTATGCTAGGTCAGAGCGAGTTTGCGAGTAAAGTTGTTAGCTGATCTCTTTAGAGTTCGAAATGAAAGTCGAGAGCAATATATTGCGTACTTCTTTATTAGTTTGTAGTCTTAAGACTTTTTTAGTACTTTGTTGCTTAAGCGGCTATTACAGCTTATTTATATCGAGCACAACTTATAATCTATGTTGGCAGGTATATGTAAAGGGTTGATCGATATTCAGTGTCGTAGAAGTAAGTGGGTACGAGCTCTAGGTACGTAACTCGCGCAACTCATCGCCTCTATATTTGAGCCGATCGTACAGAGCTTTTGGACGTATAAATATCTTCCAAGTAGTCAAGCTGTGCTTAAATGCTATGAAAGCAACACCACACAAGCTTATTTCGCTTTCAATACAAAAACATACACAAGTGCAGACAGTGTAACAATTAATTGTTCAATGATTGTTGAGAGAGCATGAGAACACGAGTGTTGGGAAAATATGAATACGCTGTTGTTGTGAGAGCATGAGAACACAATTGATGAGAGAGCATAACATTTTCAAAGTGTACAATTCCACAGCGTTGACGCTTCTTGTGCGACCTCACACAATATTGATGTATGCGTGCGTTCGTTTATGGCTTCCACTGATCTATTGGTAGTCCATTTTAGGGAGATACATACGTTTCCACAGATGCACCGATATCGGTAATCTGATTGAAATTATATCATTTGCAAGTGGTTAATATAGTCGCCCCTAAATAGGGTTAAAACATGAGGTGTAGAAATGTTGGGACCGGCCGTGGCATAGTGGTTAGAACACGCGACTACCATGCGGGAGATCGCAGACCCAAACCTGGCTCCAGTCATCTTAAAAAAAAATTGTTCTTTCATTGTCGGCTCCCCTCGAATATTGTTAACAGCAACTTCGCAGGATTAAGTGTCGAGTCAATCGGCGTGTCTAGTAAGAGCTTCTCAAACAGTGACGTTCGCATTCGTCGATAAACAAGTAGGTGCCGTTAGTTGTGAATCTTAAAATAGGAAGCGTGTTAATTCGCAACAACGCGAGAAGATATCCCATACCTCATTCATAGGGTGCAAAGGGAAATTGAGTAAGTAAGTAGAAATGTTAGAGCACGTCGAACATGTTGTTTACAAACAAAGAACCAACATGCACGAAGGGCCCTACAATAGTTACACGTCATGTTTATAGCCAGTTCGGAGAACACGTTCACAATAACATGCCAGAGATTTATCACAACCTGATTACAGATATAGAAAAGAGGCTTTACTGAAAGCACTACAGTTGGTTGGTAGCTTTGACACAATATGAGTTGATCTGGTTTAAATCTAACATATTGCGGACACGTCAACAGAAATTCGTCGACTTCCTCGTATTCATACAAACGCTTGAAGGGCGTGTTATTAACAAGTAGTCAGACTTTGCTTACAGCATATACTAAATGGATCCAACAGCTTTTTTCATAAACAAATTATTTGGTTTTTGATTAATAATCAATTTTTCGGATCTGATGTTCTAAAAATTGCTATTTCAAAGATTTATGCCGTTCAACAAACTTTCAAACTTTTTTTGTGAGTCACTATATTATCCTCTGTACCAAATTTTACAAATAATCTTTGATTGCTGCGCTAGTCAGTCTTGAACACAGTCTATATATTAATATACATAACATCTGCCTTACCTGACACAACCATATCCAAATATTTCATTTCCTTAACGCATTCATAGCTTAGCTGATTATTGTTCTTTGCCAAAACCTCCACAATTTCCTTTCGCAGCTTCTCTTGTATCTCTTGATTCAACGCCAATTCATAGAGACAAAAAGACATTGCCGTCGACGATGTATCAAATCCAGCCAAAAAGAATACCATTGCCTGAGCGGCTATTTGCTCCAGTGTTAAACCACTAGTTAGGTCGTCATCTTCCACTTGCTTACCCTCAGCCAACAGTTGATCTCTTTTCTCTTTCATTTCAATTAACATATCCATAAAGTCATTGCGTCGTATTTTATTCTTTTGACGAAATTCAACCGTTTCCTTGACGGCATTCATAAAGAATTCACTGACTTCATCGCTGAAATTCTTCAGTCTCAGTTTGCGAGCCATATCAGGATTTGTGAACATGAATCCCTGAACAATGGCTGAATGGCGAGGCTGTTCGAATATAGAACGACCCATTCGACGGAATTGTGCTTGAGGATCTATCAAGCTGTTGCATTCAATGCCAAATGCACAAGTACCTATGACATCGGTAGTAAAGCGGGCACACAACTCCTTGGCTTCCACAATGCCATTGGCATCGTGGATAAACTTTAGACAGGCGGGTTCCAATCTCTCGCCCACTTGCACCACAGTGGGAAACATGAACTTCATTTTGCCTGTGGTAAACACGGGAGATATCTTACTCCTTAACACACGCCATTTCTCACCATCCAGGAACAAAAGATTTCCCGTCAGCGGATCATCTTGTTCATTATGAAACAAACCACGATCGGTGAAACTTTGAAATTCCTTGATCATTATATCTTTAATTAAATCCAAATCCAGCAGAAAAGCTGCGCGGCTAAGGAAAGTATAAAAACCAGCAACAGGTGTCTTATTTTTAAATTTTTGGTAAATGCGTCCGTTAATATCCTTCCAGTGATATTGACGACCCAGTCCACGCATGTTACCCATAAAATATGAGGGTTTCTCGTGAGGCACATTACGGTGTTCCCAATAGGAGTAGTGCTCTCTAAGCCAAATATAGAGAGCAATTACGGCCACGACTAGAAGTGACACGAATAACATGGTGATTGGATTGTTCTATGATCTATTCCAATTTTGCGTTGAAACGAACTATATGTTTGCATTCACCGGTTGTTGATTGAAAACTGAGTAGTATTAGAATTATCTGTTGCCACATAGTGTTGTCTCTGACTCTCTGGCCAGACAACAACACGTTGTAGTATTGGTAGTATATGTTTATATCGGACAGCAAGTAAACTTGCACTTGTCTTTAGCTACTTACCTTGAAAAGTGGGTCATACGAGGGTTGTCTTATATATTGTGCGACTTGCGCAATACTGCGAGTGATCAGGTTCACTTTGACTTTAGCAATATAAAGTAAGATATTTTATAGCATAAAGCATCACATTTAGCCACTTTGAAACGTCGGTATAATTTACAAAGTGCAGTAGTGGCCGTCGATCTCTGCAATTGCAATTTCATGAAAGTCGTCTAAGGTTCTTGAAGGTCGTGCACGCTGACAACTGGAAAAGGCTCATGTCCATTAGGAATGCGATAGTGCACAAGTTTTCTAATTCGATACGAACCACTTCCTAATTTTGTGTCGGGAAAACCGACTTACATATACCCTCACCCTCAGTACACATATACAATTTACAGGTATAAAACTTTTAGGGAGGTATCAGAAGGGGAGTAGCAAGACTTCCAGTTGTTTTCTCAAAAACTTTAGAATTTGGGCAAGATCGAGTAGGGTTCATTAATATTATTACTCGATTTCTAAAGTGGGCGGAATGGTACATTTGTATGGGACGCACCAAAACGGGCATGGTTGGACTTCAAACTTTTTCTCCAAAAAATTATCCTGTTATATCTTTACCAACCACAGAGTTCAGGCACGATCGAGTAGGGTTCATTGATAGTATTATTCGATTTCTAAAGTGGGCGGAATGGTAGATTTGTATGGAAGATACTAGAAGGGGCCAGATCTCCAGTTTCTTCTTAGAAACATTATCCTGTTATAACTTTACTAAATACAGAATTTTGGCACGAATATATTGATATTATTACTCTAAAGTGGGCGAAATGGTACATTTGTATGGGAGCTACCAGAAGGGGCGTGGCCATATAGCCCTTATGCAATCCCGTAAGTAGTTTTGGGAAAATATTAACCCACGCTAAGTTGGTAACGTCTTTCGAAAGTTGTCGTGCGTACCAGCCGGACAGGCAGACAGACGGACATGGTTCAAACGACTTAAAAAGTCATGAATCGAATTTGGTTCAAAGAAACCTAGGATCTAAAGTAACTCCTTCAATGTGTTACACTTTTGGGTCGTATCAAATGATATAAACACCCCTACCCGTAGGGTGAAGGTATAATGATAGAGCCAAAATTGGGGGGAGATGGAATGGGGTTAAATGTTAGAGAGATTGTAGGGGTTAAAAAAATATTGGGGGACGTTCATGTTCAAGAAAAACGTTAGGAGAGAAAAATAACAGGGTGTCGGTCTTCCATTTTACCCCTATAGAAGGCAAGAGCTGTTTTCTAAAAAAATAATTAAAAAAATGTAAGGGGACCACCTTAAGGGTTGAAGACAGAGGGTAGATATGTTCTGAGAAACTGTGATGAAGAAATAATGGGGCTCGGTCATAAATTTGACTCCTCTAGTGGCACGATGGTGCAGTTAGAGTGGTGGGAGCACACCCTAAGAGGTGAAGATGAGGGTTAGGTAAGTATAGGGAAAATGTTAGAAGGCAAAAAGACTGGGGGTCGGTCATACATATTACCCCTCTAGGGGCTACTTTGGGACAGTTACGGGGTTTAATGTGGATTTTTCTCCTTCACCCCCAACTTTCATTTAATCCCATCCTACCTCCCACACGAAATATCGGTGTCGTTCGTATTCAAATCTTGTTACTAAGGATCTCCATACAACACTATTGCACCCCTGATGTCCTTGGGTGCAGGAGTTTTTTGAACTTCAAAGAAATTAATTTGAATAACAATAGATTTTTACAGATAGTCTACCGTTTTCTCATAACTAGACGCACAATATAAAAGTCAACCCTCGTACCACCACTGGTGGGGGTCTTAATAACAAGAGATAGCAAATGACTGATGCATTATTTTTTATGCATTTGGAATTTTTTTAAACAATGAAAAATCCGGTTTTGTTTAAAGTATAATACTCTTTATCAGAGTTGCCATCTTTATCAGACAAATTCTAGCACATTCTTAGTAAAGTGACTCCAAGATTGGAACGAAGTTAATTGACCTTTACAAACTACTAACGTCCCAAATACATACGAATAGAGAGGTAAAAGATCAAATTTATGAATTCAAAAAAATAATTTTAATGACAATTTCAAAATTATTTCACTACACCTCAATTTTATCAACAATAAATTCTTCTTCACTTTTTTAATCATATAGCATGTGTTTAGCACTTTTGGCAATTTAAATATTTGTATCATGGCAACTCCGTATGGGAGCATTCATAAGTTAATATAATGTTAAATGAGAGTGAGAAAATAGTGAGAGACACCATATTTAATGTTTATTAATTTTTGTTTGTTTTTATTTTGAAGTAATTATAAGTCAAAAATTTCTCCAAGTTCAAGATCAAGGTAAACCTTTGTATAAACCATGAGCAAGGGCATATGTACGCGTTTAAGCTTCTCGTCAACGAAATGTAAACAAGTTAAAACAAGAGATACAAGAGCATTATATCTACTAGAGAGTTTATTAATAGAAACATTTGTAGATGAGATTTATATTACGAGTATATTAAGCATTAGAGATACGCATACATTTAACCGGCAGAGCTTTTTTTCACAAGCTACTTGTGTGCATTGGGGCATACTGGTATTTAATTGTTTACAATATCAACAAATGTTCAACAAATCTCTGATTGGCACAGACAACAACTTTTCAGTAATTAGAGAGGTAGGCAGTAATTATAATTACAATGGATGTCTGAAAAATAGACAAATACAGTTTCATACAATATAAAAAAATTGTGTTATTGGTCCTGTGGTTTAATGCTGTAGGTGACCGATTAGCATGCTACCACCGATACATCGCATCGAGGCGAAATATTTCTAAATTACACCGATGGTATACATCTCTTTGAGCGCCTGGAAGAATTATATGATAGTTGCCCTGACTATGGCATAAAAATTATACTGCTAAAATGTTGAATGGTTCAGCAGTCGGAACATTCAGTCTACGCAACAACATTTCAAATAACAGATCAGATTGGCTAACTTCGCTTCGGCAAAGAAACATGATAGTAAGTGCAACCAAATTCTCGCATAAAGATATCTACAAGGCAACCTGGATATCCCATGAAAAGAAGACAAGAACCCAGATTGATCACGTGATAATCGATGGAAGGCATATCTCTAACATTATGGAAGTGCGCGTGATGTGTGGTGTAAATATTGACTCTGGTCACCACTTAGTAGCAGCCAAGGTACGCACCCGATTAAGCAATGCAAAAAACGCTCATATCCTATGCAAAGGAAACTAGATATCAAAATGCGGCATACTACCGAGGTAGCCAATGCCTACTCGAACCTATTACTCTTATTTAATGCAAACAAACTTCTCTAATTCTAATGTTACCTACACATAGTAGCAGCATATTGCGAATTCTATGCCCACTGCCGCAAAAACTGTATTGGGTTATGAAAAACCATGCTTAGATAAGCCGTGGTAAGATAAGGAATGTCGCGTAATGCCTGAGGAAATGGATGCGGCATACAAAGAATAACTGCCAATGGCGACGCGTGCGGTGACGGAGCGTTATAATGAGAAAAGGAGGGAGATGAAACGTCTCTTCAGGCGAAAAAAGCGTCTGTGTGAAGAAAAGAGAGAGCCAGGATATCGAAAACTACAGGAATAGAGGTGAGGCCCGAAAGTTCTACCAAAGGGATAAAAGCAAAGGTTTTGGAACAGGGAACCTCCACCTGTAAGGACAGAGCCGGAAATCTGGTCACGGACACCCAGAGTGTGCTGCAAATATGGAGGGAACACTTTCAATCTCTACTCGTTCCCGAAGGCAGCATAAGTGACAAAATCAGACCAATCATGGACGATGAAGTATACTGTCCACCACCGAGCCAAAACGAGAACACCATGCCAATTGCACCAGTAAGAAAGTTTAAGTCGGCAAAACCGACTTACATATACCCTCCCCCTTAGTAATAATACAATTTTCTAGTATATTGATATTATTACTCGATTTCTAAAGCGGGCCGACTGGTGTATTTGTATTGGAGGTACCAGAAAAGGCGTGGCTAGACTTACAGTTTTTTCCCAAAATTTTATCCTGATTTCACTTTACTATATACAGAATTTGGGCACGATCTCGTTGGGTGTATTGATATTGTCTTCCAAAACTTTATCCTGCTTGAGCTTTACTAAATACAGAATTTGGTTATAGTCGCGTAGGATCTATTAATAATATTAATTGATTTCTACAGTGGGCGGTACCTGATGTGTATGGGAGGTACCAGGTGGGGCGTGACTAGACTTACAGTTTTTTTTACAAAACCTTCTCCTGCTTTAGTTTTACTAAATATAGGATTTGGGCACGATCGCGTTGGATGTATTGATATTATTAATTGATTTCTAAAGTGGGTGTATGGGAGGTACCTGAAGTACCTCCCAGGATAGCCAGACAGATACACAGACAAACAGACGGACATGGTTCAAACGACTTAAAAAGTCATAATTCGAATTTGATTTTAGTAAAGGATGCATGACCGTAGATTAGAATTTGAGTGTCCTATCTATTGTGCTTAAGAACGGCGATTCAAGTGTGTGTACCAACTATCACGGGATCAAGGTCTATTCCATACAAGGTCCAATCTTGTATGTTATATGAAAGACTAAAGCCCTTCCTAACGAACCTGATTGTACCTTATCACTGTGGCATAAGACCTGTTAAATCAACAACCGAACTAAATGCAAGGCGAAAGTCCAAGCAATCTCTTTAACATCCTAATGGAGATGATCATACGGCAGGCTGCAAAAGATACGACTGGTATCATCTTTAATAAAAAGTCACATGCTGCTCTCAATTGCTGATGATATAGATATTATTATTCGAGTACTACGGAATGTTACTGCGGCCTTTTCAAGCATTGATAAATAGTCAGCAAAATTGAGTCTGATGATAAATCAGGACAAAACCAAGTTATTTGTTTCAACGAACAAAGATTCTACTCTGTTGGGATGTTGCGTAAACTTTGGTAGCTATAACTTTCAGGTGGTAGATGATTTAGTCTACGTAGGCTCCAGTGTAAACAAAAATAATAATGTCAGCCTGGAAATCAAGAGACAAATATTGACCTTGTGCTAAGCAAGCGATTTGATGACAATGCCCTCTCTCGACGAACTAAGATCCAACTCTACCAGACACTGATCCTAGATGTGTTGCTCTACAGCTCAGAATCCTGGGAAATGACAAGAACGAATCACGATATTCTGGGAATTTTCGAAAAAGTTTTTGAAAATGCTTTGTCAAATATTTGGAGCCATCATTGTTAACGACGAGTACCGTGTCCTTCGATAACTTAGTAGAAGCGACGTAGATTAGCAATCCGTAGGTGCCGGGTTCGATTCCCGGCCGGAGCACTGGCGGATTCATCATCTATGAAAAATTACTTTTCAAATACTTTGGAGTTCTCCAGCCAAGAAAACTCATCGTAGATGCTTCCACTACAAAAATCCAGATTGAGCAAGAACCAAGGAAGAAGATTTATCAACATCGCAAAATAAATCATCAAAATCAGCTGGCGCCATCTTTGGAGGAATTTAGGAGTTAAAACTCACAACAACATCTAATAATTTCTTGACTCAAAAACTTTGATATCTACAAAGAAATAGAGTTGCCAACAATGATCGTATGATAATCGGATTACATGCCCAATCGAGTGCCGATAAATTGAAAATCGGTATAAATATACGGATAATTATGTGATAATATGAATAGTCTTTAACATATCTAAATACTTCAAAAACTCCGTTGAAGTGTGACCGCAAATTGACTTGATAATATATCCAGTTGGCTAATACATTTGGGTAAAAATTTGTGCAAGTGTTACATTCAGGAGTTCTGAGTGATTCATTCCCAGACAGTGAAATTGCTATCATTCTAAAATTTCAGTCATTAATTTAATTATTTATTTCATTATTGCATCAGACAATCTGTATGCACACAACTGTATAAAATGCAGTCAGAGTTGCCAAACCACTGTAACAGTGCACGCTGAAGTATAACTTAAAGTCTCTTTAATGATAAACAAACATTAACATAACCTTATATTATTTACATTATAAATGCCCTGAGTTGCCTTGCTGTCGAACAACTTTCACAGATTTAAAAATGTGATTCAATCACTTGATTGTTACCAGTACTAAGCTGTACCACTTTGAGACTGATACCATTAGGTGTTAAAAAGAAATTCTTGTTGTCAATAACCATTTGCGTTTGGTCACAAGTCTCAAACCGGTAACGTCTCAAAAGTTCTACAAGACCAACTTTCATTTGCATTTTGCCAAACCTCGAGCCAATACAATTACGAGGACCTTCACCAAATGGTAAATAGGCACAGGGATGGCGTTTATCGCATTCGCTCTGTGTAAAACGTTGTGGATTGAATTCGTAGGGATTCTCGTAATACTGTGGATCATGATGTATAGCATCTACTGGTATAATTATGGTGGTATCCTTTTCAATCACAAGTGAAGAATTCGGCACTTTGTAGTCATCATTGGCCTTGCGTAACAGTTGAGGTAAGACGGGATAACAGCGTAAAGTTTCTAGAAAAAGGAAAATTGTTATGTCCAATCGTATTACTAATTTAAAATGAGTGCATTACAAAAAACATACCCGCTATAACCTGATCCAAATATTTCAAGGCATGTACACTCTCATATGTCAGCTCTTGGTTGCTTTCTTTTAAACTCGTTAAAATCTCATCTCTCAATTTGTCCTGTATCTGCTGATGCCGCGCTAATTCATATAGGCAAAATGACATTGTGGTTGATGAAGTCTCAAAACCTGCTACAAAAAACACAAACGTTTGTGCGGCCAATTGTTCTATGGTCAAGCCCAGCGACAAATCAATACCACCCGAAGCTTTGGCCATCTCCTCATCTTTGGCCTTTAGTTCAATTAAAAGATCCATAAAATCGTTACGTTTCACATTGTTCTTCAAGCGATAGTCTACAGTCTCCTTGATGGCATTTAAAAAGAAATTTGAAACTTCATCCGTCAAGAATTTCAAACCCAATTTTCTTCCCACCGCCGGATTGGTAAAAATGAACTGCTCGATCAAAGGATGATGCCGCCTATCGGTGAATATTGATCTGCCCCTCATGCGAAATTCGGCATTTGGATCGTTTAAACTGTTGCAACGTATGCCAAAGGCACAAGTACCTATGACATCAGTGGTAAAGCGAGCACACAGATCTTTGATTTCCACCACTGAATCACTATTTGCCTTGCACATCTCTCCCATAACCTTGCCCAGAATTTCACCCACTTGGACCACAGTGGAAAACATGTACTTCATTTTAGCCGAGGTAAACACTGGCGTCAGCTTAGTTCTCATGGCACGCCACTGTTCACCCTCCAACGTCACCAAGTGCCCAGTAAGAGGGTCATCCTTAACATTATTGAAAAGTCCACGATCGGAGAAATTTGAGAAATCTTTAATAACTACGTGTTTCACAAGATCCAAATCCAATATTAAAGCAGCTCTGCGCACGAAAAGATAACAGCCAACAAAGGGGGAGGTGCCCTTAAAATTTTTATACAATCGTTGAATGATATCGCGAAAATGCAATTTACCACCAATACCCTTAAAGTTGCCCAAAAGTGGATAGGGCGTCTCTTGGGGAACACCTCGTCGCTTCCAGTAAGTGTAAAGATTGTACAAGTACAATGTCAACGTCACCAGAGCAACAAGTAGCAGAGTACCCGCTAACGTTAACATTATGAACTATTCAATTTGGGTTTTGGTTCAAGACTAAAGTCAATGTTGATGTATTTTGTGTGACAAGATCGCTGTATTGCGTGAGAAAATCCATATCAAAGAGAGGGAGAGAGAGCGGAAAGCTTTGGAATAATTGAAATTCAGATTAGGCGAGAATAGAGATGGTGTGAGAATCTATGTCTCTGTGTGATCTTATTTGTGTTGATACGTTATTTGTTGGAGTCAACTCTAAAGGCATGAAAGAAGTTGTTATAGCGCTTAATAAATTTATTTATTTAATTAGTTCATAGATCGAGATACAGTAATTGGTATTAATTTGCTAAAAACTAGGAATGCTGGATGTAGTGGTGTCCCAATGTACATAGTTCAAAGTTAAGTCGTAACATGATACGCGACATATTCGTAACTGGCAATTAAGTACAAGACAATATTTTGAGCGTCAGAGAGAGGGAAAATATTTTACCCCAATTAAAAAAAAAACTTTATTTTCCTTTACACCCCATGAATGAGGTATGTTTACACAACATCTGGTATCTCCCGCATGGTAGTCACGTTTTCTAACCATCATGCCACTGCCGGTCCCCAAAATAAGCTAGGTTTAATCCAAGAATACTGCCTTCAGGTAGTTACAGGGTTCCGACTGCAAGTTATAGTTGTCTAGGTTCTCGCATCGTTTCGAATGAGTAGATTCTTTGTTCGTTGTAACAAATAACTAGGTTTTGTGCTCATTTATCACCAGACCCACTTCTTCCAACCGTTTTTCAATCTTTGAGAAGGTCGCAGTAACATTGAATGATATCTATGTCATCGGCATACACCAGCAGAATGTGACTTTTGTATTTACGATGCCATTCCTGTTTACTGTAGACTGCCGCATGATCATCTCTATAATGATGTTATTCGCATGACACACTATCATCTTGCTGTTGTTGTTGTTGTAACAGCTGCATGAAGTAAGTTTAGGTTGAGGACATGTTATGACACAGCACAATACCATGCTATTACAACACTCGGAGACCATTATGGTCTATTGTGATTTATACTGATTTGGGAAAGGAGAAATATAAAGGGAAGAATGGTTTATAATATAAAAAGAGTTCAGAGGAAAAGAGATGAAAGTGCTTTAAAATAATTCCCGTGTGTTCTCTCCTTCTACTTCATATGTACAAGTAGTGAAATAACGTGGGGACACTAAGGCCCTCTGCTCTTAAGCCAGCTTAAACCATCAGTAAACTTTACCAGATTATCCATGTTGCATGACGACAGTTTATTTCCAGAGGTATTGCTTCCGTCTTCTATGAATTGCATAACAAATGTTCAATGGTCTCAATTTCCTCCTCATCGTCGCAAAGCCTGCAGTAATCCTCCTGTGTCGTCTCCCAGTTGAATGTAAATGCTCCGACGTTGCAGTATCCCGTGATTACTCCCATTAGTCGTCTAACGGACCTCCTATCAAGTTCCAATAGTGGAAGACGAACCAGCTTCCATCCAGTCCTGGCCAAATAGCTCGTGATACCACACAGTCAGTGCAATGTTCTCAGGATGCATTTGCCAGCCTTTCGATGTGACGGGTCACAATTCCATATATATGACAACACGGGTACCAGTGTTGAGACCTTCAGCGCCAGTTCATCGGGTATTTCGTTTCGTCCTGAAATGTCACTGTGTCCGGGGACCCACATAGATTGTGACGATCTCCTTCGAATTTCTTGCCAGTATTTCTTCCACATATTGGAGAAAGTAGCTGGGGTTATTATTCTTTATACCGGTCCTCAATTTATAGAAACTCATTCAGGCATGTAATCCGATTATCACACGATCATTTTTGGCAACTCTGTTTCGTTCCTTTGTAGATAACAAGGTTTTTGTCAAGGGATTGTTAGACGTTGTTGTAAGTTTTAACCGCCAAATTCCTCCAAAGATAGCGCCAGCTGGTTTTGTTGATTTATTTTGCGGTATTGATAAATATCTATTCTTTTTCCTTGGTCCTTGCGCCATCTGGGTTTGATTGTAGTGGAAAAATATAGGATGAGTTTTGTTGGCTGGAGAACTCGAAAGTAGTTGAAAAGTAATTTTTCATCCATGTTGTTTTGTCCAGTACTCCGGCCGGGAAACAAACTCGACACCTTGGGATTGCTAATCTACGTCGCTTACACTGAACTATTGAAGGCCAAAGTTTGCCTTGTCGAAAGCCTCGATTGGAAGAAACGTCACTCAGATCAGATTTTTACCTATTTTCACTATAGACTTCGTGTCCATCAGTGTCATCCCGCAAAGTCGTAATAGCTTCGCAGGAAAACCAAGATCAGCCGTAGCATCTAATAATTTCTGTCATGTCGAACTGTCGACTGCAACTCTGTTGTCGATAACCAGACGGTAGGTGTCGATCTGGAAATCTTGGGTCTTCTCCAGGACTTGTCGTAGTGTGAATATCTGGTCATGGATTTACCAGGTCTTAAGTCACCATGATAAAGACCAATCAGGATCGCTGAGAAGATCTTTAGACATTCACATAACACACTCGACAGGACCTTGTATGCAATGGGTAAATGGTGCACCCCGTCATAGTTGGTACCCACACTTAGATCGCCTTTCTTAAACACAGGACATATCAGGAAAATTGAAAAGTCTCCGGCCTACCATAGTGAAACACATTTTTTTGGGCTAAATTTGTTTTTTTTTATTCAACATCATTACCTTCTAGGGTGATACACTAATTATAGCGACCCTCCAACTTTTCGATACCATTTTTGTACTACGATTAGTCCTTTGCTTCAAAATAGGCCTCAGTATCGGCAATCACCTCTTCATTTGCCGAAAATTTCTTCCCAGCGAACATTCTTTTGAGATCTGAGGAGAGGAAATAGTCGCTGAGTGACAGATCTGGAGAATACGGCGGATGAGGAAGCAATTCGTAGCCTAATTCATGGATTTTTGTCATCGTTTTCACTGTCTTGTGACACGGTGCATTGTCTTGGGATGGACAATCAACTCCGCCGTCGATGATTAACGTGATTTAGTCACTTATGCTGCCTTCGGGAACGAGAAGAGTACGAAAGGGTTCCCTTTATATTTGCTGCAAACTGTGATAGTCCGTGACCAGTTCTTAATCTCTGTCTCTGATTCACATTCTACAAGTGGGAATCCCTGTTCCAAAACCTTTGCTTTTTACTTTTGGTAAAACTTTCGGGCTTCACCTCAATGCCTCTCATTTTCGCTATCCTGACTCTCTCTTTTCTTTCAGAGGTGCTTTTTCCGCCTGAAGAAGCGTTTCATCTCCCTCCCCTTCTCATTATATCGTTCCGTCACAGCACCAATGGCAACCGTGGCAGTTTTAACCTGTATTCAGCATCCTTTTCCTCTGACATTGCGCGGCATTCATCGTCGTAATAGGGCTTGACTGAGTGTGGTCGTTTAGGCAGTGGTCATAGAGTTCGCAATATGCTGCCACTATGTGTCGGGATTATCAGAATCAGGGGGGTTGGTATGAATAATTAAGATGTTTGATTGGAGTAGGCACTGGCTACCTCTGTGTTATGCAGCTTTCTAATGTCTAGCTTCCTTTGCGTTTGGTAATGAGCGTTTTTAGGACTACTAAAAAGAGTGCGCACCCTGGCAGCAACTAGGGTTTCTTTGTACGGGAATTTGTTTTACTACCATGTGTCTTGCCGACGCAAGCTAACCAGTCTTAATCGGTTATCGAGAGTGCTGTTGTGTAGACTAAATTTTCCGACTGCTAAACCAGGAACATCTTCCCTTACATACCATTACACAGTACAACATTTTTCAGCTCATTGATTTGGGACCCAATTTTGGGAACTGCACGTGAAAGTAGCCCCAAAAAGAGCCTATCACTTGACAAATTCCCATATACGATACTTACTAACTTTAAATCGATGTTTAATTAATATGGCATGTAGTTTGACAAAACAAATGATGTAGAACTTCTTCTTTTTGGGGCTAGTTTCACATGCAGCTCTCAGAATTGAGTCCCTAATTCATATGTTGTACTGTGTTAGAGAACTCTACTTAATATTTACCAAAAAAAGAACAACAATGATAAGAAAATGTAATTGCAATAACTAATCCTGCGATCGTACACAAATAATCATTCCGCCATATCATTCTACAAAATATTGCATAGCTGACTGTCATTGCAAGTAAATCAATGCAAAAGTTCTCTCTCCCTCTCTTTTGTTTATCTTGTATCAAAAGCTTTGCGTTGCCAGTCATCAATAGCCTCACACATTGGTAACAATCAGTTAACATATTCAGTGACAAAAATAGCGTCAAAGCGATTCCATACAGCGGATAATGTTATCTCTGGTGGGAACTCTTATACTGGCCTCACTGGCCTTAGTGCTTGTGTACTTCTACAACATATACACCTATTGGCAACGCCGTGGCGTCCTGCAGGAAACACCCATACCTTTGCTGGGCAATTTCAAGGGTATTGGCAAAACCTATCATATACGTGACATCAATTATCGCTTGTACAACAAATTCAAAGGCAAGGCACCCTTTGCTGGTTCTTATATGTTCCTGCAGAAGACCGCTCTCATTTTGGAATTGGATTTAATCAAGAATATATTGATCAAAGACTTTTCAAATTTTCATGATCGTGGCACATTTAGTAATGTACAAGATGATCCCTTAACGGGTCATCTGGTTAACTTAGAGGGCGAACAATGGAGAGCGATGAGAACAAAGTTAACGCCTGTCTTTACGTCCGCACGCATGAAATATATGTTTCCTACTGTGGTAAAAGTCGGTGACAATTTCGCCAAGGTTATGGGAGAAATGGCGCAGCAATCAACCGAAGGAATAGTAGAAATTAAGGATCTGTGTGCTCGTTTTACTACTGATGTTATAGGAAACTGTGCCTTTGGCATTGAATGCAATAGTTTGCAAGATCCTGAAGCTGAATTCCGTTTGCGAGGAAAGTCTATATTTGGTCAACCACGTCATAGCACTCTCGTGATGGCTTTTATAATAACTAATGCCAATTTGGCCAAAAAACTACGACTGAAAGTGTTTCCCGATGAATTGACTGATTTCTTTGTTAATATCATACGACAAACAGTGGAACATCGTTTGCAGAACAATGTGCGACGCAACGATTTTATGGATTTAATTATCGAACTAAAGGCGCGCGATGAAGAAAAGGCCAAGTCTGGCAATGGTATTGATTTGTCCCATGGCTTGACCATAGAACAAATGGCAGCCCAAACATTTGTATTTTTTTTGGCGGGTTTTGAGACCTCATCCACCACTATGTCTTTCTGTTTGTATGAATTGGCACGTCATCAGGATATACAAGATAAATTACGTCAAGAAATCTTGGAGGGCCTTAAAAAAACCAATGGCATTCTGACCTATGAAGGACTTACTGCGATGACATATTTGGAACAAGTAATAAATGGTAAAGCTTTTGAGATTGTGTTACATTTCTAACAAAGTAATTTATTTTTATATTTCTATGCTTTGCAGAGACTTTACGTATTTACCCGACACTCTCAAATATTGCGCGCAAAACTAAAAATGACTATCATGTGCCCAACACAAATCAAGTTATCGAGAAAGGCACTTTGGTTGTTATACCCGTCCATGCAATACAACAGGATCCGGATTACTATGAAAATCCTCAGGAGTTTAAACCTTCACGCTTTGAGGCGAGTGAGGTGGAAAAACGTCATCCTTCTACATATTTGCCTTTTGGTGATGGGCCACGTAATTGCATTGGCTTAAGGTTTGGTAAAATGCAAACCAAAATCGGGTTGGTAGCGTTACTGAGCCGCTATCGCTTTGAGTGTTGCCACCAGACCGAAATACCATTGGAAATTAATAAGCAGAGCTTTTTACTTTCATCTAAAAATGGTATTTACCTAAGGGTGGTGCCTTTGTAGAAGAGGATTAATAAAAGCATTAAAATGTACGGAAAGTACAATGATAATACAAATAATATACCACAAATTTTAATGAGAAAATTTAAATCAATGAAATCAATAAACAACCCCAAATCCGATATGAGATACGGCTCTAATATATATTTTTTTCTAATTTGTATTAAAGTTTAATCAATAATAACCAGAAATTTGTATACAAAAGCTTTGAAGAAGTTCATGGAAATCCTTGTTTAGGGTGAGCAAATCTAAGACAGGGCGAAGGTTCTATACAGTATAGTATAACCTCTGCTGTAGCCCAAAGTGTTGAAGTTTTCGAACCGTGTTATCTCTCGAAGTGATGATCACAATTGGCCACCGAGATCTTAACACCTCGTGTCTTCTTCCTTTGGGGTCACGTGAAAGATAAGGTCTACCCCAAAGAAAAAATTCGTGAGGCTATGGAGGACAGCCACGTTGCGATTTGGTTATGGAAAATTTCATGAAAAGGATATTGTCCTGTAAGCGTGCTCGTGGTGGCCGTTAGGCTGATGTTGTTTTTCATTTTTAACGGCATAACTTCCTCTTTATTATGAAATAAACATCGGATCTTAAACTTACTTAATTTCCCTTTGCACCCCATGAATGAGGTATGGGATAGCTTCTCGCGTTGTTGTGAATTAACACGCTTTCTATTTTTAGATTCACAACTAACGGCAACTACTTGTTTATCGACGAATGCAAACGTCACTGTTTTGAGAAGCTCTTACTAGACACGCCGATTGACTCGACACCTAATACTGCGAAGTTGCTGTCAACAACATTCGAGGGGAGCCGACAATGAAAGAAACAATTTTTTTTTTTAATATGACAGGAAGGAGCCAGTTTTGAACCTGCGATCTCCCGCATGGTAGTCACGTGTTCTAACCACTATGCCACGGCCGGTCCCAACAACATCGATGAAAAATTACTTTTCAAATACTTTCGAGTTTTCCAGCCAACAAAATTCATCCCAGATGCTTCCACTACAAAAAAAGAACAGGTTGCGCAAGAACCAGGGAAAAACGAAAATAATTTACCAACATCGCAAAATAAATCAACAAAACTAGCTGGTGACATCTTTAGAGGAATTTGACGGTTAAAATTCACAACAACATCTAACAATCCCTTTGACACAAACCTTGCTATCTATATAGGAACGAAACAGAGTTGCCAACGATGATCGTATGATATTCGGATTGCATGCCCGATTGAGTGCCAATAAATAAAAAATCAGTATTAAAAGCTATCACCCCAGCTACTTTCTCTAGCTGTTAGAATAACAACAACAACAACAGACAGACATGGCTTTCATCGTTATAAAAAGTCCTGATACGAAGATCATGTTCATGGTTGAGGGTATAAAAAAGTTCAATAGATAACCTTAAGGTAACAGTTTGGCGGCGATGAGCCGGTGACAAACATAAACCAGCTCACAAACTCGATTTTGCCTATTGGAATGCATCCCATATGATAAAAATCTGAGTGTTCTTTGTCCTGTGCTTAAGAAATGTGATTCAAGTGTGTGTGTACCAACTATCGCGGGATCAGCCTCTTACCCAACGCAAACAAGGTTCTGTCTACTGTGTTAAGTGCAAGTTTTAAGCCCATTCTAGCCAATCTGTTCGGTCTTTAAAGCCATACTTTAGACCTGGTAAATACACGACTGAACAGATATTCACACTACGGCAAATCCGGGAGAAGACTCAAGGAATGCGGATCGACATCTACCATCTTTTTATGGATTATAAAGCAACATTCAACAGTGAGATACGACAGAAATTGTAACATGCTACGACACCGTTAAGTTTCCTCGCAGAGCTGATACGACTTTGCAAGGAGACACTGACTGATACGAAGTCTACGGTGCAAATAGGTAAAACTCTGACAGAGCCATTATCTACCATATGAAAGCTGGAAACAAGGCGATAGTCTGTCATGCGATCTCTTTACCATCATAATGGGGATGATCATGCGGCAGGCTGCAGTAAATAGGAATGGTAACATCTTCAACAAAAGTCACATGCTACTCATGTATGCGAATGATAAAGATATCATTAACCGAGCACTGCTGAATGTTACTGCGGCCTTCTCAAGCATTGAGAACCGTGGGTAGAAGTGAATCTGGTTATAAAAGAGGACAAAACAAAGTTATTTGTTTTAATGTACAAAAAGTCTACTCGTTTTGAATGTTGCATGAATGTGAAAACCTGGGCTGATACGTAAACTAATATAAAAATGTCAGCCTGGAAATCAAAAGACGGCTATTGATAACAAACCGCTGCGATTTAATGGCATATCCCTCTCTCGACGAACAAAGATTCAACTCTACCAGACATTGTTTTCACCTGTCATGCTTTACAGCGCAGAATCCTGGGTCATGACACAAGCGGATCAATTATTCTGGGTATCTTCGTAGGAAAAATAATACCTACTACTTAATTTCCCTTTACAGCCCAAAAATGAGGTATGGGATAGCTTCTCGCGTTGTTGTGAATTAACTCTCTTTCCATTTTAGATTCACAACAAACGGCACCTACTCTTTATCGACGAATGCGAACGTCACTGTTTGAGAAGCTTTTACTAGACATGTTGATTGACTCGACACTTATACTGCAATGTTGCTGTCGACAACATCGAGGGGGCCGGCAATGAAAGAAAAATGTAGATGACTGGAGGCGGGAATTGAACACGGGATCTCCCGCATGGTAGTCGCGTGTTCTAACCAGTATGCCACGTTCTTACCACTAGAAAAGTACTTCACACAATATATGGACCCATCATCGATAACGACGAGTACCGTCGTCGAATGAACCATGAGCTGTACAACTACATCGACATAGTCAAGCGCGTTGAAATAGACCGAATGCGCTAGCTTCGTTCAATGGAACAGGTGACATACCTGTTATCTATGCTTGATGTGACGAACTGTACTGTACTAAAACGAACTTATGGGATTGTAAATGGGCAGAATAGACCCACCCCTTCTGGTACCTCCCATACAAAATTACCTATTTTTGGATAATTAATATTTCTTCCATAGCTGCCAAACAGACCATCGGAGGATATCTAAATTTGGTCAAATTATTTATCTTGCAATAGTAGATAAACCCTAAGAAAGCCGAAACCTTTGCCACACCCCTTCTGGTACCTCCCATACAAATGACCGAATTGACCCTTATAGTTTTACATACATATCTTTTTTGTAAGTAAACTGAGACCACTCAAATTTTGCGTGTGATGTTCGCTTATGAAAATTAGACTCAGGTATGAATATGGACTATATCGGTTAACGCCTTCTGGTACATCCCATACAAAATGACCTATTTTTGGAAAATTAATATTTCTCCTATAACTTCCAAACGGACACTTGGGGGGTTATGAAAATTGGTCGATAAATTAATGTTGTGATAGGAGGCGAAAGCTCAGAGAGCCTAACTATTTGATACACCCCTTCTACAACCTCCCATACAAATGACCGAACCCACCCCCATAATCTCACGTACATATCTTTTTTTTAAAGTACACTGAATTCAGTAAAATTTTGCATAAGGTGTACGGTTATGAATATTTAAATCAGGAATGAACATGGACTATATCGGTTTAGGCCTTCTGGTACCTCCCATACAAAATGACCTATTTTTGGAAAACTTCCTACGGACACTTGGGGAGTAATGAAAATTGGTCGGCTACTTTATAGTGATAGGAGGCTAAACCTCAGAAAATCTAACTTTTTGACAAACCCCTTCAGGTACCTCCCTTACAAATGACCGAATTTATCCTCATAGTTTTTCATACACATCTTTTTTGTAAGTCCAATGAATTCAGTCAAATTTTGCGTAAATGTACGCTTATAAAAATTTGACTCAGGAATGAATATAGACTAAATATGTTGACCCCTGCTGGTACCACCATACAAAATGATGTATTTTAAAAAAAACTACGATTTTTCCCATTACTTTCAAACAGGCACCTGGGTTAATTTAATTTGTAATAGGAGGCAAAACCTCAGAAATCCTAACTTTTTGACACACCCCTTCTGGTAACTCCCATATAAATAACTGACCGAAAGTTCTATCTACAATCCTTCACGCTCCACAAGCAGGCATATCGGTGAATTTTAATAACTTAAGACTTCAACAATATCTTATATTGGGTTATGGTATTTATCAGTCAGTTTGTCTGACTGAAATTTCTGTACTGGTTTTATTTCCACTTATGTATGTACCGCAGTCCTCTTTAATTTTTGGAAAATTCGATCACAAAGGATTCGATCATTTCGCAGTCAATTTAAAAGAAAACAATATAAAGAAATCTTATAAAGTTCATATATAGTATCAATAATGTAAGCTTCCAATGATTTCCAAATTGATCTAGTATAGGTTTTATGTATGTAGGAACTTTGTCAACAGTCATATTAATCTAATCCTACTCTTATGCCTCTGATCTTTGTTTCACTTCACCTAATGCCTCATAACCTGATTGCGTGCAAAATAAAAGCTTCGCCTGATCGCTTAACATAGAAACGCATCTACACTGTTAAGAGAGAGATAGAGAAAATATTAGTTTTGTTGTTGTTGGTTTTTATTTTCTCTGTATGACATATAGCACATACAGTGGATAACGGATATACGAAATACTCCAAATGTATAAAAAAATACATTCGTAAAGGAGATCACTAAATGATCACCAAATTGCATGTTCCTAGAAATAAACTAAGAAGTCGGCCATGGCATGATGGTAAGAATAGACGGGAGACCAACATCTACCCCCTTGACGTTTTCTTCAGCAACTTCGTATTAGGCTAGTTTAGTACAATATTATCTGCTGCTAACGAAAAGACAAAGTAAGAAATGCACCATTGTGCCCTCTTCTCCTAGAAAATGTACCTCACTGTATTTTCCATCTAATTTCATATATGCAATCGATTTTGTATATGAGATTTAATATATTTGCGAAATCTAAACGATATTCCATATAAGCGATATCTACTGTATTGCACCCCAAGCTCAACCAACATCGCATATGGTTTAAGCCATAAACTTTCTCCATCACATATTTAGTTTAACTGCGAACGTCGTAGAGTAAGCAACACCTTAAACATGGGACTTGTGTTCATTTTGTCCATGATTCCAATTGCCATTGTTATCGCTCTGCTATGGCTGTTCAGATACAAACATAGCTATTGGCAACGAAAAAATGTATCCACTGTATCTTTAAAATCTGCGTATAGGGGCAAGCAACATACAGCTTTTATATTGCAAAAAGTCTACAAAAAACTGAGAAAAGAAAAAAGACCTTATGTTGGTGCCTATTCGGCCCTTTCACCAGTTTTACTCATAACCGACTTGGATTTAATAAAAACAGTGTATATCAGTGAATTTCAGTCATTTCCCGATCGTGGACTATATACCAACTATGAAAAGGATCCATTGTCTAAGAACCTATTACGGCTGCACGGTGAGTTGTGGAAAAAAGTCAGAGCTAAATTGACACCAACATTTACATCGGGTAAAATGAAGATGATGTTCGTCAAGATAGAGAATATCGGTCAGCGGCTGGTGGAAGTGACACGTGAAACTGTGGACTCTAACGGTAACGAGGTGGAGTTAAAAGATCTGTGTGCCTGTTTTACCACCGATGTTATAGGCAGTGTAGCATTTGGCCTGGAGTGCAATAGCCTTAAAGATCCATTGACTGAGTTCCGTCTGATGGGAAACAAAGCGTTTCACACTATACATCCTTTGGTAGAACTTTTGTGTTCTGAGTATCCGAAGATTGGCAATATGCTGGGTATTAAAACATTTACAAAGGAATTAATCGATTTTTATAGCCATATTGTTAAGGAAAATCTGGCATATCGTAAATCGCACCCAATTAAGTACAATGATTTTTTGGATCTTCTTATCGAGCTAATGGATGACAATGGCAGTGATGGTGAATTCTATTTGGATTTGGAACATGTTATTGCTCAGGCTTTTGTTTTCTTTATTGGTGGTTTTGAAACCACATCGAGCACTATATCCTTGGCTATGTATGAGCTGGTTCATAATCCCTCGGTGCAACAGAAAGCAAGAGAAAATATCACAGAGGTCTTAGAGAAACATGGTGGAGCATTTACCTATGACAGTATACAGGAGATGGTCTACATCAGGCAAGTTGTGCAAGGTAAGTCGAGATATTATCATCAGATATGTTAAGATAATAGATAAAAAGATAGAAAATAGAAAACAATAAAAAAAATATATTTATGATAAATAAGAATGCACATCACCGTAAATCTTTGCACCTTAATCAGTAATGCGTATTAGCTTACCTTATCAACTGAGTTAAATTTGGGGTAGTTAACCTAGTTAATCACAATGTCGGCTGATGATACCGTATCAGGACCGAGAGACTTAAATGCTTTGTGACTACAAATAGCCTATTTTATTAAACTTTCAAACATTTTCGGGTTCATTGTCTGGGGGTAAGAAATTCCAAGGTATGGTGAAGGTACAAGGCCAGTGTAGTTAAACCTCCAAAGGGTTTGGCTTTCAGAGGTCAAACTTTTGTATGACCTTTAACCCCCGCAGGCGGTCTCCTCTTGGAGGATTATAATTGTGACAGATTCTTTGAGCTCTTCCTATTCATTTAATGTTTATGTATTGCCCAAAGCGTATAACCTAGAGTTAAAATTTATGATGCCAGCCGGATGGGATACCAAGGTACCTACCAGAAGGTGCTAATTGCGGTCAGCCGAATGGGGAGCTTTGCTTTTGGCTGAAGGTGACGACGAATGTATCGGCTGAATACATCGGTGTTCTGGTGATGAATGTGGAGTCGGTCGGATAAGGAACTTCGGTTCTTAGCAGATGGCGCATAATTGTGGAGCATAAATCCAGTTTTCATGAGTGTTGAATATTTCGTGGCGTGTTGTAGAATCAGATCCTTAACAGCAGCATAGTAGTATGTTCCAGTGGGGTTGAGCTCACCATCTGATCAGGTCTACACGACGATACCAGATGTAAAATACAACGACTCATTACAGTTTATATTTTTAGCTTATCTTGATATTTGTTCGCTTAATTTTTCAGCGTACCATACTGACCTAGTACCATTACCCTGACTTGGAATTTTTCATCCACCAGATCTGCGAATGATTAATATAAAATCCGCATAAAATTAATATTACTCATGCGTTTTACATAGGTGTGTACCAAGTACCATATACAAACTCGCTGCATACACAGTACAACACTTGATTTTGGGACTCAATTCTGAGAACTGCACGTGAAAGTAGCCCCAAAAAGAAGAAGTTTTGCATCATTCGTTTTGTTAAGTTACATGCCATAATAATTTAATTTAGATTTTAAGTTAGTAAGTATCGTATAGGGGAATTGAGTCCCAAAATCTTGTACTGTGCTATCATATATACATTACTTACTAACTTACTTACTTATATATTAATTTTACCAATATTTGTTCTTCCCATATTTTACTAATCGAAATTCTTTGCCTTTTTTATCCTCAGAGACCCTTCGAAAACATCCTGTTGCTCCCACTGGCAGACGTGTATGCCGCCAACCATTTACTTTGCCCAAACCAGGAAATCTTATCATTGAACCTGGTGTACATATGGTTGCTCCCATCTATGCCATCCACCATGATCCGGAATACTATCCTCAACCGGAAATCTTTAGACCAGAACGTTTCTCTGCCGACGAGAAAGCTCAACGACATCCAATGGCCTATTTACCTTTTGGAGCTGGTCCACGCATGTGTATTGCGGAACGCTTTGGCATGATGCTCTCAATGTTGGGCGTGGCTTTGTTACTCAAAAACTTTGAGTTTTCTCCCAGTGCACGTACACCTAAATCTTTAAGTTTTGATCCACTTAATACCAGAGTATTAACCGTCAATGAAGGGTTTTATTTCAAGATTGACAAATTGTAAAAAAATAGTGGATTAGAAATAAGTATATACTAGTATAAAAGGTGTATTCTATTTTTAAATAAATGTGATTTATTTTTAAATCAGTCGTTAAAATTCATATATCCTTAAGAAGTGTTAAGCAAATGTATAAGCATAAGACACAGCAAGTCTTATTTTTACTTACATCTAATGAGTTTAGTTAATTTAAGATACAATAACAATAGCATACACCAATACTGTTTCCAGTCGTGTCTCTAAAATTTCATAGTTCATACGGTAAAAAAGAAATGTATGGCTCCACCATGGTAGGCCCTTTTTGCGATTAGCCGGCACTTCCTTGCAATCGCATATTTTAATTATATGCCGCACGTAGAAAATTATTATATGCGCTTCGATCTTCTGCTCTTCTTCTCCAAATCGTCGCACTATGTACTGCAAAGTCTCAGTAATCTGGTATTTCCTTCGGAGTTATTGTCTCCAAGAGATTGAGACATCTAGTATCACGGTTTAACCCGGTGTGTGAACGAATAGCCACCATAAGAGTCAATACAAAGTTTTTCCACATAACACTTATATGTGCACATGCTCCGACAAAAGGGAAAAGCGATGAGGACAAAGACGAGTTCTACGAGAGCCTAGAAAATGTATATGACCCAGCCATGACATTAAAATTGTACTAGGCGATTTTAATGCTAAAATAGGCAAGGAAGGCCGCATTTGAGCCTACCATCGGAAAATTCAGTCTGCACACCGAAACGTCGAACAATGGCATCAGATTGATTGATTTCTCTGCGGCAAGAAATATGGTAGTTAGCAGCACTAGATTTGACCATAAAAATATTCATAAGGCAACATGGTTATCTCCAGATCAATTAACGAGGAATCAGATACATCACGTGGTAGTGGATGGCAGGCACGCATCGAGTGTTCTTCACGTACTAGTGATCAGGGGTGCGAACATTGACTCCGATCACTACATTACCGCAGTTAAGTTACGCACAAGGCTAAGCATGACGAAAAACGTACGTAACCAGGCACAACGAAAGCTGGACATCGGTAAACTGCGGACCACAGAGGTAGCAAACGCCTACTCCAACCGCCTAACTCAACTGCTGCGGAATGCTCCAACCCCTGACAATATAACCTCGCAGTGGCAAAATATAGCTGACTCCTTAGAACGGGCTGCGAGAAGCGTACTTGGGTACTCAAAGCCGTCTCAAGAAGATACCTGGTACGATGATAAATGTCGCAATGCCACGAGGGAGACGGTTGCTGCATACAGGGCGAAACTGCAGCCAATGGCAACGCGAGCTGTTCGTGAACGGCACATGGAGAAGAGACGACAGGCAACTCGTCTTTTTAGAAGAAAAAAGAAGGAGCTGAAGAAGAGGCATGATGAGTGCACTGAGTTGCTCCGAAGTAGAGGGGAAGCCCGAAAATTCTACAAGAGAGTTAAAGCGAGAATGCGTGGAACAGGGTTGCCCTCCTGCAAGGACAGCGATGGTCAGCTAGTGACGGACTCATATAACATTCTGAAGATATGAAGTGAATATTACAGAAATCTGCTGGATACGGACACCATTTCAGAAGACTCCGCTCCAATCCATGTCGATGGTATTATCTGTCCACCGCAAAGCCAGAGTGAGATGTGTGTGGCATAACAATAAAAAAAAAACAAAAAATAACAAAGCAGATAGAGCCGATGGTCTCCCGGCTGAATTGTTTGAGAGCGGAGAGCAGCTGCTTAGTTGCATGCATCAGCTTATGGAGATCATCTGGTTAAAGAAGAGCATGCCCGGAGATTGGAGTTTCAGTCTGTTATGCCCCATATACAAGAAAGGAGATCGTAGTGAGTGTAAGAACTACCATGGAATTAGCCTATTACCAATTGCGTACAAGGTCCTTTCAAGCATATTGTGTGAACGTCTTAAGCCAATTGTAGATAAAATAATTTTGCCTTATCAGTGCGCCTATAGACCTGGTAAATCTATAACGGATTAAATATAAACTATACAAGAAATCCTGGAAAAAAAACTCATGAAAAGCAGTTTGGTATTTCTGTAAAACTAATTCGACTTGGCAGATGTACCTTGGAAAACACCGAATCCTTGGTTAAGATTTGAACCATTCAACACGGAAAGAGGTCTCAGGAAGGGTTATAGCTTGTCCTGTACACTATTTAATATAGTTATGGAGAAGGTGATGAGAAAGGCTGGTGTCAACATGTACGGCACCATATTCCACAACAGCCACAGGCCACTAGCCTATGCCGATGATAAAGACATCATTGGCAGATATCTGCGAGATGTTACTGCAGTTTTCTCATCACCAAAAAAGGAGTCAGCAAAAATGGGTTTAGCGGTCAACGAGAACAAAGCAAAAATACTGATTTCGACGAACAAGGAGTCTTCCCGATGGGGACGCACCATCAACATTGAAAATTCTTGTTTTGAGGTAGTAGATGAATTTACCTATCTCGGATCTTCCGCCAACAAGAAAACTAATGTCAGCCAAGAAATCAAGCAGAGAATAGTGTTCGCCAATATATGTATTTACGGACTTCGGCAGCACTTTAGTAACACCACCTTATGTCAGGATACTAAGAAACAGCTATACCAGAAGCTAATTTTATTCGTTCTGTTTCATGCTGCCGAATCGTGGGTGCTTACGACAACGGACATACAAAACCTTAGAATATTCGAGAGAAAAGTACTCCTAAAAATATAGGGACCTTTCTGTGTCGACGTTGAGTTTCGCTTAAAGAGTCAGAATACAATGACTTCGATGGCAGGGACATATTGCCCGCATTAAAGTAAATGTTACAGCGAGAAAGTTGAGGGTATTAAGGCGAACCTGAAGAACGACGCAGACCAGCGAGACCCAATCTTCGTTGGAAGGATCATGTGGTAGACCACCATCTGGTAGGACTAACTGGAGAACGCACGCAGAAGACCGAAACTTGTAGAATTCTTTTACACTTCAGGCGTCTAATGTATGAACCACATTTGTAAGTTATAATAGGTCACTTAAGTAAGTAAGTAAGAGTAATCGCAGCACACGTTAAGCGGAGAGCATTATATGTCCAAATATGTGAATAGTTGAAATATTTGCAGCTCCTTCTCAGCTACCTCACACACTTGCATTCACTGATCGTTCAATGGATTTCAACGACAGTTTTTGCCTGATTAAAGTATTCCGCAGTACTTGTTATACCCTCACCCTTAGGTATGAAGTTATATATCATTTGATACGAGAAAGGTGAAACGCATTAATGAAGACGAGTTAGACCCAAAGTATCTTAAGACCAAATTTGTTTTAGGACTTTTTAAGACGATTGAGCTGTGTCCGTCTGTCTGGCTAGATGGCTGGTGGGTACGATAGCTCGAGTAAACCTTAACTGATCCGTATGAAAATTTACCAGTATTATTTTTTTCCAAAATAAAGTAATGGGATTGTCAATGGGCAGAATAGCCCATTGGTATCTCCCATAGAAAATTAAATTTTTTTGGATAATTAATATTTTACCATAACTTCCAAACGGACGACCGGAGCATATTTCAATTTGGTCTGTTAATTTATCTTGCAAAAATAGACAAACCCTAATACAACCAAAACCTTTGCCACACCCTTCTGGTACCTCCCATATAAATGACCGAATTGACCCTCATAGTTTTACATACATATCTTTTTTGTAAGTACACTGAATTCACTAAAATTGCGCATGACTCAGCAATAAATATGTACCGTATCGGTTCACGCCTTCTGGTACCTCCCATACAAAATGACCTATTTTTAGAAAATTATTTTTTCTTCCATAACCTCCAAAGGGACACTTGGGGGTTAATGAATAGGAGGCGAAACCTCAGAAAACCTAAATATTTGATACACCCCTTCTGATACCTCCCATACAAATGACGGAACTCACCCCCATAGTCTTACATACATATCTTTTTTGTTAGTACAAAAAATTCAGTCAAATTTTGCAAAAGTTGTACGGTTATGAAAATTTGAATCAATAATGAATATGGATTATATCAGATCACGCCTTTAGCTACCTCCCATACAAAATTACATTGTTTTGAAAATTAATACATCTCCCTTAACTTCCAAACAGGCACTTGGGGGATAATCCAATTTGGCCAGTTAATTTATATTGTAATAGGAGGCAAAATATCAGAAATCGTAACTATTTGACACACCCCTTCTGGTACCTCCTATATAAATGATCGATATTGCCCCTTTAACATACGTACCATTTTTGTATGTACACTGAATTCAGACAAACTTTGGCAAATGCTAAATTGGGTGATGCTATATATAAGTCGATTTTCCCGACTGAAACTTGCTTACTGATTTTTACTAATATTCGATTAAGGAATTGTATTTTTTGCTTGTCAACATGTAATAGTCAAATATTGACGTGTCTGGGCGGATCCTTGGCACTTTTTGCCTTTATAGTTCCAAATAATTTCCAATTTTCAGGACGATCAAACTATTATTATGGACGTTATACCGATCTCTTTTAAATAGGGCGTGGCACAGCCCACTTTTACTCAGGTTTTAATCTATAGTGTACCAATAACACATACCAAATATGATCTTTATACCTCTTATAGTCTATAAGATACAGACATAAGGTTTCAAGCTGTATTTCACGCCCACTGATACGATTCCGCCCTTTTGTGTTGGATCACGAACATTGCTGCCAAATGCCTCCACTTACATTTTCAAAGTGATTGGAATAACAGTCCTCCAGATATTGTGGTTCCAATAAAAGGGCCCTATGGGAGGGGCCACGCCCACTTGGGTGGGCATTTTTTCGAGTCTATAAGGTACTATGGTACGGTACAGCGGCACGGCTTAAAGTTGTCTGATTTTGCTCAAATTTTGACCATAGCTGTTCTATAACAATTGACACAATATTTCAAGTTGAATTTTCAATGCCACCCTAATGTATATACATACAAATATATATATATTTGTATTAATATTTTGTTACACAATGTAATTTGTACCTCCTTCAAGAAACCCTTTTAAGCCGTCGATAAAACCGGAAAACAAAAAACAATTTATTAATATTTTAACAAAACAATTACTTAATTAAATAAAACATCACTACAACATCACAGAGATACAACTTCTAATGTGTATAAGTTCAATTGTACTAAGATGACGACTTAAAGTGCATCTTTTTGATGTTATGATTATTAATTGTTTATTATGACATTAAAATTTACTAACATTTTATCACCTTTGAAACTCAAACTTTTCCTTATGGTAAACTATAAACATAACACACACGCCTAATATCTTCAGTCTCTAACGTACAACTCAAAACAACGGTTGCAGCTCAAAACAAAATGTTGTTATCATTAGTGCTCTCGTCTTGCGCTCTGTTGGTTTTCTATCTGTATAACCACTATACGTATTGGAAACGACGTGGTGTCCTGCAGGAGACTCCATTACCTTTTATCGGCAACTATAAAGGTGTGGGCAGTAGTCAGCATGTACTCGATGTCAATCTACGCTTGTATACGAAATTTAAGGGCAAAGCTCCGTTTGTTGGCTTCTACATGTTTATAATGAAGACGGCTCTTATATGTGATCTGGATTTAATAAAGTGTATATTAATTAAAGATTTCACAAACTTTCCTGATCGTGGCTTAGTCAGTAATGTCCACGATGATCCCTTAACCGGTAACTTGGTATCACTCAAGGGTGAAGATTGGAAAGACATGCGGGTGAAATTGACGCCCGTATTTACATCGGCGCGTATGAAGTACATGTTTCCCTCTGCAGTCAAAGTGGGTGAACATTTTGCTACAGTTGTAGGCAATATGCTTAGCAATGGCATTGCCGGCGAACTAAACGTGAGAGAGCTATGTGCTTGTTTTACTACCGATGTCATAGGTAGTTGTGCCTTCGGCATTGAATGTAACAGTCTGGAAGATCCCAAAGCTGAATTTCGCCAGAGAGGTGATTCGGTCTTTACCAAAACTCGTCATACGCCATTGCTGCAACTGTTTTTCTCGATGAGCGACACATTGACCAACACTTTTCACATCAAGTTATTTCCCGATGATTTAACGCAATTTTTTGTGAACGTAGTCAAACAGACTGTCGAATATCGTTTGAGGAATAATGTGAAACGTAATGATTTCATCGATTTGTTAATCGAATTAAAAGGTAATGAGGGAGACATGGCGAAATCTAAATCGCCCGGGGATAGTAGTGGTTCACATGGTTTGACCATCGAGGAAATGACTGCACAAACGTTTATATTCTTTTTGGCCGGATTTGAGACTTCATCGGCCACGATGTCATTTTGTCTGTATGAATTAGCCCATAACATGACAGTGCAAGAGAAACTACACGATGAAATAGTGAAATGTTTTAAACTAACCCAGGGAAAGCTAACCTATGATAGTCTATCTGCAATGCCGTATTTGGATCAAGTTATATCAGGTAATATGGAACACATTACTATTAAAAATAACTGATATTTGTTAACTATAACTATAACTTTTAGAAACTTTGCGTAAATATCCAGTCATCCCCATATTTTTGCGTAAAACCCGCAAAGATTACACGATACCCAACACACAGCACGTGATTGAAGCCAACACTATGATATCGATACCGGTGCATGCCATCCACAACGATCCGGAGTACTATGATAATCCTCAGATATTTGATCCATCACGTTTTGAGCCTAGTGAATGCGAAAAACGCCACCCCTTTACCTATTTGCCATTCGGTGATGGTCCCCGCAATTGTATTGGCATGAGATTTAGTAAAATGCAAACGAAAATCGGTTTAGCATCGCTGCTGCTGAAATATCGCTTTGAATGTTGTTCTCGTACAGAAAATCCCATACAGCTTGACCCCAACACCTTTTCAATGTCGGCGAAGAATGGTATATATCTTAAGGTGACTCGTTGGTAGCAGCGATGATGTTACGTTGCACAACAATCGATTAGTTTAGTATCTTCTTTTTCGGTAGTTATTTACTAAGCACCCAAATTATGTATTTGAAAAAATATTGTTATTAATTTTAAAAATATTTAAATAAATTATGTTATTTGATAAGAACAACAAATTGAGTAAACAAAGGGTTTTACAATAAGAGGTGTTATTTTGGTATTCTAAGAAAAATTAAATTTTTTGGCATAATTGTTTGGATGTTTATTTCATAATAAAGAGGAAGGTATGCCGTTAGTAATGGAAAACAAAATCAGCCAAATGGCCACCACGAGCACTTTTACAGGACCATATCCTTATCATGAAATTTTCATTACCAAATCGCTGCCCTAGGTCCTCGATAGCCTCACGATTTTTATCTTTGCGGTCTTGAAACGACGCTGCTAGAGCTTATCTTTCACGTGGCCCCAAAGGAAGAAGTCGCAAAGTGTAAAATCACAAGATCTCGGTGGCCAATTGTGATCGCGCACTTCGAGAGATAACACGGACCGGAAAGTTTTTCCTTAAAAGATCAATGGTTTCATTGTTTGTGTGGCACATGCGAACTGTGACTACACGATTTTCACCATTTTTGTAGTGAATTCAAAAATAACATCTCTTATTGGAAAACCCTTTACATTTGGTGCCATTTTCGAATAATTTTTCAAATATCGAAAAACTTTGCTTTGTTTTTGAAAAGTCATGACGTAAAAGTCATAAATTACATAAAAAGGTAATGGTGGGATACAATCCTGTCGAAACCCCTGCTTCAGTGCCAACAGTTGAGCATGGAGAAAATATCAGGAGTTATTTGATTCTCTCCGTAACACCTCCCGGCCCACTACTTTTTCCACCAGGCACAAAACACTATTCAGAAGGGCCTTCATAACCGGGCGTTTCGCCAGTGGAATAATTAGCTGCTTGGAGCAGGACAATTGTACTCTCCATGGGTTAGTTCAGACATCGAGGGGTTTAAAGGTAGCGCATATCCTACGGGCGAGTTACTTACTAAATTACTCCTTGATATTCGTCAATTAAGTAATCCTCAACTACTCACACAGGACTGGAAAGTACCTATGGTTACTAAAGCGGTGGAAGGTCCCAGCTGCCAAGATTAACACCGTGCCTACCGTCCCTAAGCTAATCTTGGAAATTAATTAATTCAGTAATCCTCAACTACCCACACAGGACTGGAAAGTAGCTAAGGTTACTAAAGCGGTGGAAGGATCCAGGAAGGCATCTATCATCCTAAACAGCGATTCCGACCCTAAGATTATATTGAAAATTCTTTAATCCTGAAATCTTTAGTTACCCATATAGGACTGGAAAGTAGTTAAGGTTACTTAAGCGGTGGAAGGATCAAGGTGCCAAGATTTCCGCCGTGTCTTCCGACCCTAAGTTAATCCTCAAAATTCTTTAATTCAGTAATACTCAACCACCCACAAAGGACTGGAAAGTAGTTAAGGTTACTAAAGCGGTGGAAGGCTCCAGGAACGCAACTATCATCCTATACAGCGATTCCGACCCTAAGTTTATATTGAAAATTCTTTAATTCTGAAATCTTCAGTTACCCATATAGGACTGGAAAGTAGTTAAGGTTACTTAAGCGGTGGAAGGATCCAGGTGCCAAGATTTCCGCCGTGCCTTCTACCCTAAGTTAATCCTCACAATTCTTTAATTCAGTAATCCTTAACTACCCACACACGACTGGAATGTAGTTAAGGTTACTAAAGCGGTAGAAATATCCAGGTGCCAAGATCCCCGCCGTGCCTTCCGAACCTAAGTTAATCCTGAAAATTTTTTTATTCAGTAATCCTTAACTACCCACGCACGACTGGAATGTAGTTAAGGTTAAGGTCAAAGCGGTGGATGGATCCTTAAAAGGCCACTATCATCTTATACAGCGATTCACTGATGCCACTTATGATCATGCCCAAATGCTGGGCATAATCGATGCGAGGTGTCGCACGGATTTCATTGTACAATTACCTGTTTTCAATCCGGGTATAATGGGTGAAAGAACCCATTTTGCAAAGCAACCAAACAAATTTTGTATACCATGGTTGCACAGAGGATATGATATACGCTGAATCTGTCTAGAGTCCACCTATGAAATATAGGACTGTAATAACAGATCACTGGCTGCTTAGTAAATGCACTAAGAGGTTGAAACTTCTCTACAATGATTTTAGTAGAAGCTGCAATGAGGAGGAAGAAGAGGAAACTTTTGGACAAGAGATAGCAGCCAGTGGGGTAGAGCAAATCGTATCAGCCCCTACCGCCAAGAGCTCTGAAAGAAACAGCGTAGGTTCGACCGAATTTACAGAGGATGTTAAGTGAGAGAGGTTTGACGGGAAGTTTCGAACACAGCGAGGTTCAAATGCAACAAAACTAAAAAGTGTTTAAACATGAATAAAATTTAAAGAAATTTGTAGATTGATATGAGTGGGGAATGTACCAAAATTTTTCATAGTACCAGGATTCGTCTAAGCACACGTTTTTCATAGCCTAGTACGGTTGTATCGGCGGTCCCCATAAAAAATAACTTAATTTCCCTTTGCACCCAATGGATGAGGTATGGGATAGGTTCTCGCGTTGTTGTAAATTAACACGCTTTCTATTTTTATATTCACAACTAACGGCACCTACTTGTTTATCGACGAATACGAACGTCACTGTTTGAGAAGCTCTTACTAGACACGCCGATTGACTCGACACGTATACTGCGAAATTGCTGTCAACAACATTCGAGGGGAGTCGACAGTGAAAGAATTTTTTTTTTTTAAGATGACTGGAGCCAGGATTTGAACCTGTGATCTCCCTCATGGTAGTCGCGTGTTCTAACCACTATGCCACGGCCGGTCCCCTAGAATGCGCAATTTGCTGCCACTGTGTATCGGGAATGTCAGAAGTAGAGGCTTTGTGTCGTAGAAGAGCTGGTTGGAGTAGGCAGTGGCTATCTCTGGGATTTGCAGCTTCGCTATGTCCAGCTTTTTGTGTGGTTGGTTACGTGCATTTTTCGCTCTGCTCAATCTTGTGCGCACCTTGGCTGCAACCAGGTAATGATCCTAGCCAATATTAGCACCACGGATCACACGCATGTCCACTACGCTAGATGCATGCCTACCATCAATTACCACATGATCAATTTGATTTTTGGTGTTTTGATTGGGGAATAGCCAAGTTGCTTCACGGATATCTATGTGCTGGAATCCCTCCCGCTGTGTAGCTAACCAGCCTAAAACCGTTGTCTGACGTGTCGGTATGCAGGCTAAATTTACCGATCGAACATCTTCCCTTACTATTTTTGCGATAAAGTCTTCCAAAACAATTTTAATGTCGTGGCCAAGGCTGTGGTCGTATGTTTTCTCTAGGCGCTCGTAAAATGCATATTTAATCGCATCGTCTTTATCTTCCGTCGGGGAAGCAGCGCAAATTAGCGTGATATAGAAATAAATCCACTTGATGTGCATTGTGGCTATTTGATCACTAACAAGATTGAACTGCGAGTCAAGATGTATAAATCTTTCGACAACTACAAATCCACATCCAAATTCGTACTTTTTATTTCTCGTGTTTTCATAGCCAGTAAAGGACCTGAAGGCTGGTAGCTAGCCCAACCATCAAGGTTCGTCGCTCACTATCTGCCGCTACTCATGGTAAAAAAATATCACGAACATCGTTGCCCAGGTGAATCGGCTTGAGTCGCAAGATTCACTATCACATCCCCAGCGGCACCTAAAAGGTTGCAATATATTTTATAAATCGTCGAACCTACACGCTATTGAAAATATCCACTCGTATGTACCTACCCCCCATCATGTGATACATCCATCAACCATAATCCCAACTTACAGCAAATATTTCCACAATTATATGTACAGTGGCAACTCAGTCTATTGATCAGACTATTTAGCTTTTGATGATTACTTAACAGCAGTATTTGAATTCTAACGTCTGTTTACTGGAGTCTCTAACGTAATCTAATTTAATTCAATGGCATGAATTAACTTCACTCTTACTCTCTACTACAGTTGTGGTGCTCTCGCTATCATATTTCAATACTCTCCGCTATTGTGTTCTCAAAATGTATTTAACAAATTTGTGTGTGGCTCATATTATTATTAACACAACACATTTGTATCGATGACAAATCTACAGAATATCATTTGTACCCGATACTCCTCCAAATTCTTAGTGTCCCCCGGTCCCACCACCACCACCACCGCATTTGCTTTTGAACCAGCCAGCTGATAGTCGGAAACTAAAAAAAAGTAAGAAAAATCGAGCAATGAGCAACAATAACAAAAAAATTATACTTTATTTGGGTTTGATAAGAGCGTCAACCTAGCGAAGCAGTTAGTACTCAATAAAAAGTCAAGTGCTTTTGGTTGTCCCACGAATGGCAATAGTGACATTTGTGGGGCACTACAATGAAGTTCTTAAAAAAACGTAATATTCCTTTACACCCCATGGATGATGTATGGGAAAGCTTCTCGCGTTGTTGTAAATTAACACACTTTCTATTGTACCTTCACAACAAACGGCACCTACTTGTTTATCAACGAATGCGAACGTCACTGTTTGAGAATCTTTTTCTAGACATGCCGATTGATTCTACACTATACTAAGAAGTTGCTGTCTACAACATAGATGGGTCCGGCAATGCAAGAAAAATTTAAATGACTAGAGCTGGTAATCGAGCCAAGAACGGAGTATCGAACCAGAAATCGAATATGTTCTGTGCTTAACAAAGACGATCAAAGTGTGTATTCAACGTAGGGATCAGCTATTTACATAACGCGTATCAGGTCCTCTCTGGAGCATTATGTGAAAAAGTTAACCTTATCTTATAGAACCTTTTCGGATTTTACCAGTGGGGTCTAGTATATTCAGTAGAAATCATTAGGTATTCACACACAATAAATCTTTGTGAAGACCCAAAAAATTTAGATAGACATCTATCCTAACTTCTTGTCGACAACAAAGCTGCAATCGGCAGAATTACGATATGACAAAAACTAAGTTTGGTATTCTCCATGAATTATACGACTTTGTGGGATAACACATATATAGCCATATTCTGCCAAGCGAGGCTTCAGACAGAGCGAAAATCTGTCATGCGATCTCTATTCTAACACAGTACAACACATGATTTTGGGACTCAATTCTGAGAACTGCACGTGAAAGTAGCCCCAAAATAACGAAGTTCTGCATCATTCGTTTTGTCAAGTTACATGCCATAATAATTAAATATCGATTTGAAGATAATAAATATCGTACAAGGGGAATTTGTCACGTTTTAGGCTCTTAATCAAGACTGGTATCATTATACCCTCACCCGAGGGGACGAGGTTATATATCGTTTGATACGACCCAAAAGTGTAACACACTGAAGGAGTCAATATCGACTGTAGGTTTCTTTGGACCAAATTCGATTCATGACTTTTTAAGTCATGTCCGTCTGTCTGGCTGTCCGGCTGGTATGCTCGATGACTTTAGAAAACCGCAATCAAATGTTTTGAAACCTTGCACAAGTTAATATTTCCACAAAGCTACTTATTGTATTGCAAATGGGTTACGTGGCCACGCCTCTTTTGATACCTCCAATACAAATATATCATTCTGCCCACTTTAGAATTCGAGTAATAATATCAATATACACAACACGATCGTACTCAAATTCTCTATTTAGTAAAACTATATCAGGATAAAGTTTTGGAGAAGCAACTGGTAGTTTAGCCAAGCCCCTTCTGGGACCTTCCATACAAATGTACCACTTCGCCAACTTTAGGAAACACACGAGTAATAATATTAATACCCCAACGCGATCGTACCCAAATTCTGCATTAAGTACAGCGATAGCAGGATAAAGTTTTGGGGAAAAAATTTGGAAGTCAAGCCACGCCTTTTTTGGTGCCCCCCCCCCCCCCCATACAAATATATTATTCCGCCCACTTTAGAAATCGAGTTATAATATCAATATATCCAACGCGATCGTGCCCTAATACTGTGTTTAGTAAAGCTATATGAGGACAAAGTTTTGGAGGAAAATCTGGTAGTTTAGCCACGCCCCTTCTGGTACCTCCCATACAAATGAACCACCGCCCACTTTAGAAAATACACGTATAATAATATCAATATACCCAACGCGTTCGTGCCCAAATTCTGTATTTAGTAAAGCTATACCAGGATAAAGTTTTGAAGAAAAATCTGGTAGTTTAGCCACGCCCCATTTGGCACCTCCCATACCCATCCGGTACCGCCCACTTCAGAAATCGATTAATATTATTAATAGACCTAACGCGATCGTGCCAAATTCTGGATTTAGTGAAGCTATATCAGGATAAAGTTTTGGAGAAGTTACTGGTAGTTTAGCCACGCCCCTTCTGGTACATCCCATACCCATCTGGTACCGCCCAATTTAGAAATCAAATAATATTATTAACACACACAAAGCTATCGTGCCCAAATTTTGTATTTAGTAAAGCTAAATGCAGCATAAAGTTTTGGGGGGAATATCTGGAAGTCAAGCCACGCCTCTTCAGGTACCTCCCATACAAACTTACCATTACGCTCAATAATATCAATACACCCAATGCGATCGTGCCCAAATTCTGTATTAAGTAAAGGATTAAGTTTTAGAGAAAAATCTGGAAGCCTAGCCACGCCTTTTCTGGTATCTTCCATACAAATTTACCATTCCGCTTAATAATATCAATACACCCAATGCGATCGTACCCAAATTCTGTATTAAGTAAAGGATAAACCTTTGGGGAACAAAACTGGAAGTCTAGATACGCCCCTTCTGGTACCTCCAATATAAATGTACCACTCCGCCCCCTTTAGAGATGGAGTAATAATATCAATAAAACTAACGCGATCGTACCCAAATTCTTTATTTAGTAAGCTATCATGATGAAGTTTTGGAGAAAAAAATTGAAGTCTAGCCACACACTATATGGTACCTCCCATACCCATCTGGTACCACCCACTTTGAAAATCGATGAATATTATTAATTGACCTAACGCGATCGTGTCCAAATTCTGTATTTAGTAAAACTTGAGCAGGATAAAGTTTTTGAGAAAAAATCTAGAAGTCTAGCCAAGCCCCTTCTGGTACCTCCAATACAAATGTCCCATTCCGCCCACTTTGAAAAGCGAGTAATATGTTATTATCAATATACTAGAAAATTCTATGTTTTACTGAGGGTGAGGGTATATGTAAGTCAGGTTTGCCGACTGAAACGTTCTTACTAGCTTTTTGTTGCTCTTAATAATCATACAATTCCTAATTCCTTTACCACCCGCAATGTGTCACATATCTCTGCTCAAACTTAGTATACCATTTCAGCGCTCTGCCCATGAGCGCAGTAACAACCATGTTGATAACCATGCAAAAGCGTTCTAAAAAGTTTAAGCAGAATGTCAGAAAAAAAAATAGAAATTACTTACTACGGACTCACACTCTACTATCGCTCGCTCACCAAGTTTAGTAATCAGTTAACACATAAAGGTTTAGTACGAACAGTAAAAAAGCGGGCGGCCGGACGGACGGCAGTGCAAACGAGTAACAATTTCAAACGAAACAACAAAACGTATATTCGAACAATTAAAAATCGTAAAACTATGAAAACGAAATGAAATTGAATGGAAATCAAAGTGATTTGAAAGGGAAACAATAAATGATTTTATAAATTTAGTGCAAAATTTACGCAATTTCTATTTCCATGAAATTAGTAAATAAATAACAACAGTAACAACAACAACAACAACAACTATGTGGGTTATCTTCCTTATACTGGGCTTAGTCATTTTGCTGATACTTTTGTTGGCGGCCATTGGCTACAAGTACATACGCGACTATTGGCACTTCCTGGGAGTGCCGCATGATCACCCCCGGCCTTTGAGGGAGATTGCCAGGGGCTATAGCAAATATGGCTCCTGCGAGCAGATGCTGGACCAACAAGAGTATTTTAGGAAATTGTACAAAAAGTTTAAAGGCACCGGACCGTTTTGTGGTTTCTATCATATGTTCGAGCCGCGCGTATTAGTGCTGGGCCAAGAGTTAGTGCAACAGATACTTGTTAAGAATTTTTCCAACTTTAATGATCGCGGTCAATACCACAACTTTCGGACCGATCCACTCTCTGCGGATTTATATAGCTCCAGTGGTGAGCAGTGGAAAGAGATGCGCTTGAAATTAGAGCCGGTGTTTCAAAAAGCTTACATGTCTCATTTTCAAGAGAGCATACGTGAAGAGTGCGAGAAATGCCTTATGCTCTTTGAACTGGCGCGCCAAAACAAGTTGCACAGCTCACCACAAAGCGATGTGGTGTTCGATGTCCAACCTATTATGCATCGCTTTGTGCTGGGTAACATAGCCAGGTGTGTGTTTGGTCTCAACAACACCTTGCAAATCAAGTACTCGCTGGAAGAGTTTGATATCATGACCCAGTATGCCCTACATACCCATCGCCATGGCTCATTTTTGACGTCGCTTATGGCACGTTACCCCAAAATGTTTCGCTCTCTTAAGTTATCAACGACCAAACAAAAGGTGCATGACTACTTTATGACACTACTCAATGATGTGTTAACCCAACGGGCCAAGGTAGAGCCATACACAGATGATTACCTGCAGCTGTTGGTGAATTTGATGAATCAGGAATTGAATACTCATGAAACGGAAGTACATAAAAATGCTTCGGAGTTAAGGGAACATCTGCTACATGAGTTGGCCGCCCATGCATTTACATTTATAAGAGCCGGACTCGAACCAACAGAGAAAACCTTGACCTATGCCCTGTTCGAACTCGCTCGCGATCCAGTAATGCAACAGAAAGTGAGAGAGGAAGTCACAAGAGTATATGAGGAGCATGAAGAGCGCTTCACATACGAATGCATACAATCATTAAAATTTATGGGGCAATTTATATCGGGTAAGCAACGGCAATCAAATTTTATTAATGCTAGCAATAAATAAATCATAATATTATCATATCAAATCAGTTTGTCGGTGGGGGGTGGGGCAATAGCAGTACGAACAATGTGTTAAGTGGTGGAAATTCGATAACGTCGCACCACAACAAGCTTAAAACTAGAGTAGTGAGTACATTTGTCGAGCATAAGATATGTCAAACGGCATTTACATATAAGAAAGTGTATATTGGCGAGGAAAGTGAAATGTGTTAATTGTGTTAAAAACGAGGTACCGGGTGGTCAGAGATTTGAAAAAGTTCTTGTTGTTCATATACACATTTAGGTTGTAAACAAGTGTAAACATGTAAAACAAGTGTAAAAAAGCAAATGTATGATAGTATAACTTTTAAAGACATTTGTTTGGACCGCTGTATGTATAGTTTTTAATTAGATGAGTTAGAAGGCAACGTCTGTGACATAGTGATTAGAACACGTGATTACCATGCGGGACATCTGTGGTTCGATTCCCGGCTCAAGTCATCTAAATTTTTCTTTATTTGACAGCCCTCTCGATGTTGTTGTCCACTAAAAGTGTCGAGTCAATCAGCATGTCTAATAAAAGCTTCTCGAATAGTGGTGCTCGCATTCGTCGATAAACAAGTAGGTGCCGTTTGTTGTGAATCTAAAATAGAAAGCGTTTTAATTCACAACAACGCGAGAAGCATCCCATATCGCATTCATGGGGTGTTTTTAAGAGTAAGATGCTACTTAAAAATGTTCATTTCAATATCTATGGTCATTTGGTAATTTTGTGTAGGGTTATCGAAAGGGTCACTTACGTTACCAACTGAGAAAGACTCTAGTTTATTCGCACGAAAACATAAAATAATATAAAATTTCTAATAGGTGGAATAAACCTCTTGGGTTCTTAAGTTTCTGTGGGAAGATTCTTTTAGAAGTAATTGCAAAATATAAATTTCGGGGAATTGGCCAATTCGCATAGGAGGTCCCAGTAGGGGCAGCACAACTAGTCCGATTTTTATTCGTAAAGCGCGGCTTTACACTAGGGGACTTTCTAACATGCGATCTCTTGTATGATCATCTCTATTGAGATAGTAAAGAGATCGCATGACAGACTGTCCCCTAGTCTAAACACGCGCTTGGCAGAAAATAGATCAGTTAGATTTTTCGAGGAGCTTCGAGGAGATACCAAACTTAGCCATAGCGTCTAATATTTGCTATCGTATCGGACTGTCTTTTGTAATCGATGAACACATGGTAGGTGTCGATCTGTATTTCGTAAGTCTTCTCGAGGATTAGTCGTAATGTGAATATCTGGTCGGTCGTGGATTTATCAGGCCGTGGACTAACACTGATAAGATCCAATCATGTTCGCTAGGATGGGATTTAGTCTTGCACATGACACACTAGACATGACCTTGCAAGCAGTGGGTAAAAGGCTGATCCCGCGATAGTTGGTACACACACTTGGGTCACCATTCTGAAGCACAGGACATAGAACACTCAGATTCCGATCATCAGGCATATATTCCTTGAATCAAATTGTGTTTATAGGCTGATGAATGCACGTTGCCAGCTTATCGCCGCAGTTTTTAAAATTTCTGCCGGCAAACCACCGGTTCGCGCAGCTTTAATATTTTTAAGCCGTGCAATTGCCTTGCTGATCTCGTTTCGGCTCGGTGGTGCACAATCTACTCTTCGAAGATTGGTGAGAAATTGTCACTAATGCAGCGTTCGGGAACGAGTAGAGATTGGAAGTATTCCCTCCATATTTGCAGCACACTCTGATTGTCCGTGACAAGATTTCCGTCTCTGTCCTTACAGGTGGGGATCCCTGTTCCAAAATTTTTGCTTTTTACCTTTTGGTAGAACTTTCTTCAGGATTTACCTCTATCCCTATAATTTTCGATATCCTGGCTCTCTATTTTCTTCCATAGATGCTTATTTCACCTGAATAGGCGTTTCATCTCCCTTCTCTTCTCATAATTTCGTGTAGCCTTTAGCTGCAGTTTTGACATGTATGCAGCAACCTCTGACATTTCGCAAACATTCCTCATCGTACCAGGGCTTGTCCGAGCGTAGCTAACCAGTCTGAAAACCATGCGGGAGATCACAGGTTCAACTCCTGGCTCCAGTCATCTTAAATGAAATATTTTCTTTCATTGTCGTCTCCCCTCGAATGTTGTCGACAGCAACGTTGCAGTGTAAGTGTCGAGTCAATGTCTAGTAAGATGCTAGTTAGAGCTTCTCACACAGTGACGTTCGCATTCATCGATAAATAAGTAGGTGCCGTTAGTTGTGAATCTAAAAATAGAAAGCGTGTTAATTCATAACAACGCGAGAAGCTATCCCATACCACATTCATGGGGTGTAAAGGGAAATTAAGTTAAGTTAGTAACAAAGACCATCTTCCCTTCCTATTTTAGCAATTAAATCTCACGGAACAATTGTAATGTCATTGTCTTTGTCTTCCGTCGTGGCGTGGACACAAATCAGCGTGATATAAATATATTTCGCCTGGGTGCGAATAGTGGCTATTCGGGCACTTATAGGGTTAAACTACGAGACCAGCTGTCAAACTCTTTTGGCGACTATGAATCCACATCCAAATTCAAAGATGTCACAGTTCTTTCGTCGTGTGCATCTCTGACCAGTCCATCTCATTTCCTCTAAAGCCTTGTGATTGCGAGGACACCCGCCAATTGGATAGAGTTACAATCTTTATACAGAGTTGGGACGATCCAGGTACATGGGCCTAAATCATGGTCCGTATAACATTTTCGGGGTTCTTGTTTTTTCTTTACTTCGTATTTTTATTATAATTGTTTTTGTTTAAGGATAGTGGCTTATTATAAACTTATTAGTGGCGCATCTGATCCTAGTTTATTGGGGCCACCAAAGCCGTTGTGTTCAGCTTCAGTAACTTCTGTTAACTTCTCTCTAAGCCGCATCGGTGGTGGCATACCATTTAGGATACTAAACATTGCACCTTCTCACATTTGCTACCACAGAACGGATGTTTAATAGCATAGCCCTCGGAATACGTGATCACGTGATCACGAATATTGTGAGCTGCTTGGGGACCTTTAAAGAAAGATTCTGATCAGAAAGACTCAAATTAAAAAATCCCCCATTCCCCTTAGAAAAAAAGAAATAATAGATACCCTTATCCCCGAACGGAGTTTGTATGAGAGGCCGACATTAATTTTATCCAATCACATCCATTTGTTTGTCAGGAATTTTGATTAACTACTGAAGTTTTAAATACTGAGATTGTATTCTTCAAAAGATCTGAGAATTTCTCTGTAATCGTGGAGATAGAAGGATGGGTCATTTTATATGCTTAAATTTTAAGGAATACGAAGACGATTGACAAATATGAACATCTCTGGCTGACCGCCTGCGGGATTGTAAATTTAAGTAATACTTCACTGATTCCTATGAAAATTTACCACCACATATTAGTATTTTCCAAAAAAATAATAAAGAACTTCTATTGTGTCTGAAATTACTTCTACTGTTTTAAAAATTACTTCAGTTATATCAAAAGTAACTTGTTTGTAGCAAGCACCACTTTTATTGCATCTAAAAGTACTTTTGTACTTTTACATGTACTTTTGTTGTCTCATGAAGCTTATTTATTATACTAAAACGTACTTTTATTGCACCAAATAGTTCTTTTATTGTACCAACTAGTACTTTTGTTGACTCAAAAAATTCATTTAGTGTTCCAACAAATACTTTTATCATACCAAAAGATATAATAAAAAATATAGCACCACAAAGACTTTTTTAAGACAACGAGTACTTTTATTCTGATAAAAAGTACATTTAACCTTTCAATAAGTTCTTTTATTTCACCACTAAGTGTTTTTTTTGTACTGACAAGTACATTTACTCTACCAAACTCAACTGTACTAACACTTAATTTTATTGTACTAGTAGTGCATTTATTACTAGACATTTTTCATAGGATACTTTCTGTGGCACGCATTAATTCAACATTGCATCCTCTTGTTGCCCCTCCTGTCGTCCACTTAAATCATTCAACTAAAAATCAGTCTAACGATTCAACAAAAAATCACTTCTATTATATAAATTTTCTTGTTTATTAATAAATCGATTAATCTACTCCTTCTTTTACTTTTTTCAGAAACCCTGCGTTTGCATCCCGTCACACCCTACATCACACGTCGTACTCACACCGATTATGCGGTACAAAACGATTCGAATTACATGATACGCAAGAATATCCAGGTGGTCATCCCTCTGCATGCCATACACAATGATCCAGAATTTTATCCTCAACCTCATATATTCAATCCTGATCGTTTCGCAGGCGATGATAATCGTCGACGACAATCTTGCATATGGTTAGGTTTTGGTGAGGGACCTCGTAACTGTCTGGGTTTACATTTCGCCCAATTACAAATGCGATCAATATTAGCTCATCTGCTTATGAGATACGAGTTTTCATTGAACTTGAATCATATAGTGATGTCCGCCCATGAGGGTGTGGTATTACGAGTGAAACCTTTGGTTGAACGATACGAGTATGTAGAGACTGAGGGTAGAGAATCAGCTGTTGTGATATGATTATAGTTTAGTTTAAATAATGTTTTGGAACTTTCTGCTGTGGAAGAGAGAAGGATGTAGAAAAAGTATTACACACACACACACACACAAATAAAATTGTTATTTATTGTTTAGTAAAAATAAGAAAAATGTGTTTTTGTATAATTTTAAGCAAAATAAAACCAAATGTAATGTGATTGTAACTAATTGTTGATTAATTTTTGTTGTTATTTATTTTTTAATTAATATAAACGGTTTCTTGTAAGCCGGTATTTTGTTTAACATTACTTTAACATGTTAACAATACTTCAGTATATTGTCGAGTCAATCGGCATGTCTAGTAAGTTTTTCAAACAGTGACGTTCGCATTCGTCGAAAAACAAGAAGGTGCCGTTTGTTGTGTTATTTCACAACAACGCGAGAAGCATCCCATACCTCATTCTTGGGGTCTAAAGGAAAATTAAGGAAGTATGTAAGTTAGTGGCATCACATCTCACCTATATGGGCTGACTGCATAAAATTTAAGTCATACTGCGGAAAACTTAAATCGGTATACAGATTGACAGCACTGGGAGTATGCTGTGCTTACCGAACCGTATCCGATGGGAGGAATGATACCAGTGGACCTGTGAGCAAATAATGCGTTTGTACATATGAAAACCTCACTACAAAAGCGGAAGCTAATTGAGTTCTACATAACCCAGTTCATGAGCCGACACGGTGAAAGTACCTTCAACGTTTAAGGATTGTCGATACACCTTTTTGTCCGTGTTGTCAAGATGTGATTGAAGATGCTGAACACGTTTTCTTCATATGCCCGAGATTCAGTACCGAGAGAGAATATCTCCTACAACATTTAGGCACAGAAATAGCAGTCGAAAATATTATGCAGCTGATGTTGGATTCCCCTGCAAGTTGGGGTCATATCGCGAACTATGTCAGGCGCGTTCTTCTAGAACTCAATAGAGCCCAGCCGGCCATAGCGGAGGTTGGATCTCCTACCCATCTCGGTGAAGAAATACTTCATCTTTGTACCACTGGGATTGGAACGACGTTTGAGGCGTTTTAGCGTGTTTAAGTCTCTCATATTGTCTCTTGATGATTTCACCTCGGAAAAAAATTAACAACGTATGAGTAACATTAATTTTATGCGGATTTTATATTAATCATACGCACATCGTTACAATATTGAGGAAATACGTTTTAATAAAACTGCCAATCTGTATGTATGTATGTTTTGTATGCATTTTTTACTCTAAGCAGAGTTTTAAGATGAGCCCCCATCGGGCAGAAACTACTCTCACCTCCCACACAAACTCCCCTTTTTGCGGGTTTTTCGTCTATCTGTCCCCACGATTACAGCCGTAGTTGAGCTAAAACTAAATATGCTAGCTTATACCCACTAAGCGTAGGTTAAAGTCTAAGATGAGCAAGATCGTACAATAACTACATCCACCTCCCATACAAACACCCGATTTTGGGGGTGTACATCCGTCTATCCCTTCTATTACAGTCGTTGGTTAAGATAAATCAAGCTTAAATTTAGTATGCAGGCTTCTTTCCCTCAATCTGATGTTAGCTTAAAAGATGAGCACGATCGGACAAAAACTACTCCCACCTTTCATACAAACTCCCTCTTTTTGGGAGTGTCCGTCAGTTATTACAACCTTAGGTGCAGATAAATCGAGCTTACATTTAATATGTAAGCTTTTTACCCTCAACCGGAGGTTAACTCCGAAGATAAGCAAGATCGCACAAAAACTACTTCCACCCCCCATACAAACACCCTCATTTTGGGAGTGTCTGTCTGTCTGTCCTCGTGGTTACAGCAGTAGTTTAAGAGCTGTCGATCTGAAATTTGTGTGTAAGCTTCTGTTTTCTAAGCGAATGTTAAGTTCTGAGATGAACACTGTCGAAGGAAAACTACCCCCCATGGGGTTTGGGGTTGTCTGTTATAGAGCTATCGAGCTGAAATTTGGTATGTAAGCTTCTCTTTTCTAAGCAAAGGTTAAGGTTTGAGATGAACAATATCGGACAAAAACTACTTCCACCTTCCATACTCCTATAACCTCGACCTTGTTGGGTCATCGACAATTGGCGTTGTACCTTTACATGTGCTGACTTCCGGAGCCGGCAATTGTGGGAAGTGCTCTCTCCATTTATGTATGCAGCACACTTAGCGCATCTGTAACCATGTTTGTCCTAAAAGCATAGGAGCTCAGTAACATAATCATTCACTTCAATCTTTTGTCAGAATTTTCGAGGTTCACGTCTATCGTTGTACTTTTCTTTACCCTCTCTCTCTCTCTCTTTCACTTACCTTCACGTTGCATCCCGAACAGTACCCATTTTTGACCTTACCCAAACGAAACTAATCTAAGAGATTACTATGGAAGGGAAATACAAACCGAGGGAAGGCAAACACAGTCCTCTATTTCCAAACAGCCAACTTAAGTATCATCAATTAAAGCACCTGGCCTAACCCTTTTTTAACCCCATAGTCACTTTAGACCCTAGGTTTCTTTGGACCAAATTTGATTCATGCCTTCAAGTCGTACGATAACTTTCGAAAGGCATTAACAATTATTTTGAAACTTTGCATGGGTTAATATTTTCCCAAAACTACTTATGGTATTGCATATGGGCTACATACCCACGCCCGTTTTGGTAAGTGGATAAACCTTTCGAGAGAAAAATTTGGATTTAAGCAAAGCCTTTTTTGATACCTCCCACACAACCCACGTACCATTCCGCCCACTTTAGAAACCGAAAAATAATATTGATATATTTTGCTAAGCCATAACAGGATAAAGTTTTGGAAAACAAATCGGAAGTCCAGCCACGCCCCTTCTGGTACCTCACATACAAATATACCATTCCGCCCACTTTAGTAATCGAGTAATAATATCAATATGCCCAAATTCTGTATTTAGTAAAGCTATAACAGAAAAAAGTTTTGGGGAACAAGTTGGAGGTCCAACCATGCCCCTTTTGGTACCTGCCCTACAAATGTGTCATTCCGCCCACTTTAGAAATCGAGTAATAATATAAACATACCCAACATGATAACAAATTAGAAGTCTAGCTACGCCTTTTCTGATACCTCCCATACAAATGTGTCATTTCGATCACTTTAGAAATCTAGTTATAATATCAATACACCCAAAACGATCGTGCCCAAATTCTGTATTTAGTAAAGCTATAACAGGATAAAGTTTTCGAGAACAAATTGGAAGTCCAGCCATGCCGCTTATGGTACCTCCCAAAAATTGTTGTACTGGTAAATTTAATGTATTTACTGAGGTCGAAGGTAGGCGTACCGACATTTCGCCCAATGTCATTTCGCCCAAAACCGAAAATAACATATCGCCAAAAACATATGCGTATACATATGCCCCCCACCGCATTCGTCTATTAATAATTCCTGAGTGGGCGTGCCCCCCACCGCATTCGTCTTTTAATAATTCCAGAGAGAGAGTACAAGACTGACTGCGACGCATGCAGCGGGGCGTGTCGTCGTCATGAGTCTGAGTTGGGTCTTCTGTCATTGCATTTGGGCGATATGTCTTTTGTAGGTAGGTTTTTGGTCGAAATGACATGTTTTGGGCGATATGTCATTTTTGTTTTTGGGCGAAATGACGGTACGCCTCGAAGGTATACTGAAACTTTCTTACTTGTTTTACAACCTTTCCGCAAAAACGTAAAGCGATGTCTAAATGTCTGCTATCTTAGTTTTCTATAACATTTTGAGTTCATTACTAAAAATTTTCAGCTCTGTAATCAGTGTTTCTTCATTTGCAGCGTCGTGTTAGGTTTGACCAAGATGTCGGCATACACAGTACAACACATGATTTTGGGACACAATTCTGAGAACTACACGTGAAAGTGACCCCTAAAAAACTGGGTTTATTTTGTAGCAGTTACAAAAAAAATGTTGAAATCCGTGGCGTATGATTTACGTGGAATATTACTTATGATAATCATACGCCACCATATAACAAAAGAGCTTAAAACGTGATAAATACCCATATACGATACTTACTAACTTCAAATCGATATTATATTATAATGGCATGTAACTTGACAAAACGAATGATGCAGAACTTCTTCTTTTTGGGGCTACTTTCGCGTGCAGTTCTTAGAATTGAGTCCCAAATCAATGAGCTGAAAAAAGTTGTACTGTGCTATATACGTACTCTACTGGGTGTTCTAAGTTCAAAAATAAATCTCTTGGCAACATCTTACACTGCCGCTCGTTTTAGCCCTCTTTTCATCATCATTGTACCTGAGTATTAAATAAAAGACACTCTCGCATTGATTTCGAAAAAAAATTGTTTCACTTTAATGAAGTTTTAAAAACTACTACAAATTGCTTTTGTAATATATAATAACGATATTCCTTTATAAGTAAGGGGTGTATGTATATATATTAAAATGCTTGATATCTTTATTAACAATTAGTTCAAAACTACTTATATTCAATGAATAATTTAACTTAATTTGATTTGTATTATATTTCTGTGTTTTTAAAAAAGTATAGACATAATTCGTTTTGCTTTCAACGGGAGGTTGGCTGTCGCAATGTCACAACGTCCTACTAAGAAGGAATAAAAATTGGACAATATTTGCAACTACATGACGCATGACGCTTTGGACAGCTCCACCCGGAGCGCAGTGTCATTATATGCGATATGATTAGATTGCTATTTAACGATATATACTCTAGTTAAAGATTAAAAACTTGTTGTCAAATGTTGTTTTTTTTTTGTTTAAGAAAGGAAAATAATAAAAACAAAATAGAATAAATTTATAAAAATTATTTTAATATCTGTGTAAACTTAAGTACAAACTTGGTTACTGCTAGTAAAATTAACTGCAGATGACACTATAATTAAAAATTTAAGCACAATTTAGGAGGATTCAATTAAAAACTCTTAAGGAGCATTTCAGCTACAAAACTGTGTATACGCAGTAACTTTTGTATTATTTCATTATGTTTTATTTTAATTTGTTATAAATATTTTTTAAGGGTTTTTTTTTATTAAAATTTTTTGTAAATTTCTGGAGGGACTTGATTTGATTGACTCTTCGTTTATATATTGGTATAAATTTGTGCTAGTTGTGTATGGGATGTATGGTTACAAAACTTTGGAAAATTTGTGCGTTTCATAAAATTTGTTATATTATTTAAACTTTGTTGTCAATAAATTGCTATTGCTTAGATTTTGTATGTGATTTGTCTGCTTTTGTTATGTAAAATCTGATTTGTACGGATTAAAAATCTACTAGTTACTAAATTATTTTAAATTTTTGTTCGTTTTCTTACAATTCGTTGTTAGTTTTTGGATGACTCAAAAATTTTTCACTAAAGCAGCCCTCCTAATTACCTCTTAAAATTCCTTTTGATTTTACTTGACATTTCCTTTAAACTATTTGGAATGTTGCTTCACTTTTCACTTGTGAATTATAATTCTTAGTTTAATTTTAGAACTATTGAAAAAGTAAGCATTTTAAATGCTTTTAATTTGTGAAATAAATTAAGCTTTCTCTCACTCTCGCTCTCTATCTTGGAGAGATTATGTTTGTATTTAACATTAAACTATTTGTAGAACCTTTGACATATTTATTTCGAGGGCTGTCTTTTGTGGGTGTAACGCGGCGATGTGTTACTGGACGGGGGCGGACTATGTTTGACGGGCGTGGTGGTGACCTCAACACGGTTTGGCATTTTGCTGCGCAGCATTTGCTCATGGACATATAAAAATACACCAATATCCCGATGACCGGCTTGCCAGGCAATTTTGAAAGCAGTGCTGCCATCCTATGAATTGAAAATGAAACAAAAATTATCAAAAGTTAATAGCACCTCCGCCTCCTCCACCTCAACTTACCGCATCTTGTATCAACGAATCACATTCCGGATGTGTTAGCAAATGTTTCACTATATCACTGCGTCCATGTTCAGCGGCACACATTAAAGCCGTACTGCCATCTTCATCTTGTATATTAATATCGGCTCCATTGGCCAACAATAGTTGTACCATCTCCAGATTACCATGCGACACAGCCAACATTAAAGCTGTCTGGCAATGCTGTAAGTACAAACATAGAATCTATAGTTATCCGTTTGTGTTATAGTCAGTGGTGCGTACCTACCTTTTTTGCTCGTATATTGACGTCAGCCATCTGAAACAGTCGTTCGACGACAGTACGATGTTCTGCATTCTTCAACTTAGCCAGTGATACGAGCATGACACATGTGTATCCAGCATTATTCATTTGATTTACATTGCAAACCTTTGAATCCAGCAAAATAGATACGACGTCGAAATTGCAATGCGAGACAGCATAATGCATTGCGGTATTACCCTGAAATGGGAGTAAATGAAAACGGTAAAATAATGTGGCAACTTTAGAGGGAGGTATATATGGGCGATATATATAGCATTCACCACGATTACGAGCTCGTAGCGAAGGTTATATTCATTTAGTTTATCTAATTTGTAACGCCCATAAGGAGGCGTGGTAGGCATGACAATATATGATCAGTGTCGAATTGTTAGTCAATTTAGAGATGATAACTGGAGCACTTACAACTACTTTAACTAAGGCACTGTTTACGATCCTTGACATGTTACCACCAGATATTGAAGCGAGGAAAATAACAGTGAAACACCGCAATGCATTCAGACGCCACGAGAGCATGGAGGCACAGGGACTATGGTAACGCCCATAAGGAGGCGTGATAGATATGACAATATATGGTCAGTATCGAATTCATAATCGACTCAAAAATGATAACACTTACAACTACTTTAACTAAGGCACAGTTTACGATCCTGAACCAGGTACCCCAGACATTGAGGCGAGGTAGCAGCGAACATCGCAAGGCGTTTAGACGCCACGAGAGCATGGATGCACATGGGCTATGGTCTTTTCAAAATTCCGAACTTAATCAAAGTGGGTTGTCACACTGATTACACTATACCAGAACCTGTTTTCGATCCGGGTTTTATGAGGAACATTCCGGATATACCCTAATACGATGACAATGATAATGCTCTACACTTTAGGGAGGATCTCAAATTAAGAGATAGATAGAGAGCTGACTGTGAAATCTTTTTGGAGAAGTTGAATTTGCAACTAAAGATATGGATCAGTTCACTATAGCATAGTACAGGCGAAAATAGCGGTCATTATAAAAGTCGCAATGTGTTTTGGCTCAATGAGAGCATGGATGCACTAAGAACCATGGTCATGGCCAAATCCTAAACTTAATCAATGTGAGGTGTCACACGGATTACTCTGTACCAGATTGTGTTTTTGATCCGGGTTTTGTGAGGAATATCCTGAATATATCCTACTACGGTGATAATGATACTGCCGTATACTTTGGGGAAGATGTCAAATAAAGAGAAAGGCGGACTGTGGAATCTTTTTAGAGGAGTCGAATTTGCAACTATCGATAGGGCTACCGGATCAGTGTAGCATAGTTCAGGTCGAAATAGCGGCCTTAAGAATATGAGTGGGGTAAAATCAGTATCATAGGATAACGAGCGGCAATATTCATTTAATAAATCATAATACTGTACAACACATGTTTTTGGGACTCAATTCTGAAAACTGCACTTGAAAGTAGCCCCAAAAAAAAGAAGTTCTGCATCATTTGTTTTGTCAAATTACATGTCATAATAAAAAAGAGCCTAAAACGTGACAAATTCCCCTATACGATACTTACTAACATCAAATCGATATTGAATTAGTATGGCATGTAACTTGAGAAAACGAATAATGCAGAACTTTTTCTTTTTGGAGCTGCTTTCATGCGCAGTTCTCAGAATTGAGTCCCAAATGAATGAGCTGAAAAATGTTGTACTGTGTCTACACCACTTCGAGATATGTTCGAGAATGGAGAAGATAGCGAGACATTCGACGGTTACCCTCACATGGCTTCCAGGATATGGGGACATATATGGTAACCAAAGAGCCTATGATTGACAAAGGCCGCCACCATCGTGAATTCGGCCAAAGTTTACGGTCTCATTGGTGTACCTCTCTCAAGGGGGAAACACTTAATTACGGCGAAACTAAAACTCATTGCTAAGGAAAGATGGGTAAGAGAACCCATTTGTACAGCGACCATACAGATTTTGATGGCTATACGCTGAACCTGTCTAGAGTCCATCTAAGGAACATCATAGCTGTAATAACCGGTCACTGGCCGGTTGAAAAACACGTTAAGAGGTTGAAACTTGCCCACTTGGAGGCCACGGAGGAGTATGTCCCTTAAACTTACAATCAACTCAATTTCCCTTTACACCCCATGAATGAGGTATGCGATAGCTTCTTGCGTTGTTGTGAATTAATATGATATTTTTTTTTAGTTTCACAACTTACGGCACCTACTTGTTTATCGACGAATGCGAACATCTCTGTTTGAGAAGCTTTTTACTAGACATGCCGATTGACTCGACACTTGTACTGAGAAGTTGCTGTCGACAACATGGAGGGGGCCAGCAATGAAAGAAAAATGTAGATGACTGGAGCCAGGAGGGACCTACACTAGGACCCGAGCGAGCTATGCTGAACGCGGCTGCCCAATTAACTTAACCTAACCTAAAGATGACCCTCTGTCTGCGCGAATACAACCGCAGTTAAAGACATATCGGCCTATGCAAGCTCGAGGTGGATTTTAAGCTCTAAGATGTGCAAGGTCCCCTTTTTGGGGTTTTCCGTCTGTCTGTTTCCCCGATTGAAGCCAAAGTTTCAGAGATATCAACCTGAAATTTGGTATTCCAACTTTTATCCCTCTTGCTGGGATTAGGTTCTAAAATGAGCATGATCGGTCAAAACCTACTCCTACCTTCCATACAAATTGACCCCTTTTGCAAATATCATATAGTCGGAGAGTACTTTCAGGAGAGGGAATCGAATATGATCAATGTATTACACATTTTACTTCGGGGGTGCACAACGGTCATTTCCTTTCCCCTTAATGTATACAGATTCAAAATAAAAATTTCGTATACATTTTTATATAAGTGTTGCCGTGCACTATCTGGGTGTCAAATTGCTTAACTACATTTTTGCAACGCCTACTCCGCCCAATGACCCAAAATTTAAATTTCGTCCGCATATGCATATTCGTGGTGTTGATTACTATCTGTGTTCCAAATTGTATCTCTCTAAATTCAGTTTTGGCAGGCCTACTCCGCCCACTGTTCCAAAATAACAATTTCGTCTACATATTCATATTCGTGTTGTACTGTACTATCTGAGTGATAAATTGTATCTCTCTAGGACTAAACTACTGTTTTGCCACGCCCCTTCCCCAAATGACACAAAATTAAAATTTCGTCTGCATATTCATATTCGTTTTGTCAAGTACTATTCGTGTATCAAATTTTATCTCTCTGCGGTTAAAATATAGTTTGGTCACGCCCATTCCGTCCACTGATCCAAAATTAAAATTTCGTCTGCTTTTTCATATTCCTATTACCGAGTACTATCTGTGTATCAAATTTTATCTCTCTGGGTCTAAAATACAGTTTGGTCACGCCCACCCCGCCCACTGATCCAAAATTAAAATTCCGTCTGCATATTTAGATTCATTTTACCGAGCACTATCTGTGTATCAAATTTTGTCTCCCTAACTCTAAAAATATGTTTTGCCACGCCCACTCCGCCCACTGGTCCAAAATTAAAATTTCGTCCGCATATTGATATTCGCGTTGACGAGTACTATCTGTGTATCAAATTTAATCTCCCTAGCTCAAAAAAAGTTTTTCACGCCCACTCCGTCCATAGAGTTAAAAAATAAAAAAAAATTATAGCCTACGGTGCACTAACTGTATTCCAAATTTCATTAAAATTGGTTCAGCCATTTACGCGTGATTGAGCAACAAACATACAAACAGACAGACATTCACATTTATAATAATAATAGGATAGGATAAAATAGGGATATAATCCGAAATCTGATAATGTTGCCCTTATATAAATGCAATTTTTCCAAAATTTCCCCCATTAAATTGTATAGATTTACATTTCACTTCACTTACATTTGCATCCACCATATTAACACAATATTCTAACAATGGCACAGATAAATCCTCGAAACAATCCAAATAGTCCTCAACCTCTTGAGGGTTGGCATTCTCCGAACTTGATATGCGGAACCATTCTTGTTGTATAATTTGCTTTGATGATTTTAAACTCAAAGAGGATATCGGTTTGGCGCCCATTTTCTTTAACAACGAACTGTTGATTGTCTTCAAGGCCGTTAACATATCCTTGGCCGGCAAAGTCCTTCAGGCAGAAAAAAAACACACAACATTTGAAAACAATCAATTCAGTTTACAATCAACTTACTTTTGCCTTGGCTCTGATTCTTTCATGGCTATCTTTTGTAATAGAGCCTTGGACGGCGGTGGCTTTTGTTGTTCTTTGGCTGCATCGGCTGCATCATCTGTTGATTTCACTTGACTAGATTTTATGGGTGAGGGTAACAAAGAGATTTTCTTGCGTGCTCCCTGCGAAACTTCCACTGGACTGGGGGGAGCAGGCTCAGTAGGCGCTGCCGCCTGAGATTGCAACTCTTTGTTGGGAAGTTTCTCATCTGCAGCAACTTCCACTGATTGTGCTGCTGCTGAAGGTTCTGCTGCGGCTGCCTTCGGTGCGGGAGCTGGTGAATTGTCCCGCGACCAACTGATGCTAATACGCTTCTCTTCGCGCACAATGAGCTCATTATCGCCTAAATGACTGAGGTCATATAACGATTTGCGCTGTGGTGATGCCCCAGGGGAATCCGATGACTGTTCGTCTAAATTTTCCGTTAAATTTTCACTGACACCCTTAGCACTCGCACTGGTACCCACAGGTTCAGTGATAAAACTTTGAGATTCACCAGCTGCCTCCAATTGATGAAAAGCCGTTGGTTTCTCTTGCAAGGAACTGGAATGAGCAGGAAATACAAAAAGGTGTTATTTTGGGCACCACAAAATTTGGTGGGATTTCTTTACGTTAGCAATAAAGCTGAGCAGCCACTTACTATCAAGGGATAGCAAGTGTAGCTGCCAAGACTCCAAAACATGTGTAATATTTGAACTTTTCAACGTTTCAAGTTGATGGTGAAGTGAACACTTTTGCAAATAATGACAATTTAAAAAATAAATTAGCAAAACTTATAAAATACTCTCGGATGTGTTTGTGCAAATTAAAAACAATACAAGCTACAAAGCTTTCGAAACCTAACTAAACGAATTACTGCGAAGGTCATTGCTATTGTTTTTAACTGGGTATCTGGTGCTCTAAAGGAGCAAGTGGTGGATTTGGTGTGGAGCATGCGCAAGGAAGGGGTTGCCAACTATGAAGGAGTTGAGAGATGTTACGGGATGGAAATGCAAAAGTTAAATTATATGAAATTTTTTCTGCGGCCGGCACTTCTCCCTATGCAACAACCAAATTCTCATATTTATACATTTAAATATACTCTTTTCCCAAAATTACTTATATGGAAGAATGGGTTGTACGGCCACCTTTTGGAATAGTTGTCTATCAAGAAGTTTTATATTTTTCCTCTGCCCTTGTGTAATCGCTCATGAATTGAGCGATGGCAACCCTTCACCTTGATTATAAACAATACTTTGTTTTCATTTCCTCTCAATACACCCATCACACACACACAATAACAACACTATCTAAGGTCAGTTACTGTCGACCTAAACTTCACCACCCTCAGGTTGTTGTCTTTGCTATGTGTATTCTTATTCAAAACCAACACAAGCACCACCACCACATTCACCTCTTACTTACCTTGCCATATTTCTATTTTCAGTTACGGGACTCGGCGTTGGCGATGGCGTTATTGTGTATGTATTTTGCCGTTGGAACACTCTTCTCTGCGGCGTAGGACTGGGTAAGTTTTTTGGCCGCGGAATTTTCGATTCAGCCGCTCGACTGGGCACCGGACTGGCCAAGACCTTGGAGAAATCTTTTGCTAAATTTTTAATGGCATCTTTACAGGAATCACAGTAATTATCGGCACAGGCTATCGAAATGTGAGGCTTAACAATATCACCACAAGCTATGTCACGTTTGTGAATTTGCTCCGTATTGCACGAACTGGTGCTGGTTGTGGCGGGCGGTGCAGTGTTGACGCCATTGTCTCTGAAATTTTTAATATCGGTGTTGCAGGATTTCGTAAAGAGTATAGGTTTAGGTGGTTCGAGTTTCCTCTCCTTGACCGGTGTAGGTGGTGATATTTCATCGGTGCTGGTGTGTGATGTGCACAGGCGTATTAAGTCTCTGGTGTCGGTGTTTTTGGCAGCCACATCCACATCAGCTTGGGTGCTGCTGTTGTGTGTATCAGGTGAGAATTGCACACCTACTGTGTGTACTACAGCCAGGGAAGTTTGACATCCGGCCGAGTGTACTGTGACGGGAGTGTATTGCGTCCACTGGGTCTTTTTCTTGATATTCAATTTCTCATTTTCACCCAAAGTAAAAGTGTTGCTGCGTCCCGGCATCTCCAGTAATTTCAGGGAAATAGATTTAGTCATATCCTCTCCGGGTACATCAGTACCACAGGCCACATGATGTTTGGTGACCAGACATTTCTCACACAGGACATCGTTGACGCGATCATTCGAACAACCCACTGAACGTACATCGGGTTTGCAATTTGTATAACTTTCTCGCGTAGCCGGTTGAGCTGTGACGGCTACATTGTATTTAGCAACAGGTTTTTCGGTTCTTGTTTGTATGGCTGAATCTCTTACATCCTTTTTGACTTGGTACATTTGGGTGCCCACAGATATTAAGTCTCTTAGCCGTTCTAATTTCTTGAGTTCTTCGTGTTGTCTTATAGACTTCTGAATGCGTTCCTCAACTTCTAGTTTGGTATACAAACTCTCGGTTATATTCGATGTAACAGATGCATTGCAAGCCACGTCCTTTGTTGTCCTTGCAGGGGGTACGGGACTACCCACAGCTATATCACGTGTCGCATGTTTGCTGCACATGGTTCCGACATCACGCTTGAGTACGGGTGGTGATCTTGTCAATTTATCAGAAGAAGTGGATGATGTGCGCAGACGTGCACCCAAACTCTCCAAGGCTATGGGACTGACACGCTGTGGTTGGAATTGTACTGGAGATGTTATCTTAGGGCTGGGACTGGGGGAGGATGAAAAGCGATTGGCTTCCTTGGCTTTTTGCAATTCCTCATCTTTAAATTGGACAGTTTTTTGAAGGCGTTGTTTTTCCTCGCGCAGTTGAGACAGTTCACTCTGCAAAAGAGAATAGAAGAGAGAAAATCAATTGGGGGTCACATAAGATATTATGGAAGTTATTATATCCTAACACATACGGCGAAGTAGTGCGACAACCCAAAATGTTGACGACCACCCCAAACGAATTAACGAACATGATTTAAGGATATGCACCTGGAATGTTACAACACTGTATAGACTAGGTGCCTCCATCTAACTGGCGGAAGTCCTCGAAGAATACAAGACTGACATAACCGCTTTACAAGAAATCCGGTGGACCGAACACGCGTGCTCGCTCATGAAAGCTTGCAACATCTATTTGTGGTTGTCAAGACACCAAGTTTCAAGGTTCAACCCAGGGTGTGAACGAATAGCCACCATCAGAGTCAAAATAACGTTTTTTCATACAACACTTATATGTGCCCATGCACCGGCAGAAGAGAAAAGCAATGAGGACAAAGACGAGCCCGTAGCCCGAACCATGACATAAAAATTGTACTAGTCGATTTTAATGCTAAAATAGGCAGGGCGACCGCATCAGATACATCACGTGGTAGGCGATGGAAGGCAGGCATCGAGTGTTCTGGACGTACGAGTGATCAAGGGTGCGAACATTGACTCCGATCACTATCTTACCGCAATTAAGGTACGCACAAGGCTAAGCATGGCAAAAAACGTACGTAATCAGGTACAACGAAAGCTGGACATCGAAAAACTGCGGACCACTGAGGTAGCGAACGCCTACTCCAACCACCTAACTCAACTGCTGCGGAATACTCCAACCCCTCGAAGCGGCAATACATAGCCGATTCCATAGAACGAGCTGCGAGAAGCTTACTTGTGTACTCAAAGCGGTTTCAAGAAGATGCCTGGTACGATGATGAATGTCGCAATGCCACGAAAGAGACGAATGCTGTATACAGGGCGAAAGTGCAGCCAATTGCAACGCGAGCTTTTCGTGAACGGAGAAGAAACGAGAGGCAACTCGTCTTTAAGGCGGAAAAAGAAGGAGCTGAAGAATAGGCAGGATGAGTGCACTGAGTTGGTCCGAAGTAGAGAGGAAGCCCGAAAATTCTACAGGAGAGTTAAGGCGAGAATGCGTGGAACAGGTTTGCCCTCCTGCAAGGACAGCGATGGCTAGCTAGTGACGGACCCGGATAACGTTCTGAAGATATGGAGAGATCATTTCAGAAATTTACTGGATACAGACACCACTCCAGAAGACCCCGCTCCAATCCATGACGATGGTATTAACTGTCGACCTCAGATCAAGATACTTGTGGCAATCTTCATGCCTTTAAAAACAACAAAGCGGCTGGAGCCGATGGTCTCCCTGCTGAATTGTTTAAGGCAGGCAGGAAGGAGCTGATTAGGAGCGTGCATCAGCTCATGGGCCACATCTGGCTAGAGGAGAGCATGCCTGGGGATTGGAGTCTCAGTCTGTTATGTCCCATATATAAGAAAGGAGATCGTAGTGAGTATAAGAACTAATGTGGAATAAGCCTATTACGAATTGCCTACTGGGTTCTTTCGTGCATATTGTATGAACGTCTAAAGCCAATTGTAATGAAACTAATTGGACTTTATCAGTGCGGCTTTAGACCTGGTAAAGTTACGACGGATCAAATATTCACCTTACGACAAATCCTGGAAAAAACTCATAAAAAGCAGATCGACACCTAGCACCTCCTTGTCGATTACAAAGCTGCCTTCGACTCTCCGATAAGGAATAGGCTATATGAGGCCATATCTGAGTTTGGTACTGCTGCTTAGCTGATTCGACTTTGCAGATGTACCTTGGAAAACATCGAATCCTCGGCTAAGATTGGTAAGGATCACTCGCAACCATTCAATATGCAAAGAAGTTTCAGGTAGGGTGATAGTTTGTCCAGTACACTAATTGATATAGGTATGGAGAAGGTTATGAGAAATGCTGGTGTCTGGCACCATATTCCACAAGAGACACATGCCACTAGCCTATGACGGTGATATAGACATCATGGGACGAAATCTGCGGGATGTTACTGCAGTTTTCTCATCACTAGTAAAGGAGTCAGCAAAAATGTGTTTAGCGGTCAACGAGGACAAAACAAAAATAATGATTTCGACGAACAAAAAGTAGTTTCGATGGGGACGCACCATGAACGTTGACAATTATTGTTTTGAGGTAGTAGATAACGGTTCTTCGGTTAATAAGAAATTAGTGTCAGCCAAGAAATCAAGCGGAGAATAGTGCTCGCCAATAGATTTGTACGGGTTTTTACGGCAGCACTTAAGTCACATCATATTATCTCCGGATACTAAAAAAAAGCTATACTAGTGTCTAATTTTACCCGTTCTGTTGTTTATTGCCGAGTCGTAGGTGCTTACAACGGACATACTAAAACTGGGAGTATTCAAGAGAAAAGTACGAGTTTCACCATCTATCATGAGCTGTATGAGCTTTACCACGACATCGACGTAGCTAAAAGAGTCAGAATCCAACGACTTCGATGGCTGGGTCATGTTGCCAGGATGAATGTAAATGCTACAGCGAGAATGTTGTTTGAAGGCGAAACTAAAGGACGGTGCGGAGCAGTCAGACCCAAACTTCGTTGGAAGGACCAAGTGGTTGGCAACTTCCCACCATCTGGTAGGACTAACTGGAAAACGCACGCAGATGAACGAAGCGTGTGGAACTCTTTAAAACTTCAGGCCTCAAATTTATGAACCACGTTCGTAAATTGTAATGTGCCACTTTAGTAAGTAAGTAAGTAAGGATCGTCAATTGCGTCGTGTATTTGGTATATAAGCTGAAATTCCATTTGCCAGAAATTATTCTCAAACATTAAATGCATGCAATTTGGGTATAAAGAAGCCACAATTTTGGTCGTTCCATTGAATTTGTTGAATTTTATTTAAAAAAAAACAGCCTTATATGTACATGGATGACTGTGCTAATAAGTCTGAGCACGACCGACAAATCTTGCTCTTCTATTTCACTTTGCACTTTGTTTTTTTGTTCTTCTAAGAATTATATTCACGTCAGTAGTAACTCACCTGCATATCTGGTATAGCTTTAACCTGCTCCTCCAAATCTTTCATTCTCTTTAAGCTTAAGGCCATCTGCTGACGTATATTGAATAAAGTCTGAGCATCGGCTGGAGCTGCTACAGGAGCTACCGTCTCAGAAGTACCTACGACATTTGGTGTCACCTTTTCCGTCAGCGTAGATTCATAAGATTCTACATGAGTGGCGCTGCTTACTGGTGTTACTGTTGCTGGCAATGGTGTTACTGGACTAGTTAAGGATGATTTATTGGCCAATGAGTGTTTTCGAGGTGGTGGTGGCGGTGGTGGCTGCAGTTGACCGTGGCCGGCATTTGCCACCAGTAACTCCTCCACTGGTGACTTGGCATTGGCGGCCACTGTAGCCTTAACGTACGATTCATATTGCTGTTCGGCCGGTGAGAGTTTTTGCTGGAAGGGCAGTGTTTTGGTGTAGATGTAAGACGATCTCGGTGACTTGTTGCCAGTTACACAGGAATCTGTAATGGGGGACACAGAGCGTACGTACGCACAATTAGTTAAGTTTAACACAAATTCTGTATTTCAGATCTTTACAATTTTCTTCAACATTTGACTTTTGAACTAACACAATACGTATGCTAAGTCTTTCCATCGACACTGACGGGCTGCAACTATAACAACTCTCGAGCGTGAGAAGGGGCTGGAGGCCTCTTCATATACATTTAGATTGGATTTATTGTCATATATATCGCCACTTTGCATGCATAATTTATTTGCCAAAGTGTTCACGAATGCTAAGATATTTATATTTAAATGTTAGCTGCTAATACTCTTTTGAACTTGTTAAACTAGTAACATGAAGCTAGCTAGCTATCTAGGGTCTGATGTGATGGCACCGCATGAAATGTGTGCCACTTCCAAATGTTTTATCTGAGAGCTCTCTGCTTTTGCTACAGTTTTTTTATTACTACCTTAAGACGACTACTGCTACTCTGTGTTTGAGTATTTGGCAAATTTCACTTGGGTAGAGCTTTTTTCTGGGAGAGGGTTTGTTTATTTATTCTTGTTTCCAAGTTATCTGTTGGTTTTTTTGTTTGTTTTATTTTTTTGGCAGTTGATAAGTCACTAGTATTGATGTTTTTATAAACTTGTTGAGAGGGGCCGAGAGGGAGTACATATTTAAATAGAGAGACTTTCGCGGTGCTAGAGACAATTACTGCACAGTGGTATGAGCAAGACAAAATTATACCAAATACTACGATGAGAGGTGTATCAGAGGGGGTAGCACAATGAGACCCATTTTTATTCGTAAGACAAAGTTTAATAAACCTTTAGAGTTTATAAAATTTGACTGCATTCAGAGTACTTGCAACAAAGATATGCAGGAAAATGTATATGGGTAAATTCGGTCATTTGGGTATAAGGTAAACACTCGACCCAAAGTATGATTTCAGTGTATTTACATAAAAGATATATATGTGAAACTAAGAGAGTAAATTCGGTATAAGAAGTACCGGAGGGAGTGTGGCAATTGATTCGGGTTTCTAAAGTTTTGGTTTGTTTATATGACTTGAGAATATTGTTATGCATATTTAACCCCCAAAAAGGGGGAGTTTTATATGGGAGGTGGGAGTAGTTGTTTGCCGATTTTGCCCAACTTGGAAAATAACCTCTACTTAGAGGATAGAACCTTGACAGCTCTTAAACTAAAGCTGTTATCGGGGGCACAGGCAGACTGACACCCCACAAAGGGGGCGTTTATTTGAGAGGTGGAGTAGTTTTATCCGATCTTGCTCACTTTGGAATTAAAACCCCCCTTAGAGGATATAAGGTTGCATATAAAATTTCAGCTCGATATTTCTTCAACTATGGCTGTAATCGCGGGGACAGCCAGACGGACACCCCCATAAAGGGGGTATTTGTATGGTAGGTGAAAGTAGTTTGCGGCTGATCTTGCTCATCTTGGAACTTCAGGTTCTCTTAAAGAATATTAGCTTGCATATCAAATTTCAGATCGATATTTCTTTTATTATGGCTGTAATCGGAGGGATAGTCGGACACCCACTAAACCAAAAAAAAAACTGAGATGTATGAAAAGTAGGAGCAGATAGTAGCTTGCATAACAAATTTCAGCTCGATATTTCTTTAACTACGGTTGTTATCGTGGAGATAGACGGACACTTCCCAAAAAAGTGAAAGATGTATGCGAAATGGGAGTAGTTTTTGACCGATCTTGCTCTTCTTAGGGACCCCCAAAAACAGGGCAATTTGTATGGTATCTTAGAACTTAACCTAAGCGAAGGGAACAGAAGCTTGTATTCCAAAATTCAGTTCGATATATCTTAAACTACCCATGTAATCGTGGGGACGGACTTACTTAATTTCCCATTACACCCCATTAATGAGGTATGGGATAGCTTCTCGCGTTGTTGTGAATTAACACGCTTTCTATTTTTAGATTCACCGACGAATGCGAACGTCACTGTTTGAGAAGCTTTCTTCTAGACATGCCGATTGACTCGACACTAATACTGCGAAGTTGCTGTCAACAACATCGAAGGGGGCCGGCAATGAATACAAAATGTAGATGACTGGGTCCAGGAATCGAAACTGGGATTTCCCGCATGATAGTCGCGTGTTTTACCCATCATGACAGGGTCGGTCCGGTTAGCCGATTAGCGCCGGCTTAATAAAAAAGGGGGCTCCTCTTTGTGCGGGTACCCACAAGGACCCTCTTTGTCTTGTTCCGACGTTTGGAAACCAATGGTATATGTTTTTAGGGCTCCCGCCCCATATTCTGCACTTCAGCCAGGCCATTTTTCGTGTTCTTATTTCTGTTACAATCAGCCAACAATCTTAGCATATAAAGGGCTTCAGTGAATGACTGATCACTCCCCAGCCCATACGGCTAAGTTAGAATCATGAAATTTGGAATGTAGGTTCCTTATAGGACATAGGCGCGCACTAAGAAGAGATTCGGACTGCAAGGGGATAACATAGTAGTGACACCGCCGCATACAACTCGAATTTTGAAATGGCTGCATCTTTTAAACCTTTATAGGTACGAAGTCGAGATTTGGTACGTATATCGTATAAGAAAAAAAAAACTTAGTTTGTGGAAAGTGGGCGATGCCACGCCTCTTTCTAGAAAATAATTGAATGAGCCAAATAAATGAACCGATTGCAATTATATTATCTTTGTTTGTATCATAGGCTACATAAAAAATAGTTACACAATGGGGCGTGGCACCGCCCATACAAAGCGAAATTTCAATCGGTCATATCTCACGAGCCATTTCCTACATTTATAACTTGTACAAGGTCTCGCTAGGAAATAGGCGGTGCCACGCCCCTTTGAAAAAATCGTAATCTTGGCGATATAAATGGACCGATTGCAATAATTCACTGTGTAGTTCTATCCGTAGGGCCTCTATTATAGGCTATATGAAAACATAATTAGAAAAAGGGCCGTGACACCGCCCACACAAACCGAAATTTCAATCGGTCATATCTCACGAGGCATTAGAGATATGAAGATGAGATTTGCTACATATGTAAATGGTACATGAGGGATTACGCCTCGTTGCCACGCTCCTTTTTCATAGAGCCAGTCATCTTTATATATAAAAATGAAATCCCTCTTTTTGGGGGTGTCCATATGTCAGTCCCCGCGATTACAGTAGTAATTTAAGAGAAATCAATCGATCGGTCAAAAACTACTCTCACCTCCCATACAAACTCTTCCTTTTTTGGGTCTGTCCCTGCGATTGCAGCCGTATTTTAAGAGTTATATAGCTGACATTTTGTACGCAAGATTCAATATCTAAGCGGAGGCTACTTTCTAAGATAAGCAATGTCGGTCAAAAACTACTCCCACCTCCCATTCAAACTACCTTTTTTGGGGTGTTCGCGTAACTGCCCCCGCGATTATAGTCGTAGGTTAGGAAATATTGAGCTGAAATTGTATATGCAAGCTTAATTCCTATAATAGGAGCTTACGTTGTAAGATGAGCAATATCGGACGAATACTTCTCCCACCTTCCATACAAACTCCCCCTTTTTCGGGGTGTCCGTCTGTATGTCCCTTTAGTTTATGAGCTTTCGTGCTGCAATTTGGTATGAAAGCTACTGTCCAGAAGCAGAGGTTAAGTTCTAAGATAAGAATGATCGGATTTAAACTACTCCCACATCCCACACAACTTCCCATTTTTGGGGAGTTACAAAATTCACAAAAATAAGGTCCAACTCACCAACTCATAAACTTTTCGGTAAATCGAATAAAATCGATACAAAATTACTGACAAAATGGATGTGTGAAGCTAAAAGTAACGACCACTTCTCACCAACTCCCCTGTTTTGTGGTACAAAGTTTAACAAAATATAGTTGTAGAGCAAATAACCAGTTTTACCACCATTTTTAAAAATGGTGAGGGGTATCTGAGCTTCGGCATAGCCGAAGATAACCGCCTTACTAGTTTTTTTATTATAAAAATTGAAATATGCACAAAATCATATGTTATGAGTACCTATTGATATAAAATAAGCCTATGACTATGTTAACATTCTTTTTGCTCTGCTGACTCAAACTTCGTGCCAGTTACTAGCATGTGTGCTCTGTTTTATACTCAAGTTGTGCAGAATACAAAACAAATTGTTATCATGACTACTTATTAAACGCGTTGGCAATATGCATGAATATATTGAGTGTCTTGAGAGTTCATTGTTGAAGTGAGATTCAGATTATGGTAATTGAATAAATAAAAAAGTGTCAATGATATGATAATATTTGTTATTAAAATAATGAAACCCCAATAATAATCGAAAAATGTATTAATTAATTATCTCAAGTGTAAATGAACATAACCGGCAGTCATCCGAAAATGTCAGGAATATCCAGACAGTAAAACTGCAAATATTCTGTCAAATCCAAAATTATTAATAAAAATACACTGTCTAAAACTAAATAGTTTCATGTTATGATTAAATATTAATCCAAACAGTAACACTTTAATGTATAAGATTTTATTACAATGTCACATGCGAGTTGTCTTAAAATCGGCCTAGCTTAACATTAAACCATTTAAATTTATTTAACTTAAAACATATTATAAATTTCAAATTTTAATTTCCATTATAATTTGTCTTCAGTGGCATATGAACGTTAGTCCATAATGATAGCTCAAAGACATAGACATAGACGCTTAAAAAACAATTAAAATATAAACATTCAAACCAGTTAAAAAAACGGAGCATAATGATTTCTTTTGAATAGAGGCAAAACATATTGAAAGATATGTTTGTGAAATTATGGTAATATGTGCATGTATTTGTGTTAGAGGTAGCGATTGCCAAAGTGATATGTTTGTAAACAAAAAAAAAACGAAAATATTATTTAAATTTTAATGGTATAAGATTTCTTGAATGACCTAAATGGTTTTAGTTCAGCACTCTGTATATGTCCTTTTCATCTTTAAGCAGAGTAAAACTTTTCGTATCAGCTCAAAAAACATATGTAGATTCATTGATGCTGCTCTAAGATAAGTAAGATAGCAAATAACATTTTAATATAAAATTCGTCGAAACGATCTCTGGTCTGATTGTTTTGAAGTTTTGTTTTGAAGTAAAGGAAAAATACGTTTTTGTAATTGTTTTTACTTGAATGTCAGTTATGGTTAATTTTTCGATAACTCAAACTATGCCATATATATGTAAGTTGTTCTATAGCATATGCTATGCCAGATATATTCAACACATATTACCAAAGTTTTGTCGTAATCTAATGAACGGTATATTAGTTTATACTCAACACACAGACACACTCTTTTATTTTCTATGGTTTATTTGGCTATGTATTTAATATAACAAATGCATTAACTTATAAATAGTTGATGTTTATTGTTTGCAGTAACAAAATTTTTTAGTTTTTTTATAATACAACAATACAAAAAATACTTCACAATGCAACCTACATTCTTTCCACCATTTCTTTTGCAGCAAAGCTTTAGCTTTCTTTGCAGCCGTTGACGATACACTGTTGTCTTCATCCTTTCCGCTTTGTGCTGGCAGGGGTTTCTTTTGACGTTTTTTCACCTTAGATGAAGTGAACATATCACAACGGGCTCCTTGTTGTAACGGTATAGAATATGAACTGATTTTAAAATTGCATCACTACAAATGATTATTTCGAAGGTTTTTTAATGTTAAGTAAACTCGTACTAGTTGGCAGGATGACCATGTAACATTTTTCCTCGCGTTGACTAGTATCATTTATTTACTTTTATTAGTTGACTATAGTTTGCCAGTCTATGAGTAGGCTGTGTAGGCGATATTTATTTGCATAAGCAAAAAAAATATAATAATCTAAAAAAAAACACTATCATTGACTAAAATACTTAAGTATGGACTCTATTTACATAGTGAAATATTTATTGACTGATATATTGAATTAGAAAAATATTCAAATCGCTAATGTCAGATGGAGACCTTGTTACAGACACTCAGAGTGAACTGCAACTATGGAGGGAACGATTTCGTAATCTGATTGTTCCCAAAGGCAGTATAAGTGACGCACAGAGGCAAATCGAGCTCACGTCTTAAAAACAGCAAACCTACGGGAACCGATGGACTGTCACAGTTTTTTAAGGCCGGTAGCGAAGAGCTGCATGCCCGATGATTGAAATCTGAGTGTTTTATGTCCTGTGCTTAAAATCAGCCTTTTACCTAACGACTACAAGGTCCTTTCTAGTGTGTCAAAAGAAAGACTAAATCCCATCCTATGGAACCTGAATGGACCTTATCAGTTGGACATGCACAACTCATCAGATATTCACACTACGACATATTCTGCGAAGCTAATACGACTTTGGGGGATGACACTGACTGACACGAAGTATTCAGTGAGGCGAGGCTTTAGACAAGGCATTTGTCTGTCTTGCGACCTCTTTAACATCCTTTTGGAGATGATCATGTGAAAGGATGCAGTAAGCACGACTGGTATCATCTTCAATAAAAAGTCATATGCTGCTAACGTCTGCCGATGATATAGTTACTCATACCAGGTGACATGTCATTAGGTCCATGGCCATAAGGTCCATGGACGTTATGACACAAGGAAAAGAGACCTAATATCCATGGACTTTATGACATTTGTCCTTGAACCTTAGGACCGTATGACACGTCACCATTGCATCATTGGCCGAGGACTGCAGAATGTTACTGCTGCCTTTTTGAGCATTGAGAAGCAGTCGGCAGATGTGGATCTAGTGATAAATGAGGACAAAATCAAATTATTTGTTTAAAGAACTAAAAGTCTACTTGTTTTGGGACGCTGCGTGAACGTTGACTACTATAACTTAGAAGTGGTAGACGATTTTGTTTGTCTTGGCTCCGCTGTTAACAAATATATTAATGTCAGGAAGTCAAGAGACCAGTATTGATCACAAACCACTGCTTATATGCGCTGAGCAATCCATTTAATGACAAAGCCATCTCTCGACGAACTAAGATTCAATTCCACCAGACATTGATTCTACCTGTCTTTCTCTATAATGCAGACTCCAGAGTAATGACATAAGTGGATCAATCTATTCTAGGAGTCTTCGAGAGAAAAATACTTCGCAAAATATTTGGATCCTTCTCATCATTAACGGGCAGGTACCTTCGTCGAATGAACAATGAGCTGTATGAGCTATATAAAGACATCGACGTAGTCAAGTGCGTTCAAATAGACTGAATGCGCTGACTTGGACATGTTGTACTAATGGATGAAAATGATTCAGCTCAAAAAAGTCTTCGTCAATAAACTCGATGGGTGGCGCAGGAGGGGGCGACCACAACTTCATTGGATGGACCAGGTGAAAGAGCTGTTATCTGAACTTGGTGTGAAGAAGAATATACGGAGTGCAAGAATTCGAAGGGTTTAGAATTCTTTTGTACATTCGGCTACTAATGGACGAATTTATGTTGCTGCTATCAAAAAAGAAGAAGTAGCTGATGGTGAATGTTTGGCACCAATGTAACAGTACGGACCCAGATGATATGTGGTGCCAGCAGGACGTCGTTACATGCCACTTAGTGGACGGCACAATTGACTTTGCGCATGAACGATTTGAATATATTGCTATCACTCGCAAAGGTAACGTTTTTTACTTGTGGAGTTTATGAAGTCTCTAGAAATTAACCTCAATTTACGGATGGCGTAAAAGATAACTTAACCCGGGACATGGATGAAATTCAACCAGATTTATCTGTGGAAGAGCCATTGAAAATTGGACCAGCTTGACTCATGCCATACTGTGAACATTTGAACGATATTATAATGCACAAATAGTGGCATACATGAGTCTTCCAAATAAAATAAGAAGGGTTTCTATTATAAGTATAACAGGCTGCTTTATGCCTATTATGTCCTAATTGAAACCGTCTTTTTCGGACATAGGTCACGAAACGGTTAAATATACATGTCAAACAAATTTGGATTAGTTTGACACTCAGATGACTTTGATGTGTTTAAACATATGTATTACATATTTTTATTTTGACGACCTCTATATCAGAAAGTCTGAACTTCACATGGCTTCTTCAATGAAATAAGCATTAAGTCTGTAAAGAACATTAATTCCTATATGTAATCCATATGTCTGTGGGGATTCATTCCTTTGTGGATCATTTTCGAGGTCATTGTCTGGGGGGTGAGAACATTCAAATCAGGATGAAGGTTCTTAGGCTGTTTAGTAACACCCCTAAGGATTCGGCTTTCTGTAGCCAAACTTTTTTATGACCTTCTATATTTTTGCCTTTCTTGATGTTAGCTTAGGTTTTTCTGCTATTACTCAAGAATCATTGATGATTTCCCATTTCATTCTTTAACAGAATTATAAAGTACACCAAAGCTTTAAGGGATTTTATTATATCTTCACCCTGACATCGAATTTTTCATCCCTCTGAATGGCTGTTATTTGAAATGCGCGATGTGTGTGTATTGGAACTATGTGCGTATGATTAATATAAAATCCAAATAAAATTAATATTATTCATACGTTGTTCATTCATATGTAGCGAGTACCGTATGCAAATTCACTACAAATGTACAGTACAGTACTTGGGTTAGGGTCGCCATGCAATATCATCAGCAATGACAAGTTTTCTACTTATCACAGAAGAGGCAGCCTACATAGGACCAGAAATTTGGAGTCATCGGGAAAATATACTTTTTTGAAGATTTCATTCGGTAAAATTAGTCCAACTAGATTTTTTACATGGATATAGAAATTATTTATTGAAGCCTTAGCAACAATTCTGCTGAAGAATGAAATGAGACATCACTTATGGTTCTTGAGTAATAGCTGAAAAACTTAGCAAACAAATTTCAAGATAAGGACAAAATATAAAAGATATAAAAGTTTGGCCTGAGACCCCCAAACCTTTTGAGAATTTTACTAAACTGGCCCAGTACCTTCACCCTGACTTGGAATTTCTCATCACCCAGATTGGCTGATGAACAGTGTTATTTGTCTTTTAATAATTTGTATGGTATCAGTTATGTATTGTTAGGTCGAAGGTTAACATGGATTTTGATTTCTGTTTGTTTATTTGTTTTTATAATACAAAAATGTACGAAATTGTTGGCAAAGGTGTGAAACTAAAATTAAGTCGCAATTAAAGCTACGACTACGATTTCGTGACGTATTAAACATATATCAACCGTTCACATTTTGTAATTTTCACTTTTATATATTTAGTAATATTATTTGAAAATTTCTATTTATCCAATTCCGATTACACCGATTTATTTATATTTGACTTGATTTTAATACAATATTTTCTTCATCGTATTTTTTCTACTGTTTATTTCGATTTGTGTTCGTTTTGAAAGTAATCTGCAAACTAAATCACATCAAGCGAAAAACTCGAAGACAGAAAATCTCCACAAATCCAACAGACAATAATTTAGCTCATATTGATGATGATGAGAAGTAAGAAAGTAAAGAAAAGTTAATGAATCTTAATAAATAGTATAATTTCATTTTGCTGCTGCTGCAAAAAACAAACAAATTCAAAAAAAGCTCTGTCAAGCTAACAACAGAAAAATAGCAAAACCGACTCAAAATATAACTCAAATCATAACAGTGCTTGAGCACCAGTAAACCCGTAAAGTTTAATAACAAACGCAAATGGTAAATTCACATGCATTTACTCTTTGAGTCATAATAAATGTTATCATCTGATTGTTACACATTCGAATGAAACGGCGGCGAAATGTTCGAAAAGTATTCATAACATCGACAATCAGTGGCCCAGTCTTGCTGCTACCAAGCAAGAGAGCTTTACTATGCAAACAACATACAGCGAACCGTACAATTTGTTATTAACCATTAGAATTGTACAAACACTATGTTGAGGGTGAGATAAGAATGGTAAATTCATGTTTTGAATAGACGTCCGTCCATCCGTAACATTGAAATCAGTCAGTTAGTGTTATATATATTATCATGCATCATTCATGAATAATAAATAAAAGTGATAATTGATATAAACACTATGTTTATTATCTTGATGATCTAAATAAAACTGATGAAAAGCTCATGATTTTTTTGTGGAAGATTATACAATGAAACTTGCAACAGTTTGTGAAATCATAAAAGACTAACTAGCAGAATTTTGCATACTAGAGTAAAATAACAACTTTTCTTATAGTAACCTACAATTTTCTTATAGCAAAGCAAACACCATTTCAATATTCCATAAATTTATCTATCTTTCTCCTTTTTAACGCATTTTCCCCTCAATCTGCATACGATTATTAAAGCTCGTGTTTATATCACCCACCTAAATAACTGTGGCATATATTTTTCTCTATAAACATGCCAACATATGCACTTATATTTATATTCATATATATATATCTGTTTTATCGACTTACATACATTTATTACACTTCATGTCTACATTTTATATGGCATGGGAAAATTGTGAAGAAAACAAAAAAACGTTTTGCCAACTTCATTCACGGGCGCTACCTAATACGTATGAAGTTTTGTTTTCTTTTTTGTTTTTACTCGAGTTTTGCGTGATTCATGGACTCACGCAGTGTTTTTTGATATAATTTAGTCAAACTGACGTCGTACATAGATAGAAGAGATTGTATAGTAACAATTGTAATATATGTGCATTAACAACGGCAAGACTATACCCTACTATAGTAGTGCCACATGAGTTAATCAGTACATCATTAAGCTATGTTGTTATGCACTTTTTGGGACTTTGTATTAATAATGAAAGTTTTACAAAAGAGACTCATATTGGGAGTCTTTCTACTAGCATATGAACTAATAACACTATGCTACAAATGCAGAACTTGACATTATAGGTTCGATTCTACTATCGAAGGGTAAAAAACCCTATACTCAGTTTGGCGATATTGGTTACCAATTTTTTTTATGGACTACAAAAGATTTTCAATATCAGTGAGCCCCTCGAAAAAAGGTGTCATCAGTTATTGTCAAACGGCTAACTAACACTTGGTGATAGCGCTAAACTATATTCAACAATAATATAGCTGGGGATATCCGTTTTGCCCATTTTGCAAAAAAAAATTGAGGAAGAAATTATCACTTTTTTCATCATTATTTTGAGAGAGTCCAAATTTTTCACTAACAATGTTTGCCCAAATTGTAGCCACGGTAAATTTGAACAACGGTAAACTTTGAGACCGGTTTTTTTTCGTAACTTTACGCTCTTATAATCCAGTAAAGTGGTTGAACATCATAGAATTTTAAGTTCGTCAGCGTATTTGGAAAGAAGACACTGCCTTAATATACATAGCTGTCGTGCCGAGTACCATCTCTGTATGAAATTGTAGCTCTCTAACGCTAAAATCTCTTGCCACCCTTCTTCTGTCCGCTGATCGAAAATAAGTATTTTTCTCTATATTCATATCTGCATTGTCGAGTACTATTAATGTATAAAACTTTACCTCCACCGCCCACTATTCTGCAACGCTAATGGTCAGCAAATGTTGTCCCTCTAGGGCCCGCCCACTCATCGAACATTAAAATTTTGTTTACATATTCATATTCGTGTTACTTGCTTACTTAGCTGGCACATCTACGCAATCCGACTGGATTATATACCGCGCGTAGAAAAGTATTATAAGCGCCTCGATCTTCTGCGCTTCTTTTCCAGTTAGTCACACCAAGTTCTGTAAGGTTCTCAGTAATCTGGTCTTTCCAACGGAGTCTTGGTTGCAGTCTTCTGCGCCAGCCATCGAGTTCATTGTCGAAGACTTTTCGAGCTGGAGCATGCGTACAACATGACCTAGCCAACGCAACCGCTGCACCTTAAAACGTCTGACCACGTCAATGTCGGTGTACAGCTCGTACTGCTCATGATTCATGCGATGCCGATACTCTCCGTTAATGATGAAGGGCCCATGTATTTAACGGATTATTTTTCTCTTGAATACTGCCAGAACCGATTTATCCGCTTGTGTCATAACCCAGGATTCTGAACCATACAGCAAGACAGATAGAACCAGTATCTGGTATAGCTGGATTTTTGTTCGTCGAGAGAGAGGGCTCTGTCATTGAATCGCTTGCTAAGTCCGTAATAGAATTTATTGGCATGCAGGCTGATATTATTTCTTTTGTTGATGGCGGATCGTAGGTAGCTATAATTATCTACCACCTCGAAATTATAGTTGTCAAAGTTCACGCAGTTTCCCAAACAAGTAGATTCTTTGTTCGTTGAAACTAATAACTTCTGTATACCTGTCACATCCCGCAGTTTTCGACCGATGATGTTTACGTCATCAGCGTACGCGAGTAGCATGTGGCTTTTGTAGAATATAGTGCCACTCGTGTTTACTGCAGCTTTTATCATTATTATCTCCATTACTATGTTGAATAGGTCACACGATAGGCCGTCGGCTTGTTTAAGCCCTCGTATGGTATAGAAACGTTTCGTAAGGTCCTTGCTGATCCTCACTGAGGACTTCGTGTCAGTTAGCGTCATTCCGCAAAGACGTATCGGCTTCGCTGGAATACCAAACTCAGCCATGGCTTCGAGTAATTTCTGCCGTATCGGGCTGTCGAAGGCATAAAGTCGACAAAAAGATGGTACGTATCGATCTGTTTCTCTTGGGTCTTTTCCAGGATTTGCCGAAATGTGAAAATCTGATCAGTTGTTGATTTTACAGGTATAAAGCCACACTATAAAGGCCCGATCAGGTTGGATAACACTGACTTTAGTCTTTCACATAGCACACTTGACAGGACCTTATATGCGAAGTGCCTTATATGATCCAGCGGTAGTTGGAGCACACACTTGGATCACCTTTTTTCAGCACAGAACATAATACCCTTAAATCCCAATCGTCGTGCATGCACTCTTTAAGCCAAACCGTGCGTAGGAGCTGGTGCATGCTCGTTATCAGCTCCTCGCCACCGGACTTGAAGAGCTCTGAGGGCAGACCGTCGGGACCGGCTGCTTTGTTGTTTTTCAGCCGCGATATTGCTCTTCTTACCACGGCTTAACTTGGTGGTGGGCAATCTAAGCCGTCGTCGACAATTTGCGTGATAACATCACGTGCGCTGCCTTCTGGTACCAGCAGTTGCTGGAAGTGTTCTCTCCATATGTGCAGCACACTCTGCGTATCCGTGACCAGATTTCCATCCTTGTCCTTACAGGTGGGGAGGCCATTACCGTATCCATTTGCTCTTATTTTCTGGTAAAATTTTGGGGCCTCACCTCAATCCCTGTATCGCTCTATATCCTCGTTCTCACTTTCCTTCATCTGATGTTTTTTCCGACTAAATAGCTGTCTCGCCTGTTTTGCTTTCTCCTTGTGCCGTTCCCTAACAGCACGGGTTACAATTGGCTGTATCGTTGCCCTATAAGCAGCATCTTGTTCCTCAGACGCTATGCGACATTCTTCATCGTACCAGTAATTGTCTGAGCGCCGCTTTTCATTTCCTAGCACGGTTGTTGCGGCGGTTGCATGGAATGCGCAATATTCTGCCACTGTGTATCGGGAACGTCAGAAGTAGAGGCGTTGTGTCGTAAAAGTTGGTCGAGTACTATCTGGGTATAAAATCGTATCTCTCTGGTCTTTAAAACATATTTGCCACACCCACTACGTCCATTGGCTCCAAATATATAATTTTGTCAGCTTATTCATATTCGCGTTGTATAGTACAATATGGGTATCAAATTTTATCTCTCTAGCTCTAAAAAAAAGTTCGGCCACGCCCACTCCGTCCATTAAGTCCAAAATTAATATTTCGTCTGCTTATTCATATGATTCATATTTGCATTGTCGAGTACTAACTGGGTATAAAATGTTATATCTCTAGATTAAAAAAAAAAGGTTTTACCACTCCCCCACCGACCATTGGGTCTTAAATCATAATTGTCTGCGTAGTCATATTCGTGTAGTCGTGTATCTCTCTAGCTCAAAAAAAATGTTGGGCCACGCCCACTGAGTCACATATTAAAAATTCGTCTGCATATTCGTAGTTGTGTAGACGTGTACTATCTGGATATTAAATTGTATCTCTCTAGCTCTAGAAAAAAGTTATACCACTCCCACACCGCCCATTAGGTCCAAAATTAAAATTTCGTCTGCATATTCATATTCGCGTTGTCGAGTACTGACTGGGTATTAAATTGTGTCTCTCTAGCTCTAAAAAAAAGTCTTGCCACGCCCACTACGCCAATTGGTTCCAAAAAATAATAATTTGTCTGCATATTCAATTTCGCGTTGTCGAGTACTACATAAGTATCAACTGTTATCTAGCTCTCTAAAAAATGTTGGGCTACGCCCGCCCATTGGGTCCAAAATTAAAATTTTGTCTGCATATTCATATTCGCGATGTCGAGTACTAACTGGGTATCAAATTGTATCTCTCTAGCTCTAAAAAAAAAGGTTTGCCACGCCCACTACGCCAATTGGTTCCAAAAATATTAAATTGTCTGCATATTCATATTCGCGCTATCGAGTACAACATACGTATCAAAGGTTATCACTCTAGCTCTATAAAAATACTGCGCCAAGCCCACTCCGCCCATTGGATCGAAAACCAGTAAGAAAGTTTCACTCGGCGAAGTTTCTAAAGTGGGCGGAGTGGTATATTTGTATAGGAGGTATCAGAAGGGGCGCGGCTAGACTTTGTCCTGTTACAGCTTAACAAAATACAGATCGTGTAGAGTGTATTGATATTATCTATCGCCATCCCCAAAGTGGGCGGAGAGGTGCATTTATATGGGAGGTACCGGATGGGGCATGACTAGACTTCCAGTTTTTTCTCCAAAACTCTATCCTGCTATAGCTTTACTAAATATAGAATTTGGGTACGATCGCATTGGATTTATTGATATTGTAACTCCATCTGTAAAGTGGGCGGAATGGTACATATGTATGGGAGTTATCAGAAGGGGCTGGGCCATGTAGCCCATTCGCAATACCGTTAGTAGTTTTGAGGAAATATTAACTGGTGCAAAATTTCAAAACATTTGGTTGGTACAGACAGACGGACATGGCTCAGACGACTTAAAAAGTTATGAATCGAATTTGGCTCAAAGAAACCTGGGGTCTACAGCGACTCCTTCTGTGTGTTACACTTTTGGGTCGTATCAAATTATATATATCCTCCAAACCGTAAGGTGAGGCTATAAAAATGTGTATAAAATCAAAAAGTAGGGTGCATTAGGCTACCAATATTACATACATACAAACCCCATAAAAACTCTAGAGACTATATAAAAAAACCATGAAATCTTCATTAACTCAAAACCCCAAATGATGATCACTTGTGCTATTCGTATGCCTTAGATCTACACATGTGAATCTTGCAATAAATGTCTGAAAACTCAAACACTTAACAACTGTTTTAATGAAGATTTGAAACAATTGTTCAATTTTAAATGTATTTTCGTCTTTATTTACGAATTCTCCATATGATGGCTAAAAATCATTGCAGCTGTTGATTGTTTGGTATGATTCCTATACAATTTTTAAAACCAAAAAATTTCAAAAACGCAGAAAAACATTTATGATCAACCATATTTGTCATTTGACAAAATTTGTGTCTGTTTTCCAGTTGTGTTCAATTGAAAAACGTTCGCAGCGTTTTTTTAAGTTTTCTGCCATAATTTATGCAGCCCACAAGTTATTTTTGTTAGAGCTTTTCTGTGCGATTTTCACATTTGCAAAAACTCCGTAACTTTAAATGACAATTTATGTTTGCCACAAAAAAATCGCAACGCTTAAAATTCAATTGAATTGTGAACGAGCAACACAAAAAACAGAAACGTTAACTATTAAAAACTTATTTGTATGCAGTCACATTTAAAATTCCTCACTCACCAAAATCGACGAAATGGAAACCAAATTTGAAATTGAAATTCAAATTCATAGCATTAAATGTCGTCAAAACATTTGTTACATACAATAATTGAGAATGCGGTGCACAATGGGTGAAAATGTAAAGGAGTTGGTAAATTATCATAATCTAATATGATATCTACTATTAAAGGAGATGTCAAGTTACAAAATTTCAATCAACATATTTGAATAGCAATATAAAATTGATGATGATAGAAATATTTCCTCAAACTGAACTATGCTCAAAATAGTATCACGCTTAAGATAATAAAATCTAGAAAAAAGGGAAGTAGGATGTGCGCTGTAGAGTACAAAGCAATCGGAAGTATGTATTGCCCATATTTGTTTTGATTGAATTATGCTTTACAGTGTGTTGTTCGTTGAGAACTTATCCACCACGTTGGGTTAACTAATTCTCGATTGGTTTGTCAGACTAATTGCCAAAAGGTTGCGATGATGGTGAAGAAGACTATCCCAAACCTCTTTCATTGGGTGTAAGAGAAAATTGAGTTTGTTTTATAATACAGTACAATATTTTTCAGCTTATTGATTTGGGACTCAATTCTGAGTACAACACGTGAAAGTAGCCCCAAAAAGAAGAAGTTCTGCATCATTCGTTTTGTCAAGTTACATGCCATAATAATTTAATATCGATTTGAAGTTAGTAAGTATAGCGGCATTTTTCACGTTTTAGGTACTTTTGTTTGACATAACTCTAACTTATAAGTAAGTCAGGATGCTGATAACGACATTTTGGCAAATCTCGAGTAGACGTATTCGTCTAGTCAGCTATCACATGATCACTCACACTCGTTTTGTTAACAATAAATTCTATTAGTAATAATCTTAATAATACGTTTATATAATTTTGCATCAAGTTATGAACTTTATGATATCAAAATTTGTCAATTGTAAGTGACAATCCTGACCAACAAATTTTCATTTTAAAAATAATAAAATCATCATACAAAAATGCATAGCTAACAATTCTACAATATCAACCCCCACTGTGTCCACGACTATTTGGCGAATTATTTGTCTGAATTTAAATTTAACGTTTATTTGCTTTTAAGTTTTTCGCTGTAGTTGTTTTCTGTGTGTGTGGATTGTTTCCTATTGTTTTTTTTGCATAACATTTTGGAAAACGTTTTGACGTTTACATTTGTTTTAAAATGGGTAACGATTTGGAAATTCAAATTAATTCATGTGTTATTTTACATTTGAAAGTGTCTGGCAGGCAGTTAAGAAGATTTTGAAAAACTGAACTTGTTTAGAAGTAATGTTAGTTGGGTGTCGTTAGGGATGTAAAGTGAAACTTGCTGCTAAAGGCGACTCACAACCTCTCCTTACGCAAAATATATTGCTGACGTCATCCAGTATATGAGATGGACAGGACAGGGATGCTTGAGACGTAAAAATCATCTTTTACAGCTACCATGCAGTACAGCATGAATCTCGATAAGGATTTGTAAATGTCCAGAGACCCAGACATACTATCTAACGGTTCTATTCTGTAAGTGATCGATAAGATTTGTGCTTATGCCTCGACGGAAGATAAATACGAGGAGATTAAAGATGCATTTTACGAGCGCCTAGAGGGAGACTTTAAAGCAAAAAATTGGCTACATACCAACAAGCCCAACAACGAAATAAGATTTCAGCATAAAGATTTACCCAATCAGAACCCAAATTGATCATTTGATATTCAAAGGAACGAGCACGTGATCCGTGGTGCCAACATTGGGTCGGATCATTATCTAATTTCAGCTAAGGTGCGCCCAAGAATAAGCAGAGCCAGAAATGCATGTAACTAATCACAAAGAAATTTGGACGTCGCGAAGCTGCAAACCCAGAGATAGCCACTGCCTACTCTAACCAGCTCTCCCAACTATTATTATACTTCTGACGAAGAAGAGGTGAAAACCAGTAAGAAAGTTTCAGTCGTTAACCTTGATTTTCAAATTGGGCGGTATGGTATATTTGTATGGCAGTGGCCATGTAGCCAATTTCCAATACCTTACGAAGTTTTGGGAAAATAAAACCTATGCAAGGTTTCAAATCAATTGGTTACGTCTTTCGAAAGTAATCGTGCGTAACAGCCGGACAGACAAATGGACAGACAGGTGGACATGGCTCGAACGACTTAAAAAAGGTATGAATCGAATTTTGTTCAAAGAAACGTAGGGTCTAAAGTGACGCCAGGAGACCGTGATATCTCGTCTTGCGGTAAAACCTTGTAAGTGACCAAGACACTATCCGAATTAAGACAAAATATTTCTACATTACATCGAGAACATTAAAGATGCATTCTTTGAGTGCCTGGAGGAAATATATGACCGCTGCCCTGCTCATTATATTCAAATTGTTCTACTTGATTTTAATGCTTAAATAGGAAAATTCTCAAGGCAACCTGGATATCTCCGATCAAAATACAAGAAACCAAATTGATCACGTGGTGATTGTAGGAAAGCATGTCTCAAACGCTTAAAGCACTCGTAACCAAACGCAGAGGGAGCTAGATATCACAAAGCTGCATATCACCAATATAGCCGATACCTAATCCAGCGAGTTCAAACAAACCCCTTAATTCTGATGTTCCTGATACGCAGTGGCAGCTTCCCAGCGTTAAAAATGCCGATTACTTAATCGCTGATGTCAGCTATATTAAGTATCAATCTTTAATGATTCCCTCACATATATTCCCCCTTAAATTCGGCATAGGAGTGTCATAGGCCGTTTAATCGGTGCGCAATCAATTCAGTTGCAATTACGTTAAGCTGTGTTTAAAGCGATTGATTACGAAGTAAGCGACGATGTCAGTAGACGAAATTTCGGAGTTAAAATGAGTAGAAGATATTTTTTACATTACACACACCTGACATTCTAATTACTTAGATCGCTCCCTTACAATGTCATACTGATGTCATGGATTACTAAATAGGAACTTCGTTTCATTTACCGCTGGGATATTAATAATTCTATGACCACTGCCGCAACGACCGTACTGGGTTATGAAAAACCACGCACAGACAAGCCCTGGTGGAAGGAATGTCGCGCAATATCTGAGGATTGGCTGCAGCCAATAGCAACCCTTGCAGTGACGCAGCGGCATAATGAGAAGAGGAGAGATCTCTTTAAAATCATAATGGAGATTATCATGCGTAAGGCTGCAGTGAACACGATTGGTAAAATTTTTAACAAAAGACACATGCTGCTGGGGTATGGCGATGACATATATATCATTGGCGGTGGACTGTGGGATGTTACTGCGGCCTTTTCAAGCATTGAAAAACAGTCACCAGAAGTGGATGTGGTGATAAATGTGACAAAAAGCCACGTTATTTGTTTCAACAAACAAAGAGTCTTATAACTTTGAAGTGGTAGACGATTTTGTTTACCATGATTCCGCCATAAACAAAAATAATAATTTGTTATGTTTTGTGACACATTACCCATTTTTTACAATTTGTTTCAGCTAAATCGGACGAGTGGTTCTCAAGTTATGTCAAACAAAAGAGTCTAAAACGTGACAAATTCTCCCATACGATACTTACTAACTTCAAATCGAAATTAAATTACTATGGTATGTAACTTAACAAAACGAATGATGCAGAACTTCTTCCTTTTGGGGCTACTTTCACGCGCAGTTCTCAGAATTGAGTCCCAAAATCATGTGTTGTACTGTGTTAGTAGTGTTATTAGGGTGGTCTATCAACCCCGAAATCAAGGGACGAGTATTGATCGCAATCTGCTGCTACTATGCGCTGAGCAAGCGATTTCTTTACAAATCCCTCTCCTGATGAACGAAAATTCAACTCTACCAGACACTGATCCTAACTATCTTGCTTTACAGCGCAGAATCCTGAGTAATGATACAAGCGGATCAATCTATTCCGGCAGTCATCGGAAGAAAATTATTTGAACCCATCATCGTTAACGGTGAGTACCGTCGTCGAATAAACCACAGTCCCTATCACAAAATATTAACAGAAAAACCAATTTGAGTTTGAAATATTCATTTACCCGTCCTATTGGCTTTTGCTACTATAATGTTCTTGATCTATCTCTATACTCACTTGAAGTCTATTCAATTTATTTATACTTTTAAATGCGATGTCTTTTTTTAAACTAATTTAGGATTCTGCTAATACTAACGATTTTTTCAATAGCAGCACAACAAACAGTGCAATGATCAACAAAAATCGAACTTTGTTTGTTTGGTCTACTCAAACTTTTTTTTGCTAAACATCGTTTGATGTAAATTGAACGTGATGAACATAGGGCTAAGTTTTAAAAATAGTTTAAAAAAATGCAAAAACGACAGAACAAAACAAAAGTGTATAATGTATATTTTCATCTACACAATAATACGTATGCATGTAACTTGACAAAAAGAATGATGCTGAACTTCTTCTCTATGGAGCTACTTTCACGTGCAGTTCTCAGTATTGAGTCCCAAATCAATGAGCTGCAAAATGTTGTACTGTGTAATACGAGAAGTCAATAGACCAATTGATTCATCTTTGCTTATGCTTTATGCATATCGATTTTGATTTAATATATAAAATCGTTATATAGTTATAATGACTTTACTTTCTAAAGCACTTACCTCCTACATCATATGAATTTCCGCTAGTATCCCATGACCAGCCATTGTAACGTTTATCCTGATAGTTGTAGCTTAAGCCCTTTAACGGCTGACTGTTGTTATTACGATCACTGCTAAAATAACGATAACCTACACCACCACCACCACCACCCGTATCATCTCTTTGTGCCGTTTTCTTTCTCTTCATGGAGGTCCTTTCCAAAGTCCTCTCAAAATCACTACACACCTCATCAAGGGCGTCATGTAAAAAGGCATTTGTTTCGGCAGGACTTATGGCTGGTCTTCTCATTGGATATGGAGGATTATCACTTTCAGCACCGCGATACGAGGAGCAAGTGGATGAAGCTGTACCAAAAGGTGATTCCGAACGGGGATAATGTGATGTATTTGGAGTAATGGAACCATATGTAAAACGGGGAACAGAGGAGGAGCGCTGTCTAAGTGGCTGATACTGATACGGCGTGGAGGTAAATGAAGGTGTGCGCTGGAGACTCATATAGGGAGATTCTGGTTCATTTTCATGAGGTAACTGCAAAGAAATCAAACGTGCAATTATAAGAAAAGTTAAGTAAATATAGGAAAATACAGAAATTAATATAAGTAGTTATTTAATTTCAACATGAAATAACGTATATGTGAATGCTATATTTTACATTAAGTATCATTCCTATGCGATTTATATGTAGATATTCTTCCGACAAGAAATTTTTCTTTGTGCTCTACTTCTGTTTGTAGCTTTCATACTACCCCCGCCGACCAGCATGGACTTTAACCCTAAATGTCTATTTTTTACTGTACTTTCCTAGAGAAACTTCAATATTCATAGTTCATTTTAATAGCTCTGCTTTGATCTTTCAACACGTGTTGAAGCATTATTTTCATTAGCGCATTTAATAAGTTTTGTCACACTTCTGTGCTTGATTTTGTTTCTGATGGCTATGTCATCGTGTGTGCCATGAGACCAAGTGTCTCATTACGTTGCCTCAACCATACAAAGATCAAAGTGCTTTCCTATAATATGATGTCTCTTTGCATTAGTGCTACATTACAAACCATGACGTTCTTAGCGCTGACTTTTTCTTCTTAGCGCATTTTTTTGAATTTTGATGTTCCCTTTTAATTGAATGAAATATGAAATTGAAGGAATCAGAGGAAAAAAACTTGCTTGATGTGTTGAAAGTTTTATGAAGTCATGAACATTTTTATGAATTTTAATGATGTCAAAAATCACGTCGTTATGTTGTAATGATCAGTGATCAAAGTGAGAGAGAGAGAGAAAAATCAAGTGGCACATTTATGGCTGTCAAAGAGATGGAGTGATATAGAAATTTATTGCTAATGTATTTGTATGTGGTGAAAAGTTGTTGCAGTGGAAAAAATGCTCCGCGACTAAATTTTTACGGAAAAAATTAATATCAAAAAATAATAAAAAAAAACTGTAATACAATTCGCTTTATTACACAGAACAGCATTTTTTAGCTCACTGATTTGGGACTCAATTCTAAGAACTGCACGTGAAAGTAGCGCCAAAAAGAAGAAATTCTGCATCATTCGTTTTATCAAGTTTGCTGCAGTAATAATTTAATGGCCAAACGAATTTTTTTGCTCAAGGTGCTTATATCTCGGTTGCCGTTGGGGATGTAAAGTGAATCTTGCATCTGAAGCCGACTTACAACCTAATTCGTGGTGGCACCTGGACAACGTCGTTCGTGATATTTTTGTTATCATGAATAGCAGCTGATAGTGTGCGACGAACCTTGATGGTTGGGCTAGCCACCCGCCTTCAAGTCCTTTACTGGCTATGAAAACACGAGAAAGAAAAAGTAACAAACGGATCACCTTAATGTTGACGACACACGCAAACGATCCAGTGTCATGGACGTGTGTGTGTGATCCGTGGTTCGGTTCGGATCATTACCTGGTTGCAGCCAAGGTGCGCACAAGATTGAGCGGAGCGAAAAAGCACGTAACCAAACACAAAGAAAGCTGGACATCGCGAAGCTGCAAACCCCAGAAATAGCCACTGCCTACTCCAACCTGCTCTCCCAACTACCACGACACAACGCCTCTATTTCTGACGTGGTCGATACACAGTGGCAGCAGATTGCGCATTCGATGGCAACCGCCGCAACAACCGTGATGGGATATGGAAAACGGCGCTCAGATGAATCCTGAATGTCACATAGCAACTGTGGAACAGGTGTCTCTTATAGGCCAACGCTACAGCCAATGTAACCCGGGCTGTTAGGGAACAGCACCTAGATGCAGTAAAACAGGCGAGGCAGCTATTTAAGCGAAAAAAAAAATGTCAGATGAAGGAACGGGAGAACTAGGATGTAGAGCAATACAGGGATAGATGTGAGGCCCAAAAATTTTACCAGAAAGTAAAAACAAAAGGCTATGGTTTTGGGTTCACTTCCTATAAGGACAAGGATGGAAATCTGGTCACAGATACGCGGAGTGTGCTGCATATATAGAGAGAACACTTCCAGCAACTGCTGGTTTCAGAAAGCAGCGCACGCTAATTGCCCACCACCAAATCAAGCCGAGGTAAGAAGAGTAATATCGCAGCTAAAAAATAATAAAGCTGCCGGTGCCGACGGACTCTTTAATCCGGTGACGAGGAGCTGATAACGAGCACGCACTTGCTCCTACGCACGGTTTGGCTTAACGAGTATAAACTCGATCATGAAAATCTAAGCATATTATGTCCTGTGCTGAAGATATGATCAAAGTGTGCACTCCAACTACCGCAGGATCAGCCTTTTACCCATCGCATATAAGGTCCTGTCGAGTATGCTATGACTTAAGCCAGTGCTATCCAACCTGATCGGGCCTTATCAGTGTGGCTTTAGACCTGCTAAATCAAGTCTTCGAAGTCTTCAGTGAAGATAGGCAAGGACCTTACGAAGCTTTTATATAGCTGACAAGACCTAAAACAAGGCGTTGGCTTATCGTACGACCTCTTCAACGTTGTGATGAAGATGATGATGAGGAAAGCTGCAGTAAAGTCAAGTGGCACGATATTCACCAAAAGCCACATGCTACTTGTGTACGCTGATGATACAGATATCATTGGCCGAAGCTGCGGGATGGTACTGCAGCCTTCTCAGATATACAGAAGGAATCAGTTTCCGAAGTTATTAGTTTCAACGTCCAAAGAATCTAGTCGTTTGGGACGCTACGTGAACGTTGACAACTATAATTTCTAAGTGGTTGATGATTTTATCTACCTATGCTTTTATCTTTAATAAAACTAATAGCGTCAGTCTTGAAATCTGGAGAAGAATCCTACTTGTTAAAAGCTGCTATTACGAACTAAGCAATCGATTTTATGAGCCCTCTCTCAACGAACGAAAATCCACGTAAATCAGATACTGATAGTATTCGAGAGAAAAATACTCCGCAAAATATATAGACCCATCATCGTTAACGGAGAATATCGACGTCGTATGAATAATGAGCAGTACGAGCTGTATACCGACATTGACGTGGTCAGACGCTCTAGGGTACAACGGTTGCATTGGCTAGGTCATGTACGAATGGATGAAAATGGATGAATGGATAATCGCTGATATCTGCAATCAGTGATGATTCTCTCGCTTATAATCCGCCTTACAGTTACAGAGCAGGCCGTTTAATCGATGCGCTTTTGCTTCAAGAGTAAGGAACATGTCAGTAAGTGCAATTTCAGTTGCAATTACATTATAAGCGGAGTTTTATGCGAGCTTGATAACACGCTTGATTACGAAGTAAGTGCAAAGTTATCGACGATGTAAGTCAGTGCCAACTGAGTTTGCTTCCAGACTGTTTGTACGACATAAGGCTGTTTCGAGATAATTGTAGAAGCGGGTCTGTCGACCATAACTTGGCAGTTCTTTCCGGGATGTCTGGGGTTGCAAAGTTATTAGATCGGGCCTATCCCACAATCTTGATCTGTCTAGTGACGGTTGCCACAGTCTGTTCGCTGAACTGCAAGGGGTTAAATCTGGAAGTAGCTTGACTACGATGTCTCACCCGAGCCCTTATTTTTGGTGCCGTGGATGATGTGGTTTACACACTTGCAAGATCTCCAGATATCGCCCTTGTTCATCTGTGTCTTATTGACCTTACGGAAACTCAGACGCACCTAACCTTACAAATAAATGGTTGCCGTTCATCATCATCGAGCAGAAAAGGTTTTGAACTTCCCTAGCATCTCACCGGCGAGAGCACTACATCCTTGCAATGTAGTATTGACCGTTTCACCTGTTTGGGGTACAGATGTGAAAGAATTGGTACTCGCGAGTAGTAAAAAGTTTTAGTCTGAACACTTTTGTTAAATGCAACCAATCCTGGGAAGTATGGTTGGTAGCGGCTTCCCTACGAAACTGCCACCGGTGAGTGTGGCCGGTATCGTGGAAATTAGAAGCCCCGGGACTTGTTCCCTTCTGATCAGTAGGTGTAGGCTCCCTTGTGAGAGCGTCATTAGGGATGTGGTTGATATCGGAATCGCTGGTAGATTGTTCGGGCACAAATGTGGAGTTACATTGGTGCCACAGACCCTTAAAATTTTCGACTTCTATTCCTAGACTATTCTATTCCTAGCTCAAGCATGATTTGACTATCCCAGGAGAGGTACTGGCAATCGCACTGTAATTTCGAATTGCAAATATTTGTTCATGTAAGAGAAGATGTAAGAGAGAAACCATTTTGATCTTGTTTGTTTTTGTTGATCTGTACAGAATTATGAATCAGTTTTCATTGTTGGGTTAAAAATCATTTCTATTAGAGTTTTGTTTTACAAGAGTTGTGTGGAATGGATTATGTCGACAGCTGGGAGGTCGGATAGCTATTTCGATAGTTGTCCAACTATTATCATCAGCACCCTTTGCTGAGCCTTCTCAACTCACTATCACAACCTTGAGTGTTAAAAGTTTCAAGAAACAGTCGAGAAGCCCAAACACACCGGTCCGAAAATGACATCAATGAAGATCACACGTCAGCACAACCCACACAAGCTAATTTTCTACATTCTTGCACTTAAAAATAGACTGATAGGGTCACAATATAGGTGCGGCGTGTTAAAGTTGTTTGATCATTTGTTCTTATATGTGATCGTAACTTTCAATATGTGTAAGAAACAGTCCCTTTGTTTTTATGCCCATGTTTTCTTACTATTACACAGTACAACACATGATTTTGGGACTAAATTCTGAGAACTTCACGTGAAAGTAGCCCCAAATAGAAGAAGTTTTGCATCATTCGTTTTGCCAAGTTACATGCCATAATAATTTAATATCGATTTGAAGTTAGTAAGTATCGTATAGGAGACTTTGTCACGTTTTAGGCACTTTTGAGACTCAAATCAATGAGCTGAAATATGTTGTACTGTGTTATTCTTTCTACACCGACTGGTAAGACAAATTTCACTTATTTCTATTCAAATTGGCTGCTTTAATTTGATCCGACTCCTTTCACGAAATCGACACTTTTTCAAATTAATTCACTTTTACTCAGTCGTATAATAAAAAATTCAATCAACGCTTTAACATTTACCCTCCTCCACAGCAAATGTATTGGGAAAACAGGCAGCTTTAAAACTTTGGGGCTAATAAATTAATCAAACGCAAATAGTTTATTGGCAGCCAAAATTCCACAACGGAAAGACACTATCGAACGCCCGCGCTCAATGACGCCAACAACAAACAAAAACTAAGCAATATGTCTAGGAGACAACAATTTCAAACAAACCTCATCGTGTAAGAGTTGGCAAAATTTATAACAATGTCAGTTCCTCCAAGACAAATTTCATTTATTGCAAAAAATATTTCTTCTCTTTTCGAAGACAATAATAGGCGGTATTTGTTATTTGACTTCATTTCAACCCACACTCCAATGAACATCCAAGTGGCAGGCACAAACACTCGCAGTGGAGTTTGGGCACAGCACTGCCGGCTTAGCCATGACTAGAGTATGCGAAGAACTCCAACACTTACCTCCGTTAACGTTTGCGGCTTATCGATAGCATCCCATTGATCGAATATGGAATCCAAACCCAACATAAATTCCATCGATTTTCGTGATCGCCGACGACTGCGTCTTTGCAATTCCTCTTCGGTTGGTTTAGCATCGGCCAAAGACTCACAATAGCGTACGAAATCCAAATCGATGTGATATCCGTAAGGACAACAGCTACAGCTGCGCACGTTGGCATATTGTGGTAGATTACCTACAGCAGCGTTGCAAGAAGAGACAAGAAAAAGAAAAAATTTTAAAAATCCATAAAGCCATATTAACTATAAAAAAACTATATGAATAAGGAAGGCGAAGCGAATTTATAGTTATAAATTCTTTAGCAACATTTAATAGAGGACCACCATAGCTGACACACTACACACATGTATATAATGTGTTATATGGTTAATGAAGCCATTCGGTAAAAAGAAAGGAATGTATGTATGGAACCAGATGGATGAACTTAAAGATAATTGTATAACATATTTTAATATGTTTAATGATCAATTATTGGGGACGCACCGTGAACGTTGACAATTATTGTTTTGAGGTAGTCGACGAGTTTACCTACCTCGGATCTTCCGTCAACAAGAAAAATAATGTCAGCCAAGAAATTAAACGGAGAATAGTGCTAGCCAATAGATGTTTCTACGGACTTCGGCAGCACTTTAGTAACACCACCTTATCTCGGAATACTAAGAAACAGCTTTACCAGGTGCTAATCTTACCCGTTCTTTTGTATGCTGCCGAATCATGGGTGCTTACGACAACGGACATACAAAACCTGGGAGTATTCGAGAGAAAAGTTCTACGAAAAATTTATGGACCTATCTGTGTCGACGGCGAGTTTCGCCATCGGATGAACCATGAGCTGTATGAGCTTTACCACGACATCGACGTAGCTAAAAGAGTCAGAATGCAACGACTACGATGGCTGGGTCATGTTGCCAGGATGGATGTAAATGCTCCAGCGAGAAAGGTGTTTGAAGGCGAACCTGAAGGACGGCGCAGAGCAGGGAGACCCAAACTCCGTTGGAAGGACCAAGTGGTAGGCGACGTGCCACCATCTGGTAGGACTGGTAGGAGAACACATGCACAAGACCGAAGCGTGTGGAATTCTTTCGTACTTCAGGCCTCAAACTTATGAAACATGTTCGTAAGTTGTAATGGGCCACTTAAGTAAGTAAGTAAGTTAATGATCAATTATTATATAATTGTGTTTTTGTTGGACCAAAAAGGAGGTTTTTTAACATTTGCACACATGTAGTTTCAAGACCTTTGCTATCACTTACTCACTTACTTAGCTGGTACTTCTTTGCAATCCCAGTGGACTATACACCGCATGTAGAAAAATATTATAAGCGCCTCGATTTTCTGCGCTTCTTCTCCAGTTAGTCACACCGAGTTCTGTTAGGTTCTGGTCTTTCCAACGGAGTTTTGGTCGCCCTCTTCTGCACCGTCCATCGAGTTCATTGTCGAAGAATTTTCGAGCTGGAGCATTTTCGTCCATGCGTACAACATGACATAGCCAATGCAACCGTTGCACCTTAATGCGTCTGACCACCTCAATGTCAGTGTACAGCTCGTACAGCCCCTGATTCATTCAACGCCGATACTCTCCGTTAACGATGATGGGCCCATATATTTTTAGGAGTATTTTTCTGTCGAATACCGCCAGAGCCGATTCATCCAAATGTGTCATAACCCAGGATTCTGAGCCATACATTAAGATAGGTAGAACCAGTATCTGGTATAGCTGGAGTTTTGTTCGTCGAGAGAGGGCTGTGTCATTGAACCGCTTGCTTAGTCCGAAGTAGCATTTATTTGCAAGCAGGATTCTTCTCCGGACATTAATTGACATTAATTGCTTTGTTGATGGCGGAGCCTAGGTAGACAAAATTATTCACCACCTCGAAATTGTAGTTGTCAATGTTCACGCAGTTTCCCAAAGGAGTAGATTCTTTGTTCGTTGAAACTAATAACTTCGTTTTGTCCTCGTTCACCGTTAGACCCATTTTCGCTGATTCCTTCTGTATACCTGAGAAGGCTGCAGTCACATTCCGCAATTTTCTGCCGATAAAGTCTACGTTATCAGCGTACGCGAGTAGCATGTGACTTTTGTTGAATATAGTGCCACTCGTGTTTACTGCAGCTTTTCTCATTATCATCTCCATCACTATGTTGAAGAGATCGCATTATAGGCCGTCGCTTTGTCTTAGGCCTCTTCTGGTACAGAATGGCTCCGTAAGGTCCTTGCCAATCTTCACTGAAGACTTCGTGTCAGTCAGCGTCATTTCGCAAAGACGTATCGGCTTCGCTGGAATACCAAACTCAGCCATGGCTTCGAGTAATTTCTGCCGTATCGGGCTGTCGGAGGCAGCTTTATAGTCGACGAAAAGATGGTACGTGTCGATCTGTTTCTCTTGGGTCTTTTCCAGAATTTGCCGAAGTGTGAAAATCTGGTCAGTTGTTGATTTTCCAGGTGTAAAGCCACACTGATAAGGCCCGATCAGGTTGGATAACACTGGCTTTAGTCTTTCACATAGCACACCCGACAGGACCTTATATGCGATGGGTAAAAGGCTGATCTCGGGGTAGTTGGAAAACACTGGGATATAATACACTTAGACTACAATCATCAGGCATGTACTCGTTAGGCCGAACCGTGCTTAGGAGCTGGTACATGCTCGTTATCAGCTCCTCGCAACCGGACTTGAAGAGCTCTGCTGGAAGTCCGTCGGCACCTGCTGCTTTGTTGTTTTTCAGCCGCGATATTGCTCTTCTTACCTCGGCTTGTCTTGGTGGTGGGCAATCTAAGCCGTCGTCGACAATTGGCGTGATAACTTCACGTGCGCTGCCTTCTGGAACCAGCAGTTGCTGGAAGTGTTCTCTCCATATGTGCAGCACACTCTGCATATCCGTGACTAGATTTCTGTCATTGTCCTTACACGTGGAGAGGCCATTACCGTATCCATTTGCTCTTACTTTCTGGTAAAATTTTTGGGCCTCACCTCTATGCCTGTATCGCTCTATATCCTCGTTCTCCCGTTTCTTTATCTGACTTTTTTTTCGCCTAAATAGCTGTCTCGCCTGTTTTGCTTTCTCCTTGTGCCGTTCCCGGCAGTGGCATAGTGGTAAGATCACGCGACTACCATGCGGGGGATCACAGGTTCAACTCCTGGCTCCAGTCATCTTAAAATAAAAAGAAAAATTGTATTTCATTGTCGGCTCCCCTCGAATGTTGTCGACAGCAACTTCGCAGTATTAGTGTCTCAAACAGTGACGTTCGCATTCGTCTTTAAACAAGTAGGTGCCGTTAGTTGTGAATCTAAAAAAAAGCGTGTTAATTCACAACAACGCGAGAAGCTATCCCATACCTCATTCATGGGGTGTAAAGGGAAATTAAGTTTTAAGTTTGTGCCGTTCCCTAACAGCACGGGTTACAATGCCCTATAAGCAGCATCCAGCTCCTCAGACGCTATGCGACATTCATCATCGTACCAGGATTCGTCTGAGCGCCGCTTTTCTTATCCTAGCACGGTTGTTGCGGCGGTTGCAATGGAATGCGCAATATGCTGCCACTGTGTATCGGGAACGTCAAAAGTAGTGGCGTTGTGTCGTAAAAGTTGGGAGAGCTGGTTGAAGTAGGCAGTAGCTATCTCTGGGGTATGCAGCTTCGCGATGTCCAGCTTTCTTTGTGATTGGTTACATATGATTTACGCTTCGCTCACTGTTGAGCGCACCTTAGCTGCAATTAGGTAATGTTCCGAGCTAAACCATGAATCACGCGCACGTCCATTACACTAGATGCGTGCCTTCCATGAATTACCACATGATCTTTTTGATTTTTGGTGTTTTGATCGGGGGATAGCCAAGTTATCTTGTATATATGTTTCTGCTAAAATCTGCTTCCACTAACTATCATGTTTCTTGCCAATTGCCAAGCTTACTAGCCTAAGCCCGTTGTATATCATGTCGATATGCAGGCTGAATTTATCGATCGATGGACCAAGAACATCTTCTCTTCCTATTTTTGCATCAAAATCTCCCAGGACGATAATGTAGTGCCCTGGGCAGCAGTCGTATGTTTTCTCTTGGCGCTCGTACAATGCATATTTAATCTCATTGTCTTTAACTTCAGTCGGGGCATAAGCACAAACCAGAGTGATGTAAAAATTGTTCGTCTTGATGCGCATTGTACCTATTCGATCACTAACAGGATTGAGCTGCGAAACAAGAAGTTTGAGTCTTTGGCCAATTACAAATCCACATATCCAAATTCGTGCTTTTTCTATGGCAGCTGTAAAATATGTCGCAATTTTTACGTCGCGAGCATCATTGCTTTTTTCTCCATCTCATCTCCTGGGTGGCGGTGATGTCAGTCTTATATTTTTTGAGGACATCCGCCAGTCGAATAGTGGCACCTTCTCTGTAGAGAATCCGCATGTTTCAGGTGAATTTCATTAAATCATGGTCCTTATTAAGTTTGCGGCGGTCGTCAAGATTTTGGAGATTGCATATGATACTTTTTCTTTTTTGTGTTTTCATAGTCAGTAAAGAATCTGACTCAGGGTTCGTCGTTCACTATCTGCACGTATTCACGATAAAAAATATCACGAACAACGTTGCCCATTTACTACCACGAAGGAAGTTGTGAGTCGGCTTGAGATGCTTGAGCTCACTTTACATCCTTGAGCTCACTTTACATCCCCGCCGACATCCTATCAGAAGTATCAAAAGTATTACGTGTGGCAAATGTAACAAAAGTACTGTAGCCTTCGGTTTTGAAGTTTTGGGAGAAATATTTGGTATGGGAGGTACCAGAATGAGTGGGGCTATTTTGTCTACTTTCAATCCCATAACTGTATTTTGGAATATATTAATAATCGTAAAGTTGCATTACACAGCACAACATCATTAATTTAGGGCTCAATTCTGAGGACTGTACGTGAAAGTAGCCCCAAAAACATGAAGTTCTGCATTATTCATTTTGTCACGTTACATGCCATTATAATGTTATATCAATTTAAAGTAAGTAAGTATCGTATAGGGGAATTTGTCACGTTTTAGGCTGTTTTATTTGACATAACTCGAGAACTACTAGTCCGATTAAGCTGAAACAAATTTCCCTACATAAGCAACAGTTTCACTTTTACATTCAACAGATGATTTTGAACTGGGTTTATTTTGTAGCAGTTACAATAAAACTGTTGTACTTCGTGGCGTATGATTTACGCGTGGAATATTACTTATGATAATCATGTGCCACCATATAGTATTTATGTTATGTCAAACAAAAGAGCCTAAAACGGGACAAATACCCCTATATGTTACTTACGAACTTCAAATCGATATTAAATTATTATGGCATGTAACTTGAAAAAACGAATGATGCAAAACTTCTTCGTTTTGGGGCTACTTTCATGTGCAGTTCTTAGAAAATCCCAAAATCATTTGTTGTACTGTGAAAGGATCAGAGAAGGTTTACTCGAGTTATCCTGCCCTCCAGCTGGTCAGCCAGACAGACAAACATGACTCAATGGTCTTATAAAGTCCTGAAACCAATTGGGTCTTAAGATACCGAGACTTCATCCTTCATCTCTATGTGTGAGGTACTTAAAATTGCAAGCTAATTTTTGAGAGCTCTTTTTTTATGGATATTTATGAATATTTGTAACAATATTTTTAGGATCAAAATCACTTTAGAACAAACGCCGAATCCGGTTTTATAAAAAAGTTTTGCTCTCTTTACTACCTTGTAAGGTAACTCTTTTGTCGCCTATTGCTGATTCATAACAAATTCCTTTGATATTCAAGGCCATCATTCAAAGTTCTCAAGTTCATTTTAATACATTTTTTAACATACTGTTGTTGAACTCGTATCTAAGAAGGTTACATTAGGAAATTGATAAAATTGATTGTCATCAAAACATGGTGGCTTATGGCTATAAAATAGAAAAAAATAACACACAAAATCCAGAGAATTGTATGGTCAAGCAAGTTTTGCGGATTTTTTTTTTTTTGGCTGCCTTTAAGCATTTTGGCACAATACAAAATACCTGGCTTAGAAAACATGACAATTTAAACAATAAAAGTCATTCAATATGGTTATGAACAAATACGGGACACACCTGCAGATATTGGATTACAGTTTAACAACAACACAACAACAACGACAAAAAATTAATACAATATATCACCATAAACGGTATGGGAGATTAATATTCTCATTTGAGGTATAGCTGTGATTTGACTTACAACAAATTTCTGGAATTTCACGGAATTCCAATAATTTTACATGTTCACGTCCTGTTGGCCGCTTAAAACGCAGATATTCGTTTTTCACAAAATACCACAAAAACAATATAATTCCCAGAAATACATCTAAAAACATGGCGGATGTAAAGATGTGGACAGATTTCGATTGCTTGGCGTTGCAAAATTCACTTTTATTTCACTTTGTTTATTCGTATAACATCACAAGTTCATTTCTATTACATTTCTCATATCATTGCCAACGAAATTTTTATTAATTCGCCTCTTTTTTACCAAAAAATTATGTTGAGTTATTTAAACGGAAATTCTTCAATTATTTTGTAATCATTTTGTTTATACTCGGAATGACAACGTTTGACTGAAGTTGATAAAGCATTTAAAATCGCTTAGTGTTTGGTCAAATGGCTGGTACAAAAAAGTTCGCTGCTGATAAGAATTGCTATGTTTTCATTTTTATCTTAATAACAAACAAACGCTTACCAAACTGTTTACCTTTCGAAATTCGTGGGGTATTAAGAACGCTTTATTATTCGAAATGGATATAAAAAAGTTTTAGTGTACTATTTGAAATTGTAAAAGCTTTATTGAGAACTTTTGTTTTTTTCGACTATAAGAAGATGTGACATGGTCTAACTAAAAATGGAAACAGTTCTTTACGACACTTTAACAGAGAGGTTTCGATGGCAAACGATATTAGTTCTTATGAGAATTCAATAAAAAAAACACCTATTTTACAGAAACTTAAATGATAGTAGGGTAAACTGAACGTTATATAACACTGTACAACACATGATTTTGGGACTTAATTGTGGGAACTGCACGTGAAAGTAGCCCCAAAAAGAAAAACTTCTGCATCATTCGTTTTGTCAAGTTACATGCCATAATAATTTAATATTGATTTGAAGTTAGTAAGTATCGTATAGGAGAATTTGTCACGTTTTAGGCTCTTTTGGTATATAGTGGCGTATGATTATCATAAGTAATATTCCACGTAAATCATACGCCACACAGTTTACAACAGTTTTATTGTAACTGCTACAAAATATACCCAGTTCAAAATCATTTGATGAATGGAAAAGTTTAACTGTTGCTTATGTGGGGAAACGTTATATGAACAAATTAAAAGAATTGTAATTCTTTTTTTAATTTGTTTCAGCTAATTTGGACTAGTGGTTCGCGAGTAATGTCAAACAAAAGAGCCCAAAACGTTACAAATTCCCCTTACGATACTTACTAACTTAAAATCGATAATAAGTTTCACGTGCAGTTCTCAGAATTGAGCCCCAAATAAATGAGCTGTACAACAGACAATCTAGGTGGTGAGAAATTCCAAGTCCGGGTGAAGGTACTAGGTCAGTATAGTAAAACCGCCCAAAGGCCTTGGCGTTCTCAGGCTAAACTATTTTTTTAACCTTTTATATGTCTTCCTTAACTTTATGTTTGTTTGCTTAGATTTTCAGCTAAAACTCAAGAACCATTGATGGTTTCTCATTTCATTCTAAATAATTTCCATCAATATATCCATGTAAAAAGTCACGTAGGACTAATATTATCCAAAGAAATCTTAAAAAAAAAATTCATTTATCGCCTTTTTTCATAAATTTGCCACAATAACTCAAAATTTCTGGACATATCTCATATATCTCATATTTCAGTCTCATCTGTGATAAGTAAAAAACTGATTATTGATGATGATATTAAATGACAACCCTATTCCAAGTACTGCACTGCACATACATATGTAGCGAGTTTGCATATGGTACTCGCTAAGCACATATGTTTGCATGGATGTACAACGTATGAGTTACATAAATTCTATGCGGATATTATATTAATCATACGCACATCGTTCCAATATTGTGGATTTATGGATTAATAACACAGTGCAATATCTTATCTGGGGGGTAAGAAATTCCAAGTCAGGGTAAAGTACTAGGTCAGTATAGTAAAATTCCCCAAAGACTCGCGCTTTCAGGCTAAACTATTTTTTTTAACCTTTTATATGTCTTCCTTAACTTGATGTTTGTTTGCTTAGATTTTCAGCTAAAACTCAAGAACCATTGATGGTTTCTCATTTCATTCTAAATAATTTTCATTAATATATCCATGTAAAAAGTCAAGTAGGACTAATATTATTCAAAGAAATCTTCAAAAAAAATAAATTTCATTTATCGCCTTTTTTCATAAATTTTCCACAATAACTCCAAATTTCTGGACATATATAGGCAGTCTTATCTGTGATAAATAAAAAACTGATTATTGATGATGATATTGAATAACAACCCTATTCCAAGTACTGCACTGCACATACATATGTAGCGAGTTTGCATATGGTACTCGCTAAGCACATATGTTTGCATGGATGTACAACGTATGAGTAATATAAATTCTATGCGGATATTATATTAATCATACGCACATCGTTCCAATATTGTGGATTTATGGATTAATAACACAGTGCAATAGCTAATCTGGCAGGTAAGAAATTCCAAGTCAGAGTAAAGTACTAGGTCAGTATAGTAAATTTCCCCAAGGCTGGCGCTTTCAGGCTACACTATTTTTTTTAACCTTTTATATGTCTTCCTTAACTTGATGTTTGTTTGCTTAGATTTTCAGCTAAAACTCAAGAACCATTGATGGTTTCTCATTTCATTCTAAATAACTTCCATCAATATATCCATGTAAAAAGTCACGTAGGACTAATATTATCCAAAGAAATCTCCAAAAAAAAAAATTTCATTTATCGCCTTTTTTCATAAATTTTCCACAATAACTCCAAATTTTTGGACATATATAGGCAGTCTCATATGTGATAAGTAAAAAACTGATCATTGCTGATGATATTGAATGACAACCCTATTCCAAGTACTGCACTGCATATACATATGTAGCGAGTTTGCATATGGTACTCGCTACACATTTATGTTTGTATAGATGTACAACGTATGAGTTATATTAATTTCATTCGGATTTTATATTACTCATACGTGCATAATTCCAATATTGTGGATTTATGGTTTTATAACACAGTCCAACAACTCATCTGGGGGGTGATAAATTCCAAGTCTGGAAAAAGGTACTGGGCCAGTATAGTAGAACCCCCAAAGGGTTGTCATTCTCTACAATTCTGCTAAAGAATGAAATCAGAAATCACTCTGTAGTCAAAAAAATTGTCAGCGTTCTAGTAAATTGTATCGGTCTGAGCCAACACCACAGATTTGATTGGTACCTCTGAAATGTCTGTATCACGTCATGGGGCCCTGGGGACAAAAAGGGGCCCCTTGAGTTCTATATATAATGATACCCTATTTGCAGGTACTTTAATGAAAGATATTTTAGAGACGAATCCAAGGGTATACATTCTAGTACTCTACGGAGACCCAAAAATAGTCCAGTTCATTCCTATAGTGACCATATTTAAGGCTCAATTTCCATTTCATTCTGTATTTCCTTATCGAGGCAAACCATGATTATTTAAAGCTACTATTGAAAAGAGCTGCTAAATTCTCTAGATGTGACACAACTACTTCCCTATCTGCCAGCGAACTATTGAGGTTCAACTCTGGAAACAGTAGAGACACTTTTAAATGCTTCCAGTGTCATTCTGTTGCATGTGGGAAAACGGCTACCTCTAGATCTCATGCAATCTCCTCGAACTCGAATACACTCCCTTCTAAGTGAAGTGGTATGTTCATTCCACTAGTAAACAGGATTCTTTCTGTTTCCTGATCGTTTTCTTTTCATTTACTTGGCACACGCGTGAGATACTTTGTTCATAAAGTCCGTTGCAAAAATGCCTTATCGGAATATTGTTCCACTTGATGTAAATAATATATGACGGAAATTTGAGTAATAATGGTCGACTACTTCCAGTGCTCGAAAGAGGTCAAAGGTCAGGTTCTTAGAAAATCCCTACGAAATTGTTTTTTTTTTTATTTTTTTGTCTTGCAAATAGGTAAATATTGACGTGTATAGGCGCCACCTCTGCCCTTTTTACATACTTGGTTCCAAATAGCCTGGTTATATCTGTACTATACTGTGCAAATATCAGGACGATCAAACCATTATTGCTGCTGTTATAACGATTTCTATTAAATGGGGCGTGACACAGCCCACTTCCACCCTGGCTGAGATTCATACTGTATCAACAACACATACCAAATTTCAGCCTAATACCTTCTTTAGTTCATTAGTAATAGCCTTTTAAAATTTTATACCACGCCCACTGATCGGATCCCTCAAACTTTTTGTTGTATTACGAACTTTGCTTCCAAATGCAACCCTACGAATTTTCAAAGCAATTGGAGAAACAGTCCACCAGATATTGCGGATTCAAAAATAAGGTCAAATGGGCGGGGCCACGCCCAATTGATATATCAAAAATGCAAGTACCCTATTTTCACCACCGACATCTCAGCTACATTCAGTGAAAATTCGAAAAAGATCGGGCAAGCCGTTTTCGAGTCTCTACGGTACTAAAAAAAATGCAAACAAACAAAGACAAACTCAGTTTCATTTGTATATACATTTGACCTTTGACCTATTTAGGGCACTGCTTATAGTTTTCTGATTTTACTCAAATTTTGACCATAGCCGTTTTATAACAACTGAACAATATTCCGCTTCGAGCACGTGTGAATCCCCGATCATAGTGTATGTGTAAAAAAGACAACTATTGACGGCGAGGCTATGAGATTACAAATCGATATTAAATTATTATGGAATATAACTTGACAAAACGAATAATGCAGAACTTCTTATTTTTAGGGCCACTTTCACGTGCAGTTCTTAGAATTGAGTCCCAAAATCATGTGTTGTGCTGTGTTCTACTTCTAAAACATACCTATCAAAAGCATAAGGTGACTTTTCTATAAACGTCACATATTAATAAAATCTATAACGATCGCGATGTTTAGAATTTGAAGGGTTGTATTCTTAAATCTATCTTTGGATTCTTATTGCCGCTACATAACTAATGATAGTTAGCAGACTCCACAACACAACATGTTATTCCGCTGCTTACAAAGCCATTACTCATAAATATATGCCATTACATCAACTAATGACCATTGCAAATGCATTTCCTAAAATTGCACGGCCATCTCTCACTTAATTTTATGAAGTAGTGACAAATTAATTCAAAAGTAAATGGCCAATTAATTCCAAACCGTCCAAAATTAAATCTTAATTAACCCATCCGAAACGTTGTCGTTGACTTCAGTTACAGTGTTTTTGATGTTGTTGTTGTTTTGTAATAACCTTTTTGGATTTTTATCGTTTCAACACAATAATTACATGTTCGATACGATGAAAAAAAGCCAAAAACGTAAAATCTACAAATTAATAAATTAATTTTCCCTCCATTTAATTGTCGTTTTTTTGTTGTTGTTGTGTTGCTGTCATTTATTCGCTGTTGTTACATGTCACGCAAACAATTTTGTCATACAAAACACTTTTGTTGACCAAAAACGCCAAAAATGTTTGTTGTACGACAACAACACGTCGGCAATGGAGAGGTGCTGATGATGATGATGATGACAATTTGCGGCGGTGGTGGCGGTGGTGGTGGTGATAACGCCGTGATGCACCGCTAAGGTTGTAGTGTCTTCAGTAAGGTGCATAAACAGTTTCGACTTGACACGGATATGTCTATCGATTTATCAGAAAAAAATTCAATCTGTTATTAATGAAAATTAGCTTCGACATAATAAGAGAAAGGGCGTTCACACTTACAAATTTAAACATTACAAAACTTAAGGTCTCACAAACAAACTTATGAACTGCAGCAGTCTTCTTTTGTAACTGTAGGGTGTTTTGATTTGGCACACCATTATTAAATCTTGACTCCCTCTTTGCTGTACAAGATCGTGTTATGCATTTTAATGAACATATGAAATGACTTAATGCAATCAACAACAACATCATCATCGTCATCATCATTACCACCACCATCATCGCTATGGTCGGCAATTTGCTGTTGGCTACAGCAGTCATTAGTTTTGTTTTCATATTAAGCTCTACTTTAAAGAAGCTTGCAGTTTTAGTTGTTCACTAACATATTTAGAAGATAGACATAAATGGAAATAGAAAATCACTCCATAACATGGTTTTAACCTCATACACAATTATGTATGATTTTCCGACTCTATTTCAAAACTTGAGAAGGCTGCAGTAACAGCTCGTAGTATATGATTAATAGAAAATAACTCGATAACTGGGTTAACCTCTTACATCATTATATTTGCCTATTCCATCTCAAAATTAAAGAAGGTTGCAGTAACAGCTCGGTGTATGCGGTTAAATGAAAACATAACATGGTTTTAACCTCATATACAATTATGTATGATTTTCCGACTCTATTTCAAAACTAGAGAAGGCTGCAGTAACAGCTCGTAGTATATGATTAATAGAAAATAACTCGATAACTGGGTTAACCTCTTACATCATTATATTTGCCTATTCCATCTCAAAATTTAAGAAGGTTGCAGTAACAGCTCGGTGTATGCGGTTAAATGAAAAGCAGATTTAATCGGTAGATTAAAAATTGTATATGGGGAATGCCAGCTTACGTGGTCAAATATTCCGCCTACTACTATTGTGTTGCTCTATAACATGGTTTTAATCTCATACATAATTATGTATAATTTGCCGATTCCATCTCAAAACTTGAGTGGGCTGCAGTAACAGTTCTTAGTATCCGGTTAATAGAAAATAACTTGGTTTTAACCTAATACATCATTATCTTTGCCCACTCCAACTCAAAACTTGAGAAGGTTGCAGTAACAGCTCGGAAAATCCGATTTAATGAAAAGCTGATTTAGTTGGTAGATTAAAATTTTATATTAAGAATGTCACTTTACGTTGTCGAATGTTCCATCTACCACTATTGTGTTGCGAAAAGAGTTCCCAGTGAGCAGGGGTAGGGTGCTTGAAAGTTTCATCTAAGCCAATTATTGACGTTAAATGTTTTTTAGCTGTCCAATAGTTTGCGCCTTTTCAACATTTAAGTGTTTTTCAAACTGAAATTTGTAATTTCGACTTCATTAGTGACGTGCATTAATAAACCAGAGAATCTTGTATAGTTAAGATCCAAAGCTTCTCATACACTTTTATAAGTGCTGGTCCTTAAACAGTTACATGTTTATGTTGATACGCTCGCATTTTTGTCGTTCCAAATCTCAGAAATATGATTGATATTAGGAAAAACATTACAGTAAAAAAGAAAACGAGAATTAAAACAAGAGTGAACAGCGACCAAACCATGTGGCATGCAACACCACCAACAACAACAGCAGCAGCAGCAACAACAACAACTGCTGTCGCACTAAATGGATTCAAATTTCAAATGTGTTCGCCATATGTCAAACACGCATGCGCCCACTTCTACGCTGTGGCGTTAACATACATATGGACAGCAACAACTCTCCGAACTGACTTTAATTGGATCAAACCACTACAGCGTGATGCTGCTCTAAAATGCATCACACCCACATTGAACTGCCGCCGTAACGCCGTTTTATGATAATTTGTTTTGTTAAATGAGTTAAAACTACAAAAAAATACAATAAAATACATTTATGCCAAATTGCAAATGTGTTTTTGGTTAATTTATTTGTTTCTCTTTTCTTCTCTTAATTATTTTGGTGGGCTAATAGAGATTAATATTTTTGTTGGATATAAAAGAAATATTTTGAAATGAAATTTAATATGTAAATATTGTGGGTAGGACATTAATGTCTTTGGAAAGTTTTAAACATTAACTGTAGGAAATAATAACGGCACCACGAATCTGTTGTTGGATTTAGTCAGTGACATTGCAATGTCACTTTATACTTATAGCGATTATATTTGGGCAAATGTATCTTTACATTATCAATAAAAAATCTACGACAAAAAATGCCCCAAAAAAAAAAGACAAATGACCCCAAAACTCAGGCACGAAAAATTTCACACCAATTTGGAAAATCCCTCAAATAATTTGTGAAAAATACCAAAATGAAGCATACTCCCAAAAATGTTAAAAATAAAGTGGATAAACTTTTTTCTCAACCAAGCGGTAATCAAAATCGTAATCTACGATGCATTCTAAGATAATTTGCTCAAGAAACCATGGGCTTAAATCAAAATCGAACAAGCCCCGCAAATGCCACGGAATCGCCCCTAAAGGGGTGTAATATATGAACGACCTACAGTAATTTTTCTTGCAACTCCAACAGTTTCCTATATTTTTTTTTTTTGTATTTTTTTATGAACTCATCTCTGTCGCTCCTATGGTGTAAAATATATGACCGTCCCCACTAGTATTTCCCTCCTAAATACTCCCTAAGGAGGCTCACATACAAAAATGTTCTAATTTTTCAAAAATTCTTTTGATTTTTTTTAGCTAGTTTTAAGTTCATTTTGTTATACATTTTACCCCTCTAGAAAGCACCAAGGGAGCGGCAGGAGCTGATTTAAAAAAAATTATAAAAATACAAAAATCGTATGGGGACCACCTGAAGGGTTGAAGATAAAAGGTAGATATGAACTGTAGAAACTCCTCTAGGGGCCCCTTTAATGCAATTAGTGGCAAATTTTAAAAAAATTGATTCTTTTATGGCAGCCTCTTTAGGGGGAGAAGATGGGGGGAAGGTATTTTTGGGAAATACATTAAGGGAGAAAAAATGACAGGGGTCGGTCATACATTTGAATCCTCTATGGACGATTCCCAATACGAAAAGTTACTCTTTAAAAACCGGAGACTCGATTTAGATTTTAGACCCATGACTTCTTGGGTAAATTTTCTTAGAATTCATCGTAAATTACGATTTTGATAGCCGGGTCGAGAAAAAAGTTGATCCACTCTATTTTTCACATTTTTGGCGGAATGTTTTATTGTGGCATTTCTCACAAATAACGGGGCTGTTGCGGGCTTGTAGTGGATTTTTCCCCTATACGAATAGTTACTTGATAAAAACGGATACTCGACTTAGATTTTAGACATATGGTTTATTTTCAAATTTTCTTAGAATTCATCTTAGATTACGATTTTGATAAGCACTTGGTGCTTTTTTTTACTCTATACAAATTGACCCACTCCATTTAAGATCCACGAAAAATAACAGCGCACAAATTTGTAAACGCAAAGATTTTTGGATGATTAACAAAAATAAGAACAACTGAGAAAGTTTCAGTGAGGTAAACCGACCTAGTTATACCCTCACCCTCAGTAAAAAAATTAGCTTAACAAAATAGTACTTTTGTGTGGGTGGCAGTATTCGTATTGGCTCGCTCGTGAGCTGCTCTTTTCCTCAAAATTGGCTCTTAGCTCGCGAGCCAGGAGCCCAAACGAAGAGCTGGCTCGAAAGCCAAGAGCCGCAAAAATTCAAATGAGCTCTCGGTTCGCGAGCCAAGAGCCAGCTCGAGAGCCCATTTGAAATTTTGTGGATCTTGGCTCGCGAGCCAGCTCTTTGTTTGGCATCCTGGCTTGCGAGCTAAGAGCCAATTTTTAGAAAAAGAGCAACTTGCAAGCCATGTCAATAAATTAAATCCAAATACAAGAAAATACCAACAAGTACTTTTATTGTTATTTTGGTACAAAGTACTTTCTTTTGTACTTATGTAAATTGTTGTACATAAAGTACTTTTATTGGCCCAAAAGCACTTTGTGGTTGCACAAAGTAAATTTTTTGTACCACAGTACTTTGTACAGAGTACAAAAAAGAACTCTGGTAAAAAAGTGATTCGCGCAACAGAAAATCGCTTTTGGGCCAATAAAAGTAATTTTTATTAGTACAAAAAAGTACTTTGTGCTGAAAAGTACATTAAAAAAGTACTTTGGTACAAAAAAAAATACTTTGTGCCGAAATGTACGTTAAAAGTTCTTTTTGATACCAAAAAGTACTTTGTGCCAAAAATTACATTAAAAGTACTTTTTGGTACAAAAAAGTATTTTGGTACAAAGAATTGACTTCTAGTTTTTTTCAAAACTTTATTCTGCAGTAGCTTCACTAAGTGCAGAATAAATAAAATGGGTGAAATGGTACTTTTGTATGGAAGGTACCAGAAGGAGAGCGGCTAGACTTCTAGTTGTTTTCAAAACTTTATCCTGCTGTAGCTTCACTAAATGCAGAATTTGGGCACGATCGCGTTGCACCTATTGATATTACAACTCGACTTCTAAAGTGGGCGGAATAGTACTTATGTATTGGAGGTACCAGAGGTGGCGTGACTAGACCTTAAATTTACTCTCCAAAAGGTTATCCTGTTAAAGCTTTACTAAGTACAGAATTTGGACACGAGCGCGTTGGGTATATTGATATTATTACTAGATTTCTAAAGTAAGCGGAAAGGTACAATTGTACGGCAGGTACCAGAAAGGGCATGCAATAGTTGGGTTTTCGGATAAGCTTAACTTATTTAAAACAACTTTGTCGAAGACGGCTTATCCGAAACCCCAAAAATAGGTTGTGAAAATCAATGTAATCTCTTAAAACGCTACTCCTGAGTCTCAGTTCTTTCCTCTTGTGCAACACTCTCTCTTGCATTGCGTTTCCTTTCTGGCGGTAATATCAACCTTATTATTGGTTGTATAGATGCGTCTATTGTATAGAGATGCCTTGTATGCAGAGAGTTGGAATATTTAAACCGCAGATCTTTAAGTTAGGGTTATTTTAAAGTTTGCATGGAGTTGTCAACATTAATAGGACCTCAAATAGTATATTATAAAAAAAAATGATTTCCCTTCACACCCTTTGAATGAGGTATGGGAGAGCTTCGTTGCGTTGTTGTGAATTAATAGGCTTTCTATTTTTAGATTTACAACTAACGGCACCTACTTGTTTATCGACGAATGCGAACGTCAATGTTTGAGAAACTTTTAATAGACATGCCGATTGACTCGATACTAAACTGCGAAGTTGCTGTCGACAACATCGAGGGCCCGGCAATGAAAAAAAAATGTAGATGACTGGAGGCGGGAGTCGAACCAAGAATCTCCCGCATGGTAGTCGCATTTTTTAACCATCATGCAAACGCCTGTCCCATTTATTAAAACTGAACGGTCAAATTCAAACTATAATTGGTGCTGGACATTTTCGGCTGGTATCTACATCGCATGTACATGTTTGACATAATTGTAGATATATATACAGCTGATGATGTACCAATGAGCAGCAGTTCGTCACAAAGGGGTCTGAAGATGACACACTGAGTTTGATTAAAAATATCAAACAATAAAAACACTTTTCTGATCTTGAGCCGAATTTTATGTATCATTTGATACACTAACGTAAATTGTGATATAAAACATATGTATGTTATAAGTTTAAAAAATTCTGTAAAATCATTTATTGTACAACTGCAATTTCTAAATTTTGGCTATTGTTCCAAAAATGTAAAAATTAACGTAATCGCATTAATTTTTAACAAAACAATTGCAACATTTAGATTGGTTTAACTAAATCATTGGTTACATAGTACTTTGTTGCCTCATTTACCATTTTGTTTAAAATACTAAACTGTGAAAACATTTTAAGCGCATTAACACTATTTCGTTATCGAAACCATTCGCGACGCCTTAGATGCTTTAAGTCAACAAATAAATTTGTGGTTTTTATTATCCGATCAAATTAATAAACCGCCCACAAGTCAACACCCATATCCGTTCAATCATAACAATCAGTTTTGTTAGCAGCAACAGCAGTAGCAGCAATCGCAGCAGCCACAAAAACCAGTCATTGCAAATTGATACTTGTATGACAAAAACAAAACTTAAGAGTAAAACTTGCAAAGATACTGAAAACGTCAACAAAAATTACGGTTAATTAAAAAAATTACACCATTAAAGCAAAAGTTTATTGAACGCTCCAGCAAATAGTCATATCAACAAACACTCAACGGCTCATAAAATAACAACTTACAAAATTCAATGGAGTTTACATTCGAATGGACAAAACAAACGCAGCAAACTAGCTAGTGGAGACTGAGTGGGACGTCTCAATTGCCTGAGAATCGTCAGCTTTAAAATCATCATCATCATCTTCATCGTCGTCTATATCATCTTCATTGATATAGCTGCCTTGATCCCCGATGGCGACTTAAGCCGTAAATTGCCAATGAGATTGATGACTGCCACGATTTTTCTTTGTCTTCTGGCTGCCATTATTATTCAATTTCAACGATGTTGATATTTTGTTTAGAAATTCTTTACTTCCCCTCGCGCAATTTGCAATGGTTCAATTAATTTTGTCATTTCAGTATTTTCAGCATATAGTTGCTACATCGTTCGTTGCTTTGGGTAGTCATCTCAATTCTAAAGAAAATCATTGAATACAACGGTTTCTGCCGCTGCTGCGCATGTGCAACACGTGGGTGTTAAGTTGAAAACGCGTTTTTACTTGAACGCGATATCCAGTATACCAACGCGGAGGAGACTCATTCACTCGTGGTGGCTGTTGTGGTGTCACAGTTGTCAGAGTTGTTCTGAAAGTTGGTCTCATGACAACGAAGCGTCGTCCGCCGTCGTCGTTGTCACAATGTGGGAGTGTGTGTTGAAAATACTACAAAACGTGTTACAAATGACCCACATTTCAGAATGAACCGAGAGCGAAAGAGAGAGATAAATGTAAAGCGAGAATTTTTAATGAAATGAAAACTCGCGTTTCGTATTGGTTGCTAATAAATTGAAAATCAAGGAAAATGAGACAATTGCAATAAATTTTAGTGCAACTGCACTCGTGTAATCGTTAGGGGAAAACTAATATTTAAGATTTTTTCTTATATGTAGTTAGATGTACAGCGATGGATTTAATGGCAGGCTATATTATAGTAATTGATTTTGACCTATAAATGCAAAATCAGAACGACATCGGTGTCGGCTTTAGACAATTCTGTATTTGCAAAAAAAAATTTTTAATAAATTTTGGAAATCTGTCGATTTTGTTAATAAAATTTTTTGAAAACTTTAAATTAAATGAAAAGGTTTGCTGCATCCCAAATCTGCTGTGTTCCAAAATCAAAGTGCTTATAACACTGAGAAATATTTGCAGGGCCACTGTCTGAGGGGTGAGAAATTCATAATCAGAGTGAATGTACTAGGACAGTATATAGACTGTCTTGTCTGTGATAAGTATAAAACGGGTCATTGCTGATGATATTGAACGACGACCCAGACCCAAGTAATGTATTGAAAATATGTAGCGAGTTTGCAAATAGTACTCGCTGCACATGTATGTTTGTATGGATGCACAACGTATGATTAATATTAATTTTAACCGGATTTTATATTAATCATACGTACATATTTTCAATATTGTGGATTTATGGTCCACAATCCATAGTACTAGGTCAGTATAGTAAAACCCCTAAAGGGTTTGCCGTTCTCTACAATTCGGCTGTAGAAGAAAACGAAAAATCATCAATGGTTCTTGAGTTATAGCTGAAAAACTAAGCGAACAAACATCAAGATAAGCATGATATATAAAAGGTCATAAGTAGTAACAAAAATTTGGCCTAAGAACGCCAATCTAATTGGCGGTTTTACTATTCTCACTTAAAACCATCACCCTGACTAGGGATATCTCACCTCAAGATTGGCATTATTTAATGGGAAATACACAAGTGTGAAAGTTTCAGTCGGGTAAACCGACTTACATATACTCTCACCATCAGTAAAGACATGAATTTTTTTTAATAAAATACAGAATTTGGGGCACTATCACGTTGGCTGTATTGATATTATTATTTGATTTCTAAAGTGGGAGGAATGGTACATTTGTATGGTAGGAACCAGAAGGGGCGTGGTTGGACTTTTAAGTTTTTCTCCGAACGTTTATCCTGTTATAGCTAAACAAAATACAAAATTCGAGCACAATCGTTTCGGGTGTATTTATTTTACTTCTCGCTTTCTAAATTGGGCGGAATGGTACTATTGAGTGTGAGGTACCAGAAGGGGCGTGCCTAGACTTCCAATTTTTTCCCCAAAACTTTATCCTGTTATAGCTAAACAAAATACTGAATTTGGGCAAGATTGCGTTAGGTGTATTTGTATTATTTCTCCATCTCTAAAATGGGCAGAATGGTACATTTGAATGGAAGGTACCAGAAGGAGCGTGACTAGACTACCAGTTTTTCCCCCAAAACTATATCCTGCTACAGATTTACCAAGTATGGAATTTGAGCACGAACGCGTTGGATTTATTGATACTATTACTTGATTTATAAAGTGGGCGGAATGGTCTATTTGTATAGGACGTACCAGAAGGGGCGTGGCTAGCCTTCCAATTTTATGACGTTATAGCTTTACTAAATACAGAACTTGGGTACGATCGCTTAGGATATATTGATATTATTACTCTATCTTTGAAGTGGGCGAAAAGTTACATTTGTATGGGAGGTACCAGAAGTGACGTGCCTAGACTTCCAAAATTTCCTCCAAAACTTTATACTGCTATAGCTTTACTAAATGTAGGATTGGGGCACAATCGAGTTGGGTGTATTGATAGTATTACTCGATTTCTAAAGTGGGCGGAATCATATATTTGTATGGGAAATACCAAAAGAGGCGTGGCTATGTAGACTATTTGCAATACCGTAAGTAGTTTTGGGGAAATATTAACTCGTGCAAAGTTTCAAATCACTTGGTTGCGTCTTCTGAAAGTTATCGTATATACCAGCCGGACAGACGGACATGGCTCAAACGACTTTAAAAATCATGAATTGAATTTGGTTTAAAGAAACCTAGGGTCTAAAGTGACTCCTTCTATGTGTTATCAAATGATATATATCCTCCTATCCATAGGGTGAGGGTATACAAAATGCTACAAATCGGAAGGACTTCGGCGACCAAAACTTCGTAGGTTAAGATGTTGTTATCCAAAATTATTGGCCAATAGTTGAGTCACATATCGGACTATAAAACAGTATTTGTAGAAATCATGTGCACCTTGGTGGATGGTGGATCATATGGTCGAAAAAATCAGCCCTACAATTGGCACATGCAATATATGACGTTTATTTATTACCGAAGAAAAATATGTGAAGGCTGCAACCCAGGACGACAAATTACATACCATTAGTCCCAAATGCGACTCTGGGACTGTAAAACAACATTTGTTGAAATCATGCAGAGCGCGTACGGGCTATGGTCAATCGTATGTTCGAAAACATCAGCCGTACACTTGGTACATGTAATTTCTAATGTTCATATGTTGCCGAAGAAAAATATGTCAAAACCGCAACCTAGGGTAACGGATTATATACCATTACTTGAGCCGCATCTCGGACTTTAAAAGAGCATATGTAGAAATCATGTGTATCTTACCTTTACGATATAAAGAACTTGAACACTACGAGTTATTGACTTCGATACGGCTCACGCCCTAGTTTTGTGAGGTTGAGGAAATAAATTCATGAGCCAATAAAAATGAGTAAGGTAGGCATTGGACAAATTGCTGTGCAAAGTTGGTAGTGAAGGGGAAAAATCCACAACAAGCCCCTAGAAGGATACAAGATATGACCTCCTAACATTTATCACAATCTTACCTAATCCCTATTTTCATCCTCCTAAGGGAACGCTCATACATACTCACAGAGAGCTTTCATTATAAAAAAAAACTTTCAAATATGCAACACTTTCATAATGCTTTATATGCAATTTTGTAATTTGTTCATTATTTTAATAATTTGCTGCTAGATTTGGACGCAGACTGTTTAAATTTACCCCTACATCATAAAGTTCACATTATAAACGTATTATTTAATCTTACATCATATTCATAATTAAAGAATACTAATTACTAAATAAACTATTTAATTAGCCATAAACACGTTGTTGCATTTTTAAATACTATTCAATATAATACACACATACCTATATATCTGTACTACCAACCGTATACAGTCAATTGTTGTAGCGTAGTAACCCTGACCCTGAGCTATACAAATTTTTTGATCAATTGTAGAAGAAAAAAAAAACACCCATTGCCGAAGTAGCTGGCTGACTTTAATGTTAAATAATATATTTTTGTTTATAATGCATGCCATTCATTAGATCTTTTTTTTCATTATTGTTTGTTTGAACCAAAGATATCTCAACACACACAATTATGGCCACCGGCTATCTTAGCAAGCTGTGTGGGTGCATGTATTGTAACCATAAAAACGTATGTCTGTCTATTAGTGGTTTCCATTATGCCCGCGACTGGTTTTCGATGTTCGATTGCAGATCTTACATTGTTTAGGTAGTAAGCCGCATCAATGAAAGGTATTCGTACGATTGACAACTTTTTCTTGGACTTATTAGTTTTACGACTAAAATCATCATCAGTGTTTTTTTATTATGTTGAATTGGCATTTAACCATCATTGATACTCGTAGGTACATAAAACTGAGGAAAACTTATCAACACGCAAGAGAAATTTTTTATGAGACCAAGTGCAGGCAGCAAGCATTGTAGCAAAATGCATTTCATTCATAAAACTAAAAGTGAAAGAAAATTAATTAAATGTGTAAACATCGATGGTCGATGGATATGGCCAGATAACAGTGGCATCAGTTTAAAGCGCATTTAATGGTGGGAGGAAATGCAAGCTGTTAAGCGGGGGAGGAGATATTTAATGAAATTTCACCGCAGATAATAAGAAGAAATGATGGTTTGTGGTTAATTGTGTCAATGGTTTTAGAATCATTTGGAGGTATTTATCCATGGAAACTGTATCGATGTACCCATGGATGCCGATATATTACAAATTACAACATTTTTCAGCTCATTGATTTGGAACTCAATTCTGAGAACTGCGCGTGAAAGTAGCCCCAAAAAGAAGAAGTTCTGCATCATTCGTTTTGTTATGTTACATGCCATAATAATTTAATATCGATTTGAAGTTATTAAGTATCGTATAGGGGAATTTGTCACGTTATAGGCTCTTTTGTGATATTATTATATGGTGGCGTATGATTATCATAAAAAATATTCCACGTAAATCATACGCCAAGTGCAGTTCTCACAATTTAGTCCCAAAATCATGTGTTGTTCTGTGACATATAAACGGCCAGCTATGATTTGTATAACATTTTGAGATTTGGATTAAATTGGAACAGCTCTTAGGTTAATCCATATATTTATACAGGTCTTGCTGTGTTTTAAGAGTCACCAAAAGGCTTAAGGAAGGGCGTATGCTTAAGCTCATGGAGCTGTACATTGTTTAAATTGTTTATGGATTGTTGTTTCTATAAGTAATGTAGTGTCTATACCATAAATTTCACTATAATAGCTCCTTCCGGAAATATTTGTTATATCTTCTGAATATATATATAAATAAATCATAACGCCCAAAATACTTACCATTGCTTTCGCCAAATGCTCTCTGTGAACGTAAAACTAAAGACCTGCAATGAAAGAGAAGAACAAAAATCATTAATATTACTAAATTCATAAACAAATCCAAAAAGGCATAAGAAATTACTATTAAGAAATTTTTAATTAGTTAAAAAAAAAGATTCAGAGATTCAGTTTGTAGGTGGCATTTTCCACTTGAGTTATCGTATCAAGACACAACTTCAATGATTTCTAAGATTATGGCTATCTTACCGACATCATTTAAATCATACAAATTTATAGGTAGCCTTAGAAGATGTATAAAAATTGGTCGACTTCGACGGTGGTCGACGACTACGTAGCTTGGCTACGGTTGAGTCAATGTCTTTCCACCTTCTCGTAATTCTTGCATAGCATAAAATCATAATTAATGACATGTTGAGTCAATGGTAACAAAGCCAAATCATAATTCATGTGTTGCCTATGAAAAGAGATCAACGAAAGCGTTTGTGCGATATGGGATACGGGATGGGGGAAGTATCCAAAGGAGCAAATGTGGAAGGTGTGAAATTCTGGTGGACAGGGTCAATGGTTTAATAAATAAATAGTACAGAAATTCCAGTCTATCTGACTTACAAATACCCTCGCCATATCACTATAGGTCAAATGACCAATTTTGCCGTGTGAAATTAATTGAAGCGAAAATATCGCAGTAATACACTGCAAAAGCACAGCAAACGCTATAGAATATATAAATCAAACATATAAAAAAGAGAATTTAACCAATTAACGACCACTAACTCTTCTGAGGTCTGAAATTAAAGAAAATAAATAAGATAAAAAAAATAAACTTTATTCATCGCAAATTTTAAGAAATATTTTTGGTTCAATTCGCTATCTAAACACAAATTCTGAAAAATGCTTGCAGATTTTTAAGATAAAAGCATATTTTTTTATTTCACATCAAAGTCCCCGATCGTGATTTCAAAGCTTAACAGTTTTTTTGCTTCTAGTGGAAATTGTGAAAGTTTTCGTTGCTGATTTCACTTTTGTGAATTCTTCAATAATATAAGTCGATCGGATGAACCCTGAGCTGTATAAAAAACATCGGCAAGATTATTCCTGCGAATGTTTTTTCGAACATTATGCAATCTGCCTACTTTTTAGACTTTATGATGTGATTCTGCAGCAGATTCCCGAAGGAACCAACTGGTAGAACTGTATATTCGAGTAAGTGCTATGAATGAAACAGAACCATAGTTTTTGAAAAATTTAAGCTATTTCAAAACAGCTATTTCAAACTTTATTTTAAACAGGCACGATAAACATATCAGTATAACTTTTGTGCCAAACTTAAAAAAAATCCTTTTTTCCGATAGCGTAGTTGCCTAGAAAAAACGCTTTTATACGAAACTAGCACTTTTCCGCAGGTTGAAATAAAAAGAAATTAACTCTTAAGGCTTTAATTTATTCATTTCTTTTTACTCTTTCATTGCCAAATTTTGCCGAAGCTTTAAAAGTCTGCTTTCTTTCAAGAAACGAAACATTTTTGAGGTTATGTTAAAAAGCAAGATTTTCTCCATGCAAACACACGAATATTTTTCCGTTATTTGAATATAAACATTAATACTTAATTATTTTACTGTTTTAAATTGTTTACTTTCTATTAATTTTTCCCTAATGTCCACAATTAGCAATTTAAAAGAAGAGAACTGCGAGAGCGAGTTTTAAGCACTTTAAAATAAGGTGACTTTGGCAGAGTGTTGCCAGCCCAAATTTATTTTTTAACAAAAACAAAATTCAGATCCTAATGGTTTGGAGTATTTTAAACGAAATGACATCAAAACAAATTTCAAAAGCTTTTCTCTAAAATTTGAATTTCGCACCGCAAAATTTGTCATTTGACCTATAGTGCATATGTATGATATTGCTTAATTTATCAGAATGGGCGTGGTCATGTAGCCCATATGTAATCCCGTAAATAGTTTTGGGAAAATATTAACCCTCGCAAAGTTTTAAAACAATTGGTTATGCCTCGAAAGTTATCGTGTGTACAATTCTTAATTCGAGTTTGGTTCAAAGTAACCTAGGTTTAATGTGTTACAATTTTGGGTCATATCACCCGTAGAGTGAGGGTATAACAAGTTTCCTTGATTAAGATATGCAAGAGTTTCTAGCATTTGGTGAGTTATTACACTTCTATTGCTAGACTCACACAAAGTGGATCTGCGTCGACTCCGAACATCAGATTTTTAAAAGCTTCTACCGGAAATAGGTCAAAATAGAGGAGATCGCCAATCAAAAACAAAATTTAGACATGTAGTTTTAAACTTTTATATGTCTAAATACCATATATAAATTTATCGTTAAAAATCGTAAAGAAATAATGATGATTATTTTTCTTTTTTAGAAAAAGAGACAAGTTAGATCCTTAGTGTCTTAAGATCTTTTATACCATTAATCCTTTATGTCCCATAATGATCAGCGTCGAATTCTGAGTCTACATAAATATATCCGCCTATCTATTCCCGCTATTACAGCCGTAGTTTAAGAGTTATCGAGTGAAATCTTCTCTTAAGCGAAGGTTACGTTCTAAGCTGAGCAAGTTCGGACAAACTACTCCCCGCGATTACAGCTGTAGTTAAGGAGTTAGCAAGCTGAAATTTTCTATCTATTCCCTAAGCGGAGGGCAAATTCTAAGATGAGCAATATCGGACAAAACCTACTTCCACCTCCTAGACAAACTTCCCATTTTTGGGGGTGCAAGCGCGTCTGTCTCCGCGATTAAAGCCGTTGTTTAAGAAATATCGAACTGAAATGTGTTATGGAAGCTTATATCCTCAAAGGGAAGGCTAAATTTCAGGATGAGCAAGATCAGACAGAACAATTTCCACCTCACATACAAACTCCCCATTTTTGGGGGTGAAAGCGCGTCTGTCTCCGCGATTAAAGCCGTTGTTTAAGAAGTATCAAACTGAAATGTGATATGGAAGCTTGTATCTTCAAAGGGAAGGCTAAATTTCAGGATGAGCAAGATCAGACAGAACAACTTCCACCTCACATACAAACTCCCACTTGTTTGGGGTTGTCCGTCTGTCTATCCTTGTGATTATAGCCACAGTTCCGAGATATCGAGTTTAATTTTGTTCGTCTTCTAAGCGGAGCAAGATCGGACAAAATCTACTCCTACCTCCCATACTTAACTCCTCCGTTTTGGGGTTGTACTTCTGTCTGTGCCCGCGATTAAAGCCATAGTTTAAGATATATCTAGCATATTTTTGATAGATAATATTCGATCCTTTAAGCCGATGTTATGATCTAATCTGATCACGAAACAACTCACACCTCCCATACAAACGCCCTCTTTTTGGGGTTGTCCGTCTGTCTATTTCCGCGATTACAGCCGAAGTTTTAGGTTATTGAGTTAAATGGCTATAGTCAAAATTTGAGCAAATTTGGATAACTTTAAGCCGTGCCCCAAAGAGACCAAATGTCATATCTTTATATTATATATGAAAATGAGTTTTAGTACCATTTAGAATAGAAAGCGTCTTGCCGATCTTTTTAAAATTTTCACAGAATGTAGTTGGGATGACGGGGGTGAATATAGGACACTTGAATTTTTTAACATATCATGTGGACGTGGCCACGCCCTTTGGACCCTATTTTTGAAACAGCAATATCTGGAGAACTGTTTTTCTCAATCGCCTTGTGTGGATGCATTTGGCAGCAAAGTTCATGATCCAACAAAAAATTATCGGGATTACATCAGTACTTAACTTAATTTCCCTTTATACACTATGAATGAGGTATGGGATAGCTTCTCGCGTTGTTGTGAATTAACATGCTTTCTATTTTTAGATTCACAACTAACGGCACCTACTTGTTAATCGTCGAATGCGAACAACACTGTTTAAGAAGCTTTTACTAGACATTCCGATTGACATCGAGGGATCGGCAATGAAAAAAAATTTAGATGACTAGAGCCAGGAATCGATCCATGGATCTCAGACGGCCGGCCGCAACGGTTGACGCTCCACGAGTAATTTTATTTCAAAATCTGTTAATTAAAATAACTCGAGACTTCGGCTATATCATACAAAGGGTGAGAGTATTATTTAGTCAGTTCATCTGGCTGAAATTTCAGTACTTTGTTTACATGTTACCCTTTCAATCTCTGTATTACTTTTAACAGTTGTAGCCTTAATTACATTTAATGTTTTCTGACATCCGTGTCAATCTGTCTCTCAAATTGTGTGTCCATTTAAAAAGAACAAAGTTGACAATATATGCCCTATATTTTTTCCCCTTTATGCCTGCATTGTCTTCCCCAAAATGTCGGCTTCTTTTTATGCGTCAACATTCCCCCTTATTCATGGAGTACGCTTTGTTGTTTTTCGATTTCGACGATTTCGTTTTGGTCCAATCAGTGTTGTGCTGTGTTAATCTTTTGATGAGTGATTTACGTATAATGAAAATGACATGTCTAAGAAGACAATCCGACCGACAAACGCCACAGTATACAGTGGCATAAATTCAGACATTGTGTGTGTTCTGCAACATAGTCTTATGGAACATTAGCAAAACAACAACATTGTATGCAAAGGGATCAACCGGGTGCCTTTTTTTAAGGGGCGCACATCAAAGCAGCAGTCAAGTGTAGCAAGCAACATAACATAGTTGCGATGTTGTTTAAGCGCCAAAATACAATGTTTTGCCAAGGGAAAATGGAATTTGAACATGTGAATACTTTACAAATGTTGATTATTGAATAAAGCAGTGATATATGCACAAGTGACATATATTGCACTTAAAACTATTGTAGATAGTATCTTGTATATATTTGTAAATAATTCTTAAAAAATTTCATAAAAAATTCAATATAAAAACTTTTAGTTATCTCATATCTGAAACATCCTTTAGTTCGGTTTAACCAAAAATAAAAAATTTTATATTTAAAATGATAATCTTATATTTATTAAACAGTTTTAACTTCAGGTTTGTAAATAATATATATTTTATAATCGGAATTTAGAAGAATTTTTATACTTCGCATTTATGCAAAGTATATTTTTAAACATAGATATTTTTCTTCAATTTTTAGATAATTTGAATTATACACGTATTCCAATATTATAGCGCAGATTTTTTTGTATCTTTTATCAGATTTTTTAATTGCTCAATTTTTTCCAAAATCAATAGTTTTTGAACCATAACAACAATTAAATTCATATCACTTGTCTCAATGGACGCATAAATCAAGTGTTCTCTCCCCACCCACCCCTATAAAAACAGAACATAATTTGAAAATTAAAACAACATAATCTTAAGTAATTATAGCTTCCAGTTTACATTTGTTCAAAAATCTTGCGCTGCATGCAACAAATGTTCCAACTGGGAGCCACGAAAAGCACGCGCCCACGACATCCCCACGGTGTTGCATCCGCAGGGCATCTCCTGAAATAACAACAATAACATGTTGTAAATCTCTCTACAGAGACGCCGAATAATCTAATACATAAATACCCCAAACTTCAGAACAACAAACTCTAGAAAAAAAACACTTCACAGACAGTGAAACATTTAAAGAATTTGAAAAAACAAAAACAATTGGATAGAGAAGAAATTTTGGTATTTTCTCTACGAAAATGCTTATGACACATTCTTCCCCTGTCAGGCAACCGAAGATGATTTGCTACACTAACATAGTGGAAACATTTGGTCTAAACGATAACACAAGTTCTCCATATTTCATTGGATTTAATGCAGGGTGAAATTGAAGAGTGGGTGAGGGAAGTTCAAAAAGAAAACAGAATTTATATAATTTTCTTAAAAAAAACAGTAACAACAAATTCTATCAAATGGATAATATAAAATGTATTATTTCACTGCAATCGCCGCTTCCATTTCATATCGTAATTCAAATTATAGAAATTCCTCTGTGATCACACTTCCTTTAGAGATCTTTATAATTCTATAGACATTCCGTTGGAAATACACTTCCTTTACAAATCTTAATAATATAATACACAGAAGATACTCATCAACACATGACTTAATATATGCACGCTTTAGAAAATTTTCTATACAAATATTTAATGTCATGCTGACCAAAGCGGATGCGATAATTATACTCTAATACTAAGTTAATTTCCATAAAATTCTAAGAAATTTGTCAATAATTTCTAAATATTTTAACATCACACCCACACACACAAACATGTCATTAACACACTTTTCAACATTCCTTTCATTATTGCTGGCCAGATGTAGCATCACTCATCTATGGCTAAATTCCATGTGGCTAAAAGGGTTTTCATGTACGGCCTAAAGACAATTATCGAAAGACATACGTGAGTGAAGACTAATGACTACAGTTTCATGTTGAAATGTATGATAATGATGGATTACGTGTCAAGTCTAATATTGATACAATTCTAAGACACAGACAAAGCATATTGATAATGAGGAGGAAATTGGAAAAAAAAATATCTCAAAAATTTTAGACAGCTGCCAGTGGCATATAGGCATGTTGTGGCGGACAATCATATTCTAATCAACATTGATTTAAAAGAATATTGTAAGTTATGGATAAATTGATGGAAGATAGCAGCACTTGGATATGTCTCAAAACAACAAGAAGTGAATGAGACAATGGACGAGAAAAGATATTCTAATGATCGTCAAATAGCCAACAAAGTGTAAGAAGTGAATTATTACCATAACGAGTGGAAACGAGCGAATGGAAAAGTTAAAAATTCCGTTAGCAGATCCGGAAAAGAGCTTGACCCCACACAATGTTAATGTGGCGAAGTACATGGTGCACAACTAACGGTTGTTGCAAATAAACCTTCTCTGATTCTCATGAAGAACAGTATGTTACATTAGAGGAGATGTCAGTCAATGCTTAGGTTTCTTCAGATCAAAAGGCATCTGTCACTTTAAGCCTTCGTCTGACAAACGTCGAGTTGTATATGGTAATATCCAAGAGCTTTGTGAGCCAAAAGACAGGGTATGCGGACTACTGGATACAATACAATACAAAGTACCAGGTTTGAATGTCTCAATATCTTGTATTGTAGTACGAAAAGATATACATGTGCTTCAGTGATAAGAATAACGTTATGATTATCCTTAAGATGAATGGGTCCACGATTTGGTTGATTGACAAAAAGAGACCACTAAATATTGCCCCTAGGATCATCAGTACCTTTAAGACTGTAATAAACTATAATAGAGAGGAAAAGGGATTGGTAACTCTTTCAAAATGACTGCGAATATGCTCTGACCTATTGGTATTGTAGGTAACGGATATGTCGACATCGCCGCTAGGAATGCTCTGATCTTACGTAACATATCAGAGCCGCCTAATTTCCCACTCGCTCTTATAGCGCCATAAAATGCCCTTAGGTAAGCTTTGGTCTCAATCTGAACACTTCCTGTGTTTTGTTAATCCGATAATACCCAAAAAGAAATTTCACGCTATACTTCGCATATCTGACTGCATTTTTCATTCTCTATATAACACCCCTCATTAGTACGATCCCTCTGATCGAATCAGATGTGATTTCTATAATATTTATTATGAGTTTGGAAATGAACATGGCCAAATGTAAGTTAATCGTTTAGTATATGCCTGATGAAAAAAAGGCACCAAGAAATCTTGTCCCTCATTAGTACGATCCCTCTGATCGAATCAGATGCGATTTCTGTAATATTTAACATATTATCATTCATCAGTTAGTATATGTCTCATGAAGAAAAAACACCACGAAATCGTGTCCAAAGACACTTAACCATCGGTACCCTTAAGTCTCGTTATATAGAAGGCGAACAGGGTAAGCACTCCTTTAAACGTGGGTGCAGATGCAAGTACACACCATTTCCTATAGGGTAGCAACTATGGCAACGAAATAGGAGAACTACTAGTGGAGTATCTATTGGGTGCTTCTTTTGCTATATGCAACAGGAGTAATGACCCTACTCTTGGCACTAAATCCAGACAAGATGTGTAAGATGTTGTTACGCTTGCAACGGAGGACAAGTATAATAGGTTCAGGGAATTGAATGCCATTAGTGAGAATTGATTCTCTGAGATAAATAGAACCCAGGGTGACTGGAACCTAGCGCACCCTAAATCAGATCATAGTAATGTGAGTAAAACTTACTAGACCATCTACAGAAAGTTATGCAAATGTATCCAGAAGTCGGAACCATCATCTGCGACAAGGTACATAGAACAATGCAGTACACAAAGTAACAAGTGCTCTCAATAAATAATATTTACATATTTCCCTAAAAACAAACCATTGAGGAATGAATGCCTTTATTTATCTAGAAATCTTACCAAACACTTTTTAATGGATTCAAGTCTTTAATAGCAAAAGAGAATATGGATATGTACAAGAAAGAGTTGAAACGATATAAAAATGCACTTGGACGAGCAAAAAGTCCATCCGAAACATCTAGAGCGAGATAAGTTTTGGTTTTCAGTAACAAGACTACACGTGTTTATATAACCTTCGGGCACTAGACGTAAAGCAGTACATGGTCTTGACCCTTCCGTCCTGTTCTATTTGAATTTTGTGGGAATTTAACAGTCATATTTGAGAAGATTGCGGTTTTCTTGATTTCTAAAGTGGGCGGAATGGTCTATTTGTATGTGAGGTACCAGAACGGGCGTGGCGATGTAGCACATTTCAAATACCGTAAGTAGTTTTGCGAAAATATTAACCTATGCAAGGGTTCAAAACAACTGGTTGCATCTTTCGAAAATTATCGTGAGTACCAGCCGGGCAGACAGACAGACGGACTGATGGTACCAAAAAGTACAAATTACTCTACCAAAAAGTAAAATTTCTGGCACTAAATATCAAAATTTCTTGTACCCAAAGTACAATTTATAATACCAAAAAGTACAACTTATTGTACCAAAAAATACAATCTATGGTACCTACAATTTTTATTTATAGTACCAAAAGTACAATTTATGGTACCAAAAGTACATATTCTTGTACCAAAAGTAAAATTTATGATACCAAAAAGTAAAATTTATGGTACAAAAAAGGACACTTTAAGTACCAAAAAGTATCATTGATGGAACCAATAAGTACAAATTACTGTACCAAGTAGCACATTTTCTTGTATCAAAAAGTACAATTTATTGCACCAAAAAATACAATTACGGTACCAAAAAGTAAACTTTATTGTAGCAAAAGTACAGTTTATGGTGCCAAAAAGTACATTTTCTTTTAGCAAAAACTAAAATTTATAATACCAAAAAGTACAATTTATGGTACCAAAAAAGACACATGAAAGTACCAAAAAGTAACATTGATGGAACCAAAAAGTACAAATTACTCTTTAAAAAAGTACTAATTCTGGTACCAAATAGCAAAATTTCTTGTATCAAAAAGTAAACTGTATCGTAGCAAAAGTACAGTTTATGGTGCCAAAAAGTACATTCTCTTTTACCAAACAATTTATGGTAGCAAAAAAGACACTTTAAAGTACCAAAAAGTAACATTGAAGGAACCAAAAAGTACAAATTATTCTATCAAAAAGTACAATTTCTGGTACCAAATTGCAAAATTTCTTTTATCAAAAAGTACAATTTATTGTACCAAAAAGTACAATTTATGGTACCAAAAAGGACACTTTAGAGTACCAAAAAGTAAATCTTTGAGTCTAAATAGAAAAATTTATGTAGAATATAGAAAATTTATAGCACCAAAAGTACAATTTATGGTTCCAAAAACAAAATGTGTAAATTACTGTACCAAAATGTACAATTTCTTGTACCAAAAAGTACAATTAATAATACCAAAAAGTACAATTTATGGTACGAAAAAAGACACTTTAAAGTACCAAAAAGTAAAATTTTGGGTCCAAATAGAAACATTTTTGTAAAATATGGAAAATTTATAGTACCAAAAGTACAATTTATGGTACCAAAAAGTAAAATTTATAGTAACAAAAAATAAAATTATTGTACCCCAAGTGCAATTTATGGTACCAAATAGTACAATTTATGGCACCAAAAACTACATTTTGTGATATCAAAATACTTAAATTTTCTTTACCAAAGAGTAAAATTTTTTGTTGCCAAAAGTGAAATTTATTGTGACAAAAACTACTTTCATTGTACCAAAAAGTACAATTTCTTGTATCCAAAATATTTTTAACAGTGCCACATAGTTAAATTCATTGTATTAAATAGTACAATTTAATGTACCAAAAAGTACTTTAATTATACCAAAATGTACTTTTATTGAACAAAAACTTACTTTATCATCTATGCCAATTTTTTTGTTAGCGCGTCTAAACAACTCGTATGTACAAAAAAGTACTTTAATTGTACCATAAATGCAGACTTCAAAAAATTCAAATCATTATACGCTCACCCTACGGGTAGGAGGGTACATACTATTTGATACGACCCAAAGGGTAACACATAGAAGGAGTCACTGAAGGCCCAATGTTTTTTTGAAACATGGGTCGATTCATGATCTTTAAAGTCGTTTGGGGCATGTCCGTCTGTCTGTATTTATTGGAGAGAAAAACTAGAGGTATAGCCACGCCCCATCTGGTATCTCCCATACCCATCTGGTAAAGTTTTGAAGAAAAAATTGTAAATCTAGCCACGCCCCTTCTGATACCTTCCACTCAAATGTACCACTCTGCCCACTTTAGAAATCGAGTAATAATATTACTATACTAGAAAATTGTATGTTTTACTGAAGGTGAGGGTATATGTAAGTCGGGTTGCCCGACTAAAACTGTCTTACTGGTATTCTGCATTCATTGGAGTAGCGGTAGTCATTTTTATTTTGGTTTTGAAAGATGACACCTTATTGTGAGCAAGAAATGTTCTTAGTTTGGTTTGAAATAACAAGACACAAACAATGCACCTTTTGTTTCTCCTCGCTTTAATATATAACTGTTATATTGCTTACGAATGTCTTGCAACCATCGCAAGCATTGCATTTATTGTCTTAGAGTTCTAGTGTTAGGCATAACCGAGCACACGCACATAACAATATGGTGTGCTTATGTCAGGTCGCACAAGAAGCGTCAGTGTATTGAATGCGGTACAAGCGTGTATGTTATGGCTTTCATAACACTCAAGCAGAGACTGACTGTTTTGAATCAAACAACACTTTCAAGTACGATCGGCTATTCGGATCGTGTCTGTGTATAAAGAAAAATGCCTGTCAATGATGTAAATGGACTTCTGGCCTACCTTTATATCGCCGTTATATAATTTTATTGTAGCTATGAAGCAGCTGTAGATGATGTCAGAATTATGACGTCGATCGATTCTCCTAGATAATTCGCTAGACTTCATTTAGATGCGAATGTAAATTTACATGAACATTTTTCTAATATTTTGTCTGTTACAAAGTTCATGAAAACTCATAAATCGTTCAATTTATATCTTCGAATAACCAGTTTTTAATTGATGCATAGTTTTTGTAGACATTTTTCCAAAACCACCTGTTACCTCATAACACAACACAATACAATCTACATAAAGATGTAAACAAATACGTATTGTGGGTACAAATCCACTTTGCCTTCGATTTACAAAGCAAATTTGTCGCCAAAACATGAAAAGATGACAACAACAAAAAAATTTGATTTAGCATATAGAATAGCAACAGAGACAGGTGAGAATAACATAACAATATCAGCCGCTAAACCGATAGCTTAGAGAACTCCACCTCTCCCAACCACTCAACTTATCTTAAGATTTTATGTGTGAATAAACATTTAAGAATAACAAAAAAAAAAGATAAATATTTTGTTTACCTCCAGAATTTCTTAACCGCTTCCTGTTCTTGCGGCTGTAGATCTTTAAGTTTATCGTTGAAATTTTCCCAATTGTCGCGTGATTCATGTTCACATATCACCATGGGCGTAGCCGCACTCATATTCACTGTTGTTGTTGGGATTAGGGTTAACTCCTACACGAGCTTATCTTGGGCGTTAATTGAAACTTATAGATAATTTAATTATAACTTTATCACTTATGGCTGTTGGCGAATAGTGGGAAACACCTTTAGATTTAAATTTTCCGCCGTGCAGGAAATTTTTATTTATTTTTTTCTTCTATGACCATCACTGATAATAAAGCATTCGTCATTGTTTAAAAATTATCGTTTTTTGTTATTATAGACCAATCATGGTTTTATATAGTTTTCTATTATTGGGGTTTCCTGGTAATCACAATGAAATAGTTAATCATAATACTCAAAATTCCTTGAATCGCTGTGACCAGTTGTTTGTGAATTCAAAGATTGCGTTGCAAATTTTTATAATTTTGCGATTTCTTCAATTTTATGATATTTATTTAAGTGGTTTTTAAATCAATTTTAACAAGTTTTTGATTGCACTCGCCATATTTTTCATTTCGATAGTTAAGTGATTTAACTAATAAATTAAAAATTATATTCGAAGCTTTATTGCTACTATGTATATAGCGTTAATAACTTGTTAGTCGATTATGATCTTTAGAGTGACCGCCCGTTGCGCTTTAGATAGTGTAAGCTGTATCGCAAATACAAAACTGAGTACGTTCATCTTTTTGGTTTTTAGCTGTTAGCTACATCTAGGGTGTTCAAATACCTCCTTTTTTTAGAAACCCGGTTTCCGAGTTATTCGAAAAATTGATTTTTTAGAAAAATCGGATTTCGAATACAGCATTTGAAAGAAAACCGGTTTAACCGGTTTTTTCGGTTTTTTCCTAAAAAGTTAAAAATATTTATAAAAAAAAAATAATTTGGTTTAAAAAAATGCATTTATTTAGTATGTAATATCAATACACCCAACGCGATCGTGCCCAAATCCTACATTTAGTAAAGCTATAGCAGGACAAAGTTTTGGAGAAAAAACTGGAAGTCTAGCTACGCCCCATGTGGTACCTCCCATACCCTTCAGGTACCACCCACTTTAGAAATCGATTAATATTATTAGTATATCGAACGCGATCGTGACCAAATTCTGTTTTTAGTAGAGCACAAACAGGATAAAATTTTGGAGAACCAATTTGGAAGCCTATTCACGTACCTGCTGGTACCTTCCATACAAATGCACCATTCCGCCCACTTCAGATATGGAGTAGTAATATCAATACACCCAACGTGATCGTGTCCAAATTCTGTATTTAGTAAAGCTAAATCAGGATAAAGTTTTTAAGTCTAGCCACGCCCTATCTGGGACCTCCCATACAAATGTACTATTCCGCCCACTCTAGAGATGGAGTAGTAATATCAATACACCCAACGTGATCGGGCCCAAATTCTGTATTTATTAAAGCTAAATCAGGATAAAGTTTTGAAGAAAAAAACTTTAAGTATATCCACGCCCCTTCTGGTACCTCCCATACAAACGTACCACTGCGCCCACTTTAGAAATCGAGTAATGATATCAATATACTAGAAAATTATATGTTTTACTGAGGGTAAGGGTATATGTAAGTCGGCTTACCCGACTGAAACTTTCTTACTGGTTAAAATAGTATTTGATACAGAAAACACGCGCTCACTTATTGTGGAAGTAGGATTTATTGACAAAACAGCGTTTAGAAGGATGTTGAGCTTTTCTGTCCTTTTATTAAATCTATCGAAATAGTTGGAACCATCATATAGGCTTGTGTCATTGCAATTTGATTTCACTGGTGGATTTTGGATGTTATTTATTGTCCTGTTTAAATCGTTGCAAAGACTACCATTAGGAGATTCCCCCATCTCACAATCTGAACTGTTACTAGACTCTGCCGTTGTTGGGGAAATTGCAGAATAAAGTTATTTAAAAGCTCGTTAGCAAATTTCATCGTTTCCGCCTTTTTAGACTACTTTACACAGGATTAGCTTGTAGGATATTTTCCGGTCCTAATACATATAATTAGGGTATTCAATCTTTGTAAACGAGAATGTTTTAAGAAGCTTTTTAAAGTTTTAAAATTCAATTTCAAATTAATTTAGAAAAAACCTTTAACGTTTTATAAACGAGAATGTTTTTAGAAGCTTTGGAAAATTTTAAAATAAAATTTCAAATTAATTTAGAAAAATCTTTTTACATTTTATAACAAGAATGCTTTTAGAAGCTTTGTAAAACTTTAAAATTCAATTTCAAACTAATTTAAAAAAAACCGAGTACCCAAAGGAAAATACTCGGTTAAACCGGTTATTCGAAAATGGCATTTTTGCAAAAACCGGCATACGGTTTTAAATAAAAAAACCGGTTTACGGTTTTTCGGTTTCGGTTTTGAACACCCTAGCTACATCTATAGCTGTTGGCTAAGATATCGGGTTTTAAATTGCGTATTAAAGAGATTCTGAAATAAGTCAAAGCCTTGGTTGAATAATAATTTTCGTTCTTTAAATCTTAAAATAAAGACACACATAGTAATAGCATTCTCGTTGAATTAAGTGGATTTAGAATTCAGGGTGGTCCAAAAGTCCCTTAGCATTTGAATAGGTAGCTGCTGCGAACAGTCATGGCCTTGTGGGGCTGATGGATTACGAAATACAAGAGTAATCAATGGGAAATCAATTGCATGGCATCTATGAAGAAAAGAGAGTGCCAGAAGCTAAATAACAAATGTTTTGAAACAGCGAACCCCTCCTGTAAGGACAGATATGGAAATTTAATTACGGACACTCAGAGTGTGCTGCAAATATGGAGGGAACACTTTCGTTCTCTTTTCGTTCAGCAAGGCAGCATAAGTGACAAAATCAGGCCAATCATTGACGATAGAGTAGATTGTCCACCACCGAACCACAACGAGATCAGCACAGCAATTGCAAATAAAGCCGCGGGTGCTGATGGACTACCGGCAGAGCTTTTTAAGGCCGGCGGCGATGTGTTGGCAACGGTTATGCCCCAAGATATGGCTGTCCGATGATTGGAGTCTGAGTATTTTATGTCCTGTGCTTAAGAAAGACGATCCAAGTGTGTATACCAACAATAGAAGGATCAACCTTTTACCAGTGTGTTATGTGCAAGATTAATGTCCATCCTATCGAACCTGATTGGATCATTTCAGTATAGCTATACACATAGTAAATTCACGACCGACCAGATATTCACATTACGACAAATCCTGAAGAAGACCTTAGAAATGCAGATCGACACCTACCATCTGTTTATCGAATACAAAGCTACATTCGACAGTTTGATACGAAAGAAATTAGTAGCTAAAATGACTGAGTTTAGTATTCCCGCGACATTGCGGGATGAGACTGACTGATACGAAGTCTTCAGTGAAATTGGCAAAAATCTATCAGAGCCATTTTCTACCATGCAAGGCCTCAGACAAGACGATAGTCTGTCATTCGATCACTTTAAAGTAGTCATAAAGACGATCATGCGAGTCTGCAGTAAACACGACTGATACCATCAATAACAAAAGTCACATGCTGCTCGCGTATGCCGATGATTACTGCGGCTTTTTTAAGCATTGAGAAGCAGTCGGCAGAAGTGGGTCTGGTGATAAGTGAGAACAAAACCAAGACTCAAGCGGATCAATCTATTCTGTGAGTCTTCGAGAGATGCTTCTCAAAATGTTTGGACAATTCAACGTAAACGGCGAGTACCGTCGCACCATGGCATGTATTAGCTGTATAAGGCCATCTACGTAGTCAAGACGTTTCAAATAGACCGAATTCGTTGGCTTGTACACGTTGTACGAATGGATTAAAGTGCTCAAGTTCGAAAAGTCTTCGGCAATACATTTGATGGGCTGCGCTGGAAGAGGCGACCAAAACTTCGTTCGATGGACTAAGTGAAAGATTTGATGATACCTGAGCTTCGACTGTTTTCTGGTAGACGGAAAAGGTTTCCTCGCCCTTCCAACAACCCATAGTGATGCACGGAGATTTTTATTTATTATTTATTTATTTATTTTATTTATTTTTTTTTTATGCATATTTTCTTTACAAGTAGTTCTACTTTTTTGTTTGTATCGGTGCAGCCCTATAGAGGATGTTGAGCATTTGGATCTGCACCCAGTATTTGAGGGGAACCTACCCTTCTCGTATGCTCTAATAGTAGTCTTAAGGTAACCAATGACCCTAAAGGTCTTTGACGGACTTCAACGCAAGATCTTGGTTTATTTCCAACTGGTACAACTATTGTCCTCAATACGCAAAACACTGATTTTCAATACCCAGAACTAGGTCAATATATACCTTGTATCTGTCAGATGAGGATAAGCAGTGACTGGTCTTACACAACAGGGCACGTTTGGATCAGTCAAAGAAGGGGAAATGGGGGAACTTCTTGAAATAAACGATTATGCAAGGATCCTTTTGTTAGATTCTACACTAGGAATGTCGATTGTTTGACTAATAACTGAAAACGAAATCCATTGGAACCAGAGAGGACTTCCTCGTCAGCATTGTACGGAGATTTTGCTGTGAGCTTATATGTAAATCTTCATGGAATCAGTGAAATTACACAGACCATACCTGTGTATTTATGGAATCTTCTTTTACCAAAAATTATTCACTACACTAGTCGAAAGTTCGAGATCTTAAGTGTCACATTCTGTTTGTCAGAGAACGCATCCTTGAACTACTCTGTAATGTACGCAGTTTTTTTGTGATCTCCGCTATGTTTCCATCATATTGGGTAAATCTCTTTTTCGGATCAAATGTTTCCTCATGTAAGTTACAAAAAACTCCCTTGTAATCCATGGATGGGATGTGTGATCTCAGGGATTAGGACCACATCCACAACAAATTAGAGCTCGACTGGTTTCTCCCACAACGTCTCACTAATTTTTTCAATAAAAATGCTTTGCATCTCATGTAAAGAATATGGGAGAGCTACTTGGAATCAGAGAATCAGAAAACTTCGCCCTTCTCACAATCATCGGCAATGCTCGGAGATTTTGCTGTTATCTTATTCATCGTATTGAACAAATCTCTCTTCTAGATTTGATGTATCCTCGCGTATGTTCAAAAAAGATATTTTGCATTCTATGATTGGCACAAGGGAGATCTTCTTAGAAACAGTGAGTTTACACAGATCCACTAGATTTAACAAATGCTCGGCATTTTATGTGCCACATTATATTTGTCAGAGAAGGCTTCCTCGCCTTTCTCAGTAATGTACGAAGAGTTTTTGGTGCTCTTCTCCGTCTTGCCATCGTATGAGCTTCTGAATAAGGACACATCCACCGTTGCTTTTGTCAGGTGAAGACCTAATGTGGCAGATGCCCCCTTGCTATGATAGAGGTTGGTCTGAAGAAACCTAAGTATGGATTAGTCTCTTCCACAAGATCACATTCATTACGTCGATACAAATGTTTTGCATTCCATGAAATAGGTACAGGAGAGGTACTTGGAATCAGTGATGTTACATAGATCCGAATTTATTAAATTAACATTATCGAATCAACTATTCATGACACAACTGTGGATTTCTCGGTATATTAAGTGTCGCGTACTATTCGTCATCTGAACCAAAGAAAGCTTCTTCGTCCTTCTCATAATCATGAGTAATGCTCGGATATTTCGCTGTGATATTATTCATGTAGTCATCGTATAGGGTTATGCTCTATTCTAGATTTGATGTGTCCTCAGGAATGTGATATTGGTGGAATCAGTAATCAGCGGTATTTATGGAATAAGTAAATTTACACAAATCTTATCCACTTTTGGAATCTACTGCTTAGCAGAAATTTTTTACAAGACTTGTCGATTGAAGGATTCCTCGGCCTTCTCAATAACACACGGAGACTTATTTGTGCTCTTCTCTATGTTGTCATCATAGAGGGTAAATTCCTGTTTCGGGAAAGAAATGGATGTGTGAGGCCTCTTGGAATCAGTGATTGGACAGAGATCTTCTTCATTTAGATTTCCTTTATGGAATCAACTGCTTAGCGAGATCTTACACTGTACATGTCGACTTTTCGACATCTTATGTGTCACATTGTGTTCGTCATCGGAACCGGGGATGGCTTACTGACTCTTCTAACAACCCATCAGTAATACACGGAGATTTTTCTGTACTCTCTTTCATTTTGCCATTGGGTCTGATGTGTACTCTTGTAAGTTCTAAAAATTCTTTAGCATTCCATGTAGGGGCAATGGGAAATCTTTTTGGAATTTGTGAATTTGCACAGATCAGATCATAACAAAAACTCAGACGGACGAATAGACGGTTTCTATAAATGGCCAAGACATTCACGATGCTGAATTTTTATCCAAATGCGGATAATATTAAAATGGGATGGCACGATGTCCTTTGGGTTGTTCATTGGGTTTCTCAATTGAAGAGGGTGACAAACTGGTAATTCCTGGTTGCACCATGACCTTAAAGGTGTAGTTGGATACAAATTTGCTTGCATTATTACTACTTTCGCAAACGGGTAAAATTTATCCGCACACATAAATGAGAACAAATTTCAAGTAAAACTATAACACAGTTTAATTTAAGGCTGTGTATCTCCCGATTTTGAAACTAGGTATCCGATATTTGTATTTCATAAGAGTTTCACTGTATGATAAAGTAATCCCATTGATTAATATGGAAAAAATTTCCGACAATTTTCATATGCTCTGTCCACCTGGGAATTTGTCGGAGATTCAATAAGAGGCCCAGGATTAACAATATAGAATTTTTTGTTTCACGTACAGTTCGTAAATCTTAATAATGCCGTGGCACGCATTATATGCTCTTAAATTCGCTTTGTACTATCAGTTTACGTTTTGTAACACCCTGATCACAGTTAAATCACATTATATTTAGGGGGGCGACAATGTAGATTAAATTCCAACAGCCCAATATTACGAAATTGTATTGACAAATTTTTTATTATTTTTAAAAACAACACATTTTATTATTCAAACACTTTTTCTCATTTTCAGTTGACCCCTTAGGGTGACCTCATGTTTATGAACATGATAATTTAATGATTATTTTATTTTTTTGTTTATTGATTTCTTTTCATAATTAACTTTAAACTTGTTTTCATTAGTTTACGTTTAGTTTTCTGTTGTTGTTGTAATACTATATTTAACATGTAATTTTGTTCAATATTCACTTTACGCAGTTTGTTACGAATTTTGTCTTTCGTTTAGCGCCGTAATATTTTCTGCGTGCGCGTTTATTTACATTACGTTTTTACGTCTCGTTATAGTTTTATCTCATTTGTTGGACGCGCAACCGTACTCCAAATACGTTCAATACTAACTAAACTTGGCAAAGCCAATGAATGGCCACAACAACATCGCACGAACCGATTTCAAACAAAACTTCTGGTTGAACTTTATGGTCGAGACAAAAACAAAAGCAGCAACAACACCACCAACAGTCTTAGCGCAAACGACGCGGACGACAACAACAACAACGCCGCAGCGGCAGCAATGACAGAAGAGACTACTTTTTTTGTGATTTCATTTTATTTCTTTATTTGATTTTGGCTTTTTTTGAGAGTCGTTTGTTTTGCTTGCTTGTGTCTCAGTTTTATTTCTATTTCATCTTTTTTCGGTGCGATACAATTCTCAGCATACACGCACACACGTTTAACTCAACAGCAACAACATACATGACAAGAAATGATCTTTTGCTCTGACCATAGGGTCCATCCCGGGGGATGATGGTTCTTTGTAGAGAATAGATCGAGAAAATAGGTATTGAAGAGATGACTTTGAAAGTATAAAGAAAAAGTGCTAAAAATGCAACTTGACAAAACGAATGATGCCATGGCTCATATTTTTGGTGCTTCTTTCATGTGCCATTTTCAGAATTGTGTTCCAAAATATAGAAAAAGTGCCAAAAATTTACCGTGAGAAAAAAAAATCGTATGGTCATTCATTTGTTATTAATGCAGCCAACTTGACAAAACGAATGATGCAGAAGTTCTCAGTTTTGGGTCTACTTACGTGTGCAATTCTCAGAATTGAATCCCAAAATCGTGTTTTGTACTGTGTTATTATGATAGTAGGATCTAGCTACGTCAATGCCGTGGTAAAGCTCATACAGCTCATGGTTCATTCAATGGCGAAACTCACCGTCGACACAGAGTACCTTTTTCTCGAGTACTCCCAGGTTTTGTATGCCCGTTGTCGTAAGCACCCAATGCGGCAGCATACAACAGAACGGATAAAATTAACACCCGGTACAGATGTTTCTTCGTATCTCGAGATAAGTTGGTGTTACTCAAGTGCTGCCGAAGACCGTGAAAACCTCTATTGGTGAGCACTATTCTCCGCTTGATTTCTTGGCTGACATTATTTTTTTATTGACGGACTATCCAAGGTAGGTAAATTCTACTCTAAACAATTATTTTTGTCGTCGAAATCATTATGTTTGTTTTGTCCTCGTTGGCTGCTATCCCATTTTGCTGACTTCTTTTCTAGTAATGAGAAAATTGCAGTAACATTCCGCAGATTTCGGCCAATGATGTCTATATCATTCGCATAGGCTAATGGCATGTGGCTTCTGTGAAATACGGTGCCAGACATGTTGACTCAAGCCTTTCTCATCACCTTCTCCATACCTATATTAAATAGTGTACAGGACAAGCTATCACCCTGTCTGAGTAATTGTTTGAATGTTTCAGAATGATCCTTTCCAATCTTAACCGAGGATTTGGTCTTTTCGTAGGCACATCGGTAAAGTCGAATCACCTTTGCAGGAATATCAAACTCAGACATGGCTTCATATAACTTATTCCTTATCGAAGCGTAGAAGGCAGCTTTGTAGTCGACAAAGAGGTGGTAGGTGTCGATCTGTTTTTTTATGAGTTTTTCTTCCAAGACTTGTTGTAAAGTGAATATTTGATTCGTCGTAGATTTACCAGGTCTAAAGCCGCACTGATAAGGTCCAATTAACTTACTTAACTTAATTTCCCTTTGCACCCCATGAATGAGGTATGGGATAGCTTCTCGCGTTGTTGTGAATTAACACGCTTTCTATTTTTAGATTCACAACTAACGGCACCTACTTGTTTATCGACGAATGCGAACGTCACTGTTTGAGAAGCTCTTACTAGACACGACGATTGAATCGACGCTAAATACTGCGAAGTTGCTGTCAACAACATTCGCGGGGAGCCGACAATAAAAGAAAATTTTCTTTTTTTTTTCTTTTAAGATGACTGGAGCCAGGCTTGAACCTGCGATCTCCCGCATGGGAGTCGCGTGTTCTCACCACTATGCCACGGCCAAGGTCCAATTAGTTTCTCTATAATTGGCATTAGACGTTCACACAATATGCTCGAAAGGATCTTGTACGCAATTGGTAATACGATTATTCCACGGTAGTTCTTACGCTCACTACGATCTCCATTCTTGTGCATCGGACTTAACAGACTGAGACTCCAATCTCCGGAGATGCTCTTCTTCAGCCAGATGTTCTTCATGATCTGATGTAAGCTTCTAACCAGCCCTACCACGCGGGCCTTAAACAATTCAGCAGGGAGACCATCGGCTCCAGTCGCTTTGTTGTTTTTAAGGCGGGATATTGCCACACGTATCTCGATCTGGCTCGGAGATAGACAGTTAATACTACCGCCATGGATTGGAGCGGAGTATTCTGGAGTGTTCTCCGTATCCGGTAAATTTCTGAAATTTCATCATCGTACCAGGCATCTTCTTGAGACGGCTTTGAGTACCCAAGCAAGCTTCTCACAGTTCGTTCTATGGAGTTGGCTCTTTATTGCCACTGCGTGGTAATATTATCTGGGTTTGGAGCATTCCGTAGCAGTGGAGTTTGCTGATTGAAATAGGCGTCCGCTACTTCTGTGGTCCTCAGTTTATGAATGTCCTGCTTTAGTTGTGTCTGGATACGTACATTTTTCGCCATGCTTAGCCTTGTGCGTACCTTAACTGCGGTAAGGTAGTGATCGGATTTAATGTTCGCACCTCTGATCACTCGTACGACCAGAACACTCGATGCGTGCCTTCCATTGACTACCACGTGATCTATCTGATTCCTCGTCAGTTGATCTGGAGATAACTATGTTGCCTTATGAATATTTTTATGGTCAAATCTAGCGCTGCTTACTACCATATTTCTTGCCTCAGAGAAATCAATCAGTCTGATGCCATTGTTCGATGTTTCGGTGTGCAGACTGAATTTTCCGATGGTAGGCTCAAATGCGGTCTCCCTGCCTATTTTAGCATTAAAATCGCCTAGTAAAATTTTGATGTCATGGCTTGGGCTACGGTCATATACATCTTCTGGGTTTACCTGACTCTCGTAGAACTCGTCTTTGTCCTCATCGCTTTTCCCTTCTGTCGGAGCATGGGCACATATAAGTGTTATGTGGAAGAACTTTGTTTTGACTCTTATGGTGGCTGTACGTTCACATACCGGAAACTTTGCATGGGTTAATATTTCCCCAAAACTGCTTTTGGTATTGCAAATGGGCTACATGGCCACGCTTCATCTGGCACCTCCCATACAAATGTACCATTCCGCCGACTCGAAATCGAGCAAAAATTTCAATACAGCCAACGCGGTCGTGCTCAATTTGTGTATTTAGTAAAGCTATATCTAGATAATGTTTTGACGAAGAATGGAAGTCTTGCCACGTCCCTTCTGGTACCTCTCATATAAATGTACATTCCGCCCACTTTAGAAATCGAGTAATAATATCAATACATCCAACAAATTTTGTAATCAAATTTATGTTTTTTCTGTGGTTGAGGTTATATGTATGTAAGTTGGTTTACCCGACAGAAACTTTCTTATTGGATTTCTTTTGATATTGACAGTTACATTAAATTTAAACCCTACTGTCACACCCTTTACTTGCTGTTGAATGCCCACTTCAGCCAAGCACACACACACTCCCGAGGCGTAATTCAAAATACAGAGTAACAAAATCTATGCACACAAAAAAAAGAACAACAAATATCCGTGATCTTCGCGCAACCTTTTAACTTTCGGATACAAACTTCAGCGTTCCTTGGACAATTATAAAAGAAAAATAAATTAACAAAGCAAAAACAAAGAATTCTTAAGAGCACACTTCTCAAGCAGAAGAAGAATAAGAAAAAAATGTATCAAAAGTAACAAGTAATCACTGGGCAGTTGCATCCAGGTACTCTGATCTTTTGTATGTACATTAGCTATGGAATAGTGCGCGAATTCTCGATTTTTATACGGCGGAACCTCTTATTTTATGAGGTTCAGTAAAAAAATGCTGGAGGCAAAAAATGGTGGTGGTGGGGTCAGGTTTAACCGTCCCGCATTGGGGTCAAAGTTCAGAAAAATTTGGAAAAAATGTACAACAGTCCTCCTAACTACCATGGGTTTGTCGTTAGGGGGTTGGGATGTATGGCAGACCTTCATGAATTTCTTTTGCCAACATTTTCTCCGAACATACTTACCCCCTTTCTCCACTCCTTCGGGGGGCTCCCGTACAAATTCTTAATTACCCCCTTATTACTCCGTATAATGTTCCCGAAGCCCTAACTTCACTAGGGTCACCCCTAGGGGGTTAGAATGTATGACGGATCTCCAGGAAAATCTTTTCTGAACATTTTCTTCGAACATACTTACCCCCTATTTCCTCTCCTTAGGGGGGCTCCCATACAAACTGCACCAAAACCCTCCCTCAATATAAGAAAAACCGCCCTACCTATCCAGGTGTTGTCCCTAGGGGATTATGATGTATGGCGGACCTTCATGATTTGTTGTCCCCAATATTTTCCCCAAACATACTTACCCCCTACCTCCCCTCCTTATACTGGCTCCCATACAAACTGCACCAAAACCCACCCTCAATATGAGAAAAACCGCCCTACCTATCCAGGAGTTGTCCCTAGGGGATTATGATGTATGGCGGACCTTCATGATTTGTTGTCCCCAATATTTTCCCCAAACACACTTACCCCCTACCTCCCCTCCTTATACTGGCTCCCATACAAAATGCACCAAATATTGGGATGAATCAAACCAATTTATTTTTATCGTGCGACGGATATTTCTTGCGATTGGCATCGACGACCTGAAGCAAGAATTGTTTCTCATTTTCGTTTCGACATAAAACATTGTTGTAATCCTGCATTAATTTGACACCTCTCTCTGCAGTGTCGTTAACAACATGCAAGGTGCTTACGATCTACTTAGCTTTGTTGTAGTCTTCCCGGTTTTCCCAGGTTTTTGGATCGGTTGAAATTAACTCATTTGGTAATCCAAAGCGATCGAATAATTTAACTGTGTCTCTCGTCACGAAATGGCTCAAATCTTTTGCAATGAATTCTTTCACTTGTTTCGAATGCAATTCAATTTTTTTCACGCCTTTGGAGCCGACAACAATAGCTGAACGTGAACAAGCAGACTTACCGCCTTGATTTTCATCCTCATCCTCGCTCTCTTCCTCCTCAGTGCCTTTTCCCTCGTTTTCCTCGTCATCAGATTGAGATTCTACGTTTTCGTCGTCTTCTTGGAATGAAAGAATTACATTCGCCATTTTTTGCTTGATGTTATGGGAAACGTTTTTATCGAATAGTGCAAGAGCCACAGCTTCAGCACTGATGTACCAAAGGTGATTGCACAATTTATCCACCACTTTCTGTGACACATTTCCATCAATAGACTGAGCGACTGCCGCTTTTAAAAAATTGAAGTCTTGATTGGGTGCCTCGACAGCCGTGGTGCTCCCAACCAAGCTTTCACATAAAGTGTCACGATAAATATGCAAATACCGCGAAGCTTCTCTAATTCAATTTCGGTTAAATTGAAATGTTTTCGAAATAGAAATATTTTTATGCAGTATATGGCCTTGGCCATCCATCGGGCATGGCTGGTAGGTCCTGGAGCGCTGAAATGGTAACTGGGAATGTTTTCTCCAAGAAATAATAAAACGATCTGCAGGAATTCTCTGTAGTCTGCTCTGGGATGTTTCTCTTGTAGCTGAGCCAAACAAAATGATTTCACTTCAATCAGAACATTAACAGGTATTTTCATAGCGACTTTATCGTCTGTTATGCCACTGGTATATCGTTTGTCTTTCATCATTTCCCAATCACATTTAAATCGAGCAAACAAAGGCACACCTGGAGCTGACGTTTTACCGAATTTGGCATCGAACACCTCTTTCTATACCAGTTCGTAAATATGATGTCTGCACGGTAAGTATAAAAGATCTCGTTCCAATAACTGTTCAAGAATGAGTGACGCACCTTGGAACGAGCCAGTGTTTGTTGAAGTTGTATCGAAGGAAATAGCCTGAACGCGGTCAGATATTTCCCAATCTAACACAAGGCCATACACCGACTCCGGCACTGAGTTAAATTATTCGATCGCTTTGGATTACCAAATGAGTTAATTTCAACCGATCCAAAAACCGGGGAAAACCGGGAAGACTACAACAAAGCGAAGCAGATCGTAAGCACCTTGCATGTTGTTAACGACACTGCAGAGAGAGGTGTCAAATTAATGCAGGATTACAACAATGTTTTATGTCGAAACGAAAATGAGAAACAATTCTTGCTTCAGGTCGTCGATGCCAATCGCAAGAAATATCCGTCGCACGATAAAAATAAATTGATTTGAGTCATCCCAATATTTGGTGCATTTTGTATGGGAGCCAGTATAAGGAGGGGAGGTAGGGGGTAAGTATGTTTGGGGAAAATATTGGGGACAACAAATCATGAAGGTCCGCCATACATCATAATCCCCTAGGGACAACTCCTGGATAGGTAGGGGGGTTTTTCTCATATTGAGGGAGGGTTTTGGTGCAGTTTGTATGGGAGCCAGTATAAGGAGGGGAGGTAGGGGGTAAGTATGTTTGGGGAAAATATTGGGGACAACAAATCATGAAGGTCCGCCATACATCATAATCCCCTAGGGACAACACCTGGATAGGTAGGGCGGTTTTTCTTATATTGAGGGAGGGTTTTGGTGCAGTTTGTATGGGAGCCCCCCTAAGGAGAGGAAATAGGGGGTAAGTATGTTCGAAGAAAATGTTCGGAAAAGATTTTCCTGGAGATCCGTCATACATTCTAACCCCCTAGGGGTGACCCTAGTGAAGTTAGGGCTTCGGGAACATTATACGGAGTAATAAGGGGGTAATTAAAAATTTGTACGGAAGCCCCCCGAAGGAGTGGAGAAAGGGTGTAAGTATGTTCGGAGAAAATGTTGGCAAAAGAAATTCATGAAGGTCTGCCATACATCCCAACCCCCTAACGGCAACCCCTTGGTAGTTAGGAGGACTGTTGTACATTTTTTCCAAATTTTCCTGAACTTTGACCCCAATGCGGGACGGTTAAACCTGACTCCACCACCACCATTTTTTGCCTCCAGCATTTTTTTACTGAACCTCACAAAATAAGAGGTTCCGCGATGTAAAAAAGTTGTTACTAAGAATTTCCATATAACACTATTCCATAGCTAATGTACATACTCTCTGCAAACATATTTACACACAGATATGTTGTGTGGTGCCACAGACTAGGTATATAGAGTTTTTGGGTAGAATTGTGGCATGATGTTGTTGTTGTTGCTGATGCTGCAAAAGGGTGTTCTTTTATTATATTTGGTATGGAGTGATTGATATTAAAACTACAAAATAGTTTTTATAGGATATGATATTACAGATACTAAATATTAGTCTATAGAAAAATTTTCTTAAAGTTTGTTAAGGTTTTCTTCCGTCCTATGCAGTAGAGACTTAATACATTTCTTTACATGTTCAAAGTCACAAAATATCGGTTTCCACAACTTTAGCAGTCATTTACCTTAAAATATCATGCGCTATTTTTAAAACTAGACCACGAACAATTATTTCTTAAATTTGGAGATAAAAAAAGCCAGTATCTGTCACTCCAAATTGTGTGCGCTACACTCTTTCTGGAGTTTTGTAAAATGTGCTGGTTCGACACAATTTTCGTTTGGTTGTTTGTTTGTTTACTTATGAGAGCCCCCCGACAGCAACAATAACAACAACACCAACAATCCATACGACTCATTAGAGACTGCCAATTGGTATTAACCAGCGATAAGAAATGCGTTACGAGGTTCGTTAGTGTTGCTGCTGTGTTGTGTAAACTGAGGAGGTCCAACCCTTTCCGAGTTGCATAACACTCTCACACTTGTTTGGTCTTTTTACCCCCGCAGCACTCATATGTAGCTGTATCTAAGGGGCGCTGGTATGTCAAACTACCTACATGACTTTTTAAGTACGTCGCCGTGTAGTATTATTAACAGAAAACCAAACAACTTGTTTATTTATGTCACATTGTTGTTGCTGTTTTATCAGCGTATTTATTTAAATGCTACCTTTTTATTAACTCAATGTGCGAATGCAATTTTATTAATGCCGCAGAAGATGAATGGGGAAGCAGTTGTCATTGCTAAAAAGCTGTTCAATTAAATTGCAATCAAAAAAAAAAAAAGAAAAAAGATGTTAATGATGACAACGATTGGGTGTAAAAATGTTGAAAATATCTGTTACTCTGCACCCTTTATGGGTGTAATTAGAAAATGATAAGTTGAAATGGAATCTGGAAACGTAATATTTGCATATACCGAGAAGACCTTGGTGCAGGTGACAGGTGTCTCATAAGGTGATGTCTGCACATAGTACGTATAATTAATAGAGTTACTCAAACAGATATACAGGCAAGAACCACAAACTGATAACCTATAAATTGACCGATTGTTAAGAAATTTTAGAATACATAGATGTTTTCTCTTAAACAGATCGACACGTACCATCTTTTTGTCGACTATAAAGCTGCCTTCGACAGCCCGATACGGCAGAAATTACTTCATGCCATGGCTGAGTTTGGTATTCCAGCGAAGCTGATACGAAGTCTTCAGTGAAGATTGGCAAGGACCTTACGGAGCCATTCTATACCAGACGAGGCCTAAAACAAGGCGACGGCCTATCGTGCGATCTCTTCAACATTGTGATGGAGACGATAATGAGAAAAGCTGCAGTAAACACGAGTGGCACGATATTCAACAAAAGCCACATGCTACTCGAGTACGCTGATGACGTAGACATCATCGGTCGAAACTGCCGGATGTGACTGCAGCCTTCTCAGGTATACAGAAGGAATCAGCGAAAATGGGCCTAACGGTGAGCGAGGGCAAAACGAAGTTATTAGTTTCAACGAACAAAGATTCTTCTCGTTTGGGAAACTGCGTGAACGTTGACAAATATAATTTCGAGGTGGTAGATAGTTTTGTCTACCTAGGCTCCGCCATCAACAAAGCAAATAATGTCAGCCTAGAAATCCGTAGAAGAATCCTGCTGGCAAATAAATGCTTCTACGGAATAAGCAAGCGATTCAATGACAGAGCCCTCTCTCGACGAACAAATCTCCAGCTATACCAGATACTGATTCTACCTGTCTTAATGTATGGCTCAGAATCCCGGGTTATGACACAAGCGTATGAATCGGTTCTGGCGGTATTCGAGAGAAAAATACTCCGTAAAATATATGGGCCCATCATCGTTAAAGGACAGTATCGGCGTCGTATGAATCATGAGCTGTACGAGCTGTACACTGATATTTACTTGGTCAAACGCATTAAGGTGCAACGGTTGCGTTGGCTAGGTCATGTTGTTCGCATGGACGAAAATTCTCCAGCTCGAAAAGTCTTCGACAATGAACTCGATGGACGGCGCAGAAGAGGGCGACCAAAACTCCGTTGAAAAGACCAGGTTACTGAGAACCTTACAGAACTCGGTGTGACTAACTGGAGAAGAAGTGCAGAAGATCGAGGCGCTTATAATATTTTTCTACGTGCGGTATATAATCCACTGGGATTGCATAGAAGTACCAGCTAAGTAAGTAAGTAAGATGTTTTCTCTTAGATTTTCAGCTACAAACCAAGAACTATGATGATTACTCAGATCCTTTTACAGCAAAATTGTAGCTTATACAGTACAACACATGATTTTGGGACTCAATTCTGAGAACTGCACGTGAAAGTAGCCTCATAAAGAAAAAGTTCTGCATCATTCGTTTTGTCAAATTACATGCCATAATAATTTAATATCGATTTGAAGCTAGTTAGTATCGTATCCTGTGTTTTACTGTGTTATAATATACCCTGTTCCTCTCATGCATCACACTTTTACCCCACAATACATGTTTTCCCATTCCCATTATTAAAAAAAAAACTTAACCACCCACAACGGCAACACCTACCTACTGCGCTCTGTCCATCTGTTTGATAAGATAATATTTTACCCCGACACAGAGGAGACTGAAGAGAAAACGTAGTAGTCTATGTGAGAATATGCACCAAAGAGACTTCACAAGCAAATGAAACTAAAAGTGTTACAAAACAAGTGTCATGTAAACAAATGACAACAGAAAACTAAAACATATTGCAATTATGACAATGAATTCGCAATGCAAGCAATATGCATCATTACGGGGAAACATTAAATAACCTATACGACACAGCAAACGAACCGTGTACTCGTATTGGGCATATAGTCTAAAGTTTTGAAAGTAAAATATAAATAAAATAACAGGTGTATTTTTGTGTTTAAAAGTTTTAAATGGAATAAGTCAATAAACCTACGAGAGCCTAGAAAATGTATACCGCAGACCGATCCATGTCAACAAAATTGTACTAAGCGATTTTAATGCTAAAATGAGCCTACCATCGAAAAATTCAGTCTGCACACCGAAACGTCGAACAATGACATCAGACTGAGTGATTTGTCTGCGGCAAGAAATATGGTTGTTAGCAGCCCTAGACCACAGAAAAATTCATAATGCAATTTAGTGTTATCACCAGATCAAATGACGAGGAATCAGATAGATCACATGGTAGTCGTTGGAAGGCACGCATCGATTGTTCTGGACGAACGAGTGATCACAGGTGCGAACATTGACACTACCTTACCGCAGTTAAGGTACGTACAAGTCTAAGCATGACGAAAAACGTACGTAACCAGGCACAACGAAAGCTAAACATCGGTAAACTGCGGGCCACAGAGGTAGCGGACGCCTACTCCAATCACCTAACTCAACTACTACGAAATGCTCCAAGCCATGATAATATAAGCCGTCTCAAAAAGATGCCCAGTACGATGATGAATGTCGCAATGCCACGACAGAGAAGGATGCAGCATACAGGAAACTGAGAAACTGCAGCCAATGGCAACGGCACAGGGAGAGAGGCGTGAGGCAACTAGGGAAAAATTCTACCAGACAGTTAAGGCGAGAATGCGTGGAACCCAGGTTGGTATCCTGCAAGGACCGAGATCTCCAGCTAGTGACGGATCAGGATAACGTTCTGAAGATATGGATAGAACATTGCAGAAATCTGCTGGATATGGACACCATTCCAGCAAAAGCCGCTCCAATCCTTGACGATGGTATTAACTGTCCACCTCCGAACCAGAGTGAGTTACGTGTGGTAATATCCAGCCTTTAAATAAAAAAACAGCTGGATGGCCTCCCTGCTGAATTGTTTAAGGGCGGCGGGGAGGAGCTGATTAGGATTATACATCAGCTCATGGAGAATTTCTAGCTAGAGAAGAGCATGCCGGGGATTGGAGTCTCAGTCTGTTATGTCACATATACAAGAATGGAGATCGTAGTGAGTGTAAGACTTACCGTGGAATAAACCTATTACCTATTGCGTCCATTCGTCCTTTCGTGAACGCCTAATGGACTTCGGACTTCGGCAGCACTGTAGTAACATCACCTTATCTTAGGATTCTAGGAAACACCTGTATCAGGTGTTATTTTACCCGTTGAATTGTATGCCACTGAATCGTGGGTGCTTACGACGGACACACGAAACCTGGGGGCATTCCGAAAAATATATGGACCTATCTGTGTCGATGAATATCTCCCGATCAATATACAAGAAATCAGATTGATCACGTGGTAATTGATGGAAGGCATATTTCAAGCGTTATGGACGTGCGTGTGATGTGCTGTGCAAATATTGACTCGGATCGCACACGATTAAGTAGTGCTAAAAATACTCGTAATCAGACTCAAAGAAAGCTAGACATCTCAAAACGGCATTCCACCGAGATAGCTAATGCCTACTCCAACCAACTCTCTCAATTACTCCAAACCTAAGTTCTAATGTTCCCGACACACATGGGCAGTATATTGAGAATTCTATGACCACAGCCGCAACGACCGTACTGGGTTATGAAAAACTACGCTCAGCGAAGTTCTGGTACGATGATGAATGTCGCGAAATGTCTGAGGAAATGGATGCTGCTTACAAGGCAAAATTGCAGCCAATGGCGACGCGTGCGGTGACGGAGCTTTATAATGAAAAAAAGAGGGAGATGAAACGACTGTTCAGGCGGAAAAAGCGTTTGTGGAAAAAAAGAGAGAACCAGGATATCGAAAACAACAGGAATAGAGGTGAGGCCCGAAAGTTCTACCAAAGGGTTAAAAGCATTTTTTTTTTTTTGGAACAGGGATCCCCACCTGTAGGAACAGAGACGGAAATCTGGTCACGGACTCTCAGAGTGTGCTGCTAATATGGAGGGAACACTTTCATTCTCTACTCGTTCCCGAAGACAGCATATGTGACGAAATCACACCAATCCTCGACGATGGAGTTGACTGTCCACCACCGAGCCAAAACGAGATCAGCACGGCAATTGCACGGCTTAAAAATAGTAAAGTTGCGGGAGCCGATGGACTGCCGGCAGAGCTTTTTAAAACCGACGGCGATGAGCTGGTAACATGCATGCACCAGCTCAGGGAGTGCATTCCCGATGATTGGAATCTGAGTATCCTATGTACCGTGCTTAAGAAAGCCGATCCAAGTGTGTGTACCGACTATCGCGGGATTAGTCTTTTACCTAACGCACACAAGGTGCTGTCTAGTGTGTTATGTGAAAGACTAAAGCCCATTCTGGCGAACCTGATTGGACCTTATCAGTGTGGCTTTAGAACTGGTAAATCCACCACCGACCAGATATTCACGCTACGACAAATCCTGGAAAAGACCCAAGAAATACAGATCGATACCTACCATCTGTTCATCGATTACAAAGCTGCATACGACAGAAATTGTTGGATGCTATGGCTGAGTTTGGTATCCCCGCGAAGCTAATACGACCTTGCGGGATAACAGAGACTGACACGATGTCTTCAGTGAAAATTGGCAAAAATCTGTCAGAGCCATTTTCTACCAAGCGAGGCTTTATACAAGGCGATAGTCTGTTCTGCGTTCTCTTTTACATCGTAATGGAGATGATCATGCAGAAGGCTGCAGTAAACAGGAATTGTACCATCTTCAACAAAAGTCAAATGTTGCTCGAGCAACATTGGCCGTGGATTGCGGGATGTCACTGCGGCCTGTTCAAGCATTGAGAAGCAGTCGACAGAACTGGGTCTGGAGATAAATGAGGACAAAACCAAGTTATTTGTTTCAACGAACAAAGAGTCCACTCGTCTGGGACGCTGCGTGAACGTTGGCAACTTTAACTTTGAAGTGGTAGATAATTTTGTCTACCTTGGCTCCGCCATAAACAAAAATAATAAAGTCAGCCTGGAAATCAAAAGACGAGTATTGATCGCAAACCACTGCTACTATGCGCTAAGCAAGCGATTTAGTGACAAAGCGCTCTCTTGTAGAACAAAGATCCAACTCTACCAGACTTTGATCCTACCTGTCTTGCACTACAGCGCAGAATCCTGGGTAATGACACAAGCAGATTAATCTATGCTGGGAGTCTTCAAGAGAAAAATACTACGCAAAATATTTGGACCCATTATCGTTAAGGGTGTGTACCGTCGTCGACTGAATCATGAGCTGTACAACGACACCGACGTAGTCAAGCGCGTTCAAATAGTCAGAATGCGCTAGCTTGGACATGTTGTACGAGTGGACGATTACGATTTTTGATTTTGTGTGAATGGTAGTGATTGGAACCAGCTATCAGCACAAAAATATTCTTCTGATCAAAAGACAAAACTCATAATGTCGTTGGAAAATATGTCTCAAATATCATAAATAGATTTTTTCGGTTGCTTAGTTTCTTACATAAGTTCTATAAACTTAATACCCATCATTTAAGACCTATATCATTGTCTCTTAACTAATACTAAATCCGTTACATAGTTATAAACAAAACTCTTATATCTTTAACAAAATTCTTTATAACGTATGTAAGGCAAAATACGCATACAAATTTGTCAAATTATATTTATTAAGTATTGATTTATGTAGCTATTTTTTCATCATATCTTAATGGTAAATATTTCCTGAAATTTTTCGATCACGTTTCTTAAATTTTTTTTTTTCTATTCGAAAATTAAAAATGATGCCAACACCACGATTTCTGTTGAAAACTCAACAAATGCTTAACGCCATACATACAAATAGATTTGCATACAAATATTACGTATTAGTAGAATAGTGTGTCGTCTCAAACATTTATAATAAATTATGTAAATTAAATAAATCCAGATGATTAATTTATTTAGTATTTTTTTCTTTTGTTACCTTTAATACAAAATTTTAACTAATTAACGACGTATATGAGTTTTTCTGATATATGTTAAGCTTTGACTAGTAAGTTATAATTTATTTTAAGCTTTTTTTCTCTATAAATTCTCCTAAGAAAGATAAAACGCTAATGAGAGTTTTATCTTTTTTTGGATAGAGAATTAATTCTATTAATAAATCTATTGTTGACACCTCATACAAGAATCTTGTTTGCTTAGCAAAAAAAGACTAGCGTTAATGTTAAGTGGACCACTAAGAAATGATGTATGTCGGCCATAAAAGAAGCAGACATCTTAGGACATCTAAGATAATTTATTAATTGCACTTTCTATAACAGAGAATTAATAAGCAGCAGAGCGAACAAGAAAGATTTAACAAAACAATGATTATTTTTTAGCTAGAAATGTGTTATGCATTCAAAGTTGTCATTTGCATATATGTATGAATATTAGGTGCATTTTATTTGCCAGCACAAAATCACAGGCAAACAATACTAAATCGTTTAGAAAAGGAGTCTCTATCAAATCGATAATTATAAGACTGACATCATCGTCGAACGAGGTTATCCAAATCCATGTCTTCAATTTCATTAAAATAAAGGTCTTTGGAAATAAGTTTTCAAAATTTGCCAACGTTGTTCAAGTGTATAGCGACTAATTTAGTTTTGGGGGGATATAATACTGACTTACTGCCAAAATTTCAACACTTAGCCAGAGATTGTATGCCTTGAATCTAATAATTCTTTGAAGTACGTGTGAGTTGCCAATCGTGTCTGTGTAAACAAAACGATTATTGCTGGCCTCGAGAGGCTATGGGATGCCTATCACTGTTTTAAACCACATTAAGACATAATGAGCTTTTCATACAACCATTCAGTATGGTTCCACTTATCTTAGACATCGCATAATTTGCCAACTTGTTCCAACCAGTCCTTTTTTAAAGTATCGGACATATTAACCTTCTTTATAGTAGTACTGAAATGTAAACAAGAATTCATCTATATTGTAAGATTATGCAAATTGAAAATAAATTCGATTTGACATGGAGTTGCCCATATACACTTTATGACATGTTAGGTGAGTATTTTCCGTTGCTACGAAATGATACGCTCAGTACACTATCTTCCTTTGCTGGAGATTACGAATATCTATGAAAAAGGGGTTGAGCAGCATAATATTAACGCCTCGCAGATAACGACATATGTATATTATCTCTAGATATACAATTCATATCATAAAGTGAAACACAATGCAAGTTTTCTGATATAAGAGTAAACGTTGCAAACGTTTGATATTTAAGGTAATAAACAGTCATTTATGAAAGTGTTTGCACTGATATTTGTTATGGTTTTTTGGAAATACATAATTCATAAAACTTTTCTGCTTGCCATTTCATAAATAAAGCTCCTATTCGAACCAGCACATAAAAGAGATTTTATTGCATTAATCTTTCGAAACTCGTGGTAAATCCACGACCGGCCAGATATTAACACAACGACAAATCCTGGAGAAGACCCGAGAAATGTAGATCGACACCTACTATCGATTCCAAAGCTGCATTCGACAGTCCAATACGATAGAAATTTTTAGATGCCATGGCTGAGTTTGGCATCCCCGCCATCCCTGAGCCATTTTCTACCAAGCGATGGTCTGTCATCCAATCTTTTTAACATCGTAATGGATATGAGCGTGCGGAAGGCTGCAATAAACAGAAATGGTACCATCTTTAACAAAAGTCACATGCTGCTCGCGTAAGCCGATGATATAGATGTCATTGGCCGCGGATTGCGGGATGTTACTGCGGTGTTTTCAAGCATTGAAAAGAAGTCGGCGATAGTAAGTCTGGTGATAAAAGAGCCAAACCAAGTTATTTGTTTCAACGAATAAAGAGTCTACTCATCTGGGATGCTGCGTGAACGTTGAGAACTATTACTTTGAATTGATAGGCGATTTTGTTGGCTTTGGCTCCACCATAAACAAAAATTATATTATCATTCATGTTCTGGAAATCAATTCGGTTTAAATACAGAGCAAAATCGTTAAAAAGGTAATACTTTTTAATACATTTCTACCGATTTTGCTCTGTTTTCAAACTGAATTGTTTCCAAAATATGGCTGTATATATAGCTTTATGAGCTATAAAACGAAATCGACGTAGTCAGGCCGAATGCGCTGGTTTGGGCAGGTTGTACAAATGGATGAAACGTTCCAGCTTGAAAAGTCTTCGTCAATAAACTCGATGGTCGGCGCATGAGGGGGCAACCAAAAATTCGTTGGATGAACCAGGTGAAAGACCTGTTATCTAAACTTGGTGTGACTATCAATTCACGGAGCACAAAATACCGAAGTGCTTGGAAATCTGTTGTATGTGTGGCTACAAATAGATGAATTTCTGTTGCTGCTGAAGAGAAAGTACCAGAAACAATGGAACATCTTTATTGTATTTGTCCCTCTCTGGCCAGAAGGAGGTTAATATACTCAGGACAATTATATATAAAGGACTTAGAGCCTTTTTTCTCAGTCGGAGTAAATACCCAGTGGTAAAAACGCTTGATTACGATTTAAGTGACGATGTAAGTAGGTGGCACTTCAATAACATTGTAATTGGAGTTAAAATGAGAGGACGATGTGTATACATTACACTTGCATGACGTTCTAAGTACTTAGATCGCTCACTTACAATGTAATACTGATGTCATGGATTACTAAATAGGTACATCGTTTCATTTAGCGCTGGGTAACTTAATATTTTTCATGCGTTCCCTTCCGTGGTTAACTGGGTCAAGATTATTGAAGTAGGTACATCTTATATTGGTTATCCTCATTCCTCAGCGGTAAAAATGTCCATTATTTAATCGCTGATATCATCTACGTTTCGTAGTAACCAATGAAGATTCTCTCGCTTATATTCCTCCTAAAATTTAACATAAGAGTGTCATAAGCCGTTTAATCGGTGCGCTCTCGCTTACAAAGTAAGTGACGATGTCAGTTGGTGGCACTTGCAATTACGCAATAAGCGGAGATTCAAGTGAGCTTGATAATACGCTGTATTACAAAGTAAGTAACGATTTCAGTAGGTGTCATTTCAATAGCATTGTAATCGAATTTTTTAACAGTGGTGGATAGTTTTTGCGTTACTCACGTATGATATTCGCTCGCAAACAATGTCATACTAATGGCAAGGATTACTAAATAGGTACTTTTCTTCATTTAGCGCTGGGTAACTTAATAGGTCCCATGCGCTTCCTTTTAGGTTAACTGTGTTAAGACGATTGACATAGTTACGATTGACTTGGGTGAATACCTATTACTTAATCGCTGATGTCAGCATTATATAGAAGCAACAGTGATGATTCTCTGGCTTATACTTCTCCTAAAATTTAGCATTTGAGTGTCAGAGGCCGTTTAAACGGTGCGCCCTCGTAAAGTTAGCGGCGATATCAGTTGGTGCCATTTCAGTTGCAATTACATTTTGAACGAATTTTTAAGCGAGCTTGATAACATGCTTATTACGAAGTAAGTGACGATGTCAGAAGGTGATATTTCCATTGGAATTATAATATGTGGACTATGTTTTTTACATTACTGATGCATGACAATCGAAGTGCATAGATCTTTCACTTACAATGTCATACTGATGTCATGGATTACTAAACAGGTACTTCGTTTCATTTACCTCTTAGTCCACTGGCACCAGTTGGATCTTATGTGGAAGAAAGCTAAGATCTTTCCTCAACACTTGCAGAGACCGAGTTGCTGAGAACGACGTAGGACCCCCTACCACACTTATGTCTACAGCGTTTGAAAATAAGTTTCCACGATTTGTAAACATTGTTCTACTGTAAGTCTTTGCCAAAGTATACTAAACGAAAATCAAACACACTTCATTAGTATGACAGCTAGATTTATAATTATCCCTAAGTGTAAATACGTCTAAAAAATTCGTTAATGCTACCTCTGATAAAAAAATTCAAATTGTGCCACCAAAGAAAATTGTTCAAATTTTCTATACATAGGATTGATTACTGATTCGCTCTCCTAAAAAGTAATTGAAAAACACATACCTGAAAAGTAAATGAAAAACACATCACCGCAGCTACGATATGGCCTCAACTGCCTGGTGTACGGACAATTGTTTGATACAGTTTAATACAGCGCCTCGGCACTTTTTACCTACTTGGTTCCAAATAGCCTGTTTATATCTCTTGGCGAAATGCAACATGCTGATTGATAAGGATCAACCTATTACTATTGCAGTTATAACGGTTTATTTGAAAAGGGGAGTGACACAGCCCACTTCCACCTTTGCTGTAGTTCATACTGCACCAACAACATACATAACAAATCTCATCTTCATACCTTTGACAGTTCATGAGATATAGCCATTTTAACTTTCAAGTTGTATGGGCGGTGCCACGTCCATTTATCCAATCACAACCAAGTATATCCTGGGAATATCAATAGGTCAACAATACCACTTTGTAAAATTTTCATATCAATCGTTCTATTAGAAAAGCCTTCAGAGTGATATTTGAAAAGGAGGCGTGGCAAAGCCCATTTCCACCCTGGCTGTAACTCAACTGTACCAACAACATACATAACAAATCTCTTCTTCATACCTCTGATAGTTCATGAGATATATTCATTTTGAATTGTACGGGCAGTACCACGCCCCTTTTTCCAATCACAACCAAGTATAGCCAAGGACTATCAACAGGTCATCATCACAACTTGGTAAAATTTTCGTATCAATCGGTCGATTAGAAAAGCAGCCAGACAGATTTTTGAAAAGGGTGCATGGCACCGCCCACTTCCACCCTTGCCGTCGTTCATGCTGCAGCAACAACATATATACCAAAGCTCATCTTTAGACCTCTGATAGTTCATTTGATATATCTATTTTAAATTGTTTGGGCGGTACCACGCCCTTTTTTCGATTATAACCAAGTATAGCCAAGGACTATCAACAGGTCATCATCACAACTTTGTAAAATTTTCGTATCAATCGGTCGATTAGAAAAGCCGCCAGACAGATTTTTGAAAAGGGTACATGGCACCGCCCACTTCCACCCTTGTCGTCGTTCATGCTGCACCAACAACATATATACCAAAGCTCATCTTTAGACCTCTGATAGTTCATTTGATATATCTATTTTAAATTTTAAATTGCTTGGGGGTACCACGCCCTTTTTTCCAATCATAACCAAGTATAGCCAAGGACTATCAACAGGTCATCAGCACAACTTTGTAAAATTTTCATCTTTATATCTCATCTTCATAGCTCCGATAGTTCATGAGATATATCCATTTTAAATTGTATGGGCGGTGCCACGCCCCTTTTTCCAATCTCAACCAAATATAGCCAGGGACTATCAACATGTCATCAGCACAACTTTGTAAAATTTTCGTATCAATTGTTATATTAGAAAATCTGCCAGAGCGATTTTTGAAAAAGGGCGTGGCAAAGCCCACTACCACCTTTGCTGTCATTCATACTGGACCAACAACATATATACCAAATCTCATCTTCATAGCTCTGGTAGTTCATGAGATATGGCCATTTTAACCTGCAAGTTGTATGGGCGGTGCCATGCCCCTTTTTCCAATCACAACTAAGTATAGCCAAGGATTATCAACAGGTCATCAGAACCACTTTGTACAATTTTTGTATCGATCGTTCTATTAGAAACGCTATCAGACAGATTTTTGAAAAGAGGGGGCGTGGCACTGCCGATTTCCACCTTGGCTGTAATTCTTACTGTACGAACAACATATGTACCAAATCTCATCTTCATACCTCTGATAGTTCATGAGCTACCGACGTTTAAAGTTTCAAGATGTAATCCACGCCCACTGATCCAATCCCGCCCATTTTTTGTTGGGTCAAGAATTTTGGAGCTAAATGCATCCACACAAATTTTCAAAGCGATTGGTGTTATAGTTCTCCAGCTACGTTTTTTAAAAATTGGGTCCAATGGGCGGGGCCACGTCCACTCGATATATCAACCAGTAAGAAAGTTTCAGTGGAATTAGCCTCTTACCCATTGCGTATAAGGTCCTGTCTAGCATACTGTGTGAACGTCTAAAGCCAATTGTGGAAAACCTGATTGGACCTTATCAGTGCGGCTTTAGACCAGGCAAATCCACGACGGATCAGATATTTACACTACGGCAGATTCTTGAGAAAACCCATGAGAAGCAAATCGACACTTACCACCTCTTTGTCGATTACAAAGCTGCCTTCGATAGTCCCATCAGGCATCGACTATACGAAGCCATGTCCTTACGAATACCAAATCCTCTGTTCGGATTGGCAAGGATCTATCTGCACCATTCGATACGACGAGAGGTCTTAGACAGGGTGACGGTTTGTCATGTATGCTGTTCAACATAGTGATGGAGAAGGTGTTAAGGAAAGCAGCGGTTAACATGTCTGGCACCATATTTAATAAGAGCCACATGCTGCTCGCATATGCCGATGATATCGACATTATCGGTCGAACGATGCGAGAGGTAACAGCTGTTTTCACATCAGTTGAAAGGGAGTCAGCAAAAATGGGTTTGGCAGTGAATGAGGACAAGACGAAGTTAATGGTATCATCGAACAAAGTGTCCACCCGTTGGGGACGCAGCGTGAAGGTTGAAAACTATTGCTTTGAGGTAGTGGATGAATTTATCTACCTTGGATCCGCCATGAACAAGAACAACAATGTCAGCCTCGAAATAAAACGGAGAATAGTGCTTGCTAACAGGTGTTTCTTTGGACTACGCGAGCACTTTATAAACACCAGCTGTACCAGGTACTAATTTTACCGGTCCTGTTGTACGCCTCCGAATCTTGGGTGCTTACACAGGCAGATGCAGCTCATCTGGCGGTGTTTGAGAGAAAAATACTCCGCAAAATATATGGACCCATTTGCGTAAACGGCGAGTTTAGGATTCGGATGAACCATGAGCTGTACGAGTTATACCACGACATTGATGTCGTCAAGCGGATCAAAGTGCAACGATTACGCTGGCTAGGCCATGTCGTGAGAATGGATGAGGAAACTCCAGCGCGAAAGGTATTCTATCAAGACCTCGAAGGACGGCGCAAAAGAGGGAGACCGCGACTACGTTGGAAGGACCAGGTGGAGGAATCACTGACGCTGCTTGGTAGGACTGACTGGAGACGGTGCGCACAAGGTCGAAGCGAATGGAAATATTTGATCATTTCGGCCTCTGACTTAGGCACTAAGATATAAATATATATATGTGTCAAGTTGTTTTAAAGGCTAATAATAATAATAATAATAATAAGAAAGTTTCAGTCGGGCAACCCGACTTACATATACCCTCAACCGTAGTAAAACATACAATTTTCTGTTATATTGAATTTATTACTCCATCTCTAAAGTGAGCGCAAATGTAAATTTTTATGGGAGATACCAGTAGGGGCGTGGTTAGACTTCCAATTTTTTTTCCAAAACTTTGTCCTGTTAAAGCTTTACTAAATATAGAATTTGGGTATGATCCCGTTGGGTGTATTGATATTATTACTCGATTTCTAAAGTGGGTGGAAAGATGTATTTGTATGGGAGGTTCCAGAAGGGGCGGGGCTATGTAGCCCATTTGAAATACCGAAGATAGTTTTGGGGAAATATTAACTTGTTCAAAATTTACAAACATTTGGTTGCGTCTTTCGAAAGCCGGACAGCCAGACAGACGGACATGGCACAAACGATTTAAAAAGTCATGAATCGAATTTGGTTCAAAGAAACCTAGGGTCTAAAGTGTCTCCTTCTATGTGTTACACTTTTGGGTCTTATCAAATGATATATACCCCCCTACCTGTAGGGTGAGGGTATAAAAATGCATCTATAACAATTTCTAAATAATTCCTTTACATCAAACTCTTAATTGTATATAAGCTACCATCTACAATTGCAATATGTAATCCTAACGTCACCTCATCTTAACCACTTTGCCGCCTTTCCTTTTGAACTCATGGTCGAAACAATTCCGACTGTCACTGTTAACCAATTTGTATTCGTTTCGTTTTTACAGCGACCAAATGCGATATGACTTTAATCTTTAATAAATATACAAATTACTATTGTCGATATAAAATTATATCTATACACTTTGATCAGACACACACACTCACACACTGTGTAACTCCTCTGTAAGTCGCATAACACTTGGAGCTATAAATCGGCTGCGGCTGTGCAATTTGTTAACTCGCCGCAGCCTAACCAACAACAACTATTAATCTGACAAATAATAATAACAATAATAAAGTGCACTATATGACCAAACCAGCCGCGGACTCTTGGCAAGACTGTAAACGTTGTGGATTCACATAGATTACACGTTTTATACATGTATGATCTCAAGATCTCAGATAATTTATCGCGTAATGTAATGATGAAATATTCAAATAATTACAGTGCCAAAGGGTAAATGTTGTATCATCGTATATGTAAGGGGAATGAGGGACAAAAGGGAAGGCACAGAGAAAGAAAATCTTTGTGATTTAGATGATAATGCAGAAAAGATGAAATTTTGCCAGGAGCATTTATGGGCAAATAGTGTAAGAATGTCAGAGATAGTTTTTTTTGTTGTTGTTGTTGTTGAAACCTACGGTATAAATGATCAGTGATGTTATGGTGTTAACACAAATTTTTGTAATGTTTTAAAATAATAGATGATAAGTGGTATGAAATGTATCTTTGCAGATTTAAAACAAAATTTATTTCCCTTTACACCCCATGGATGAGATATGGTATATCTTTTCGCGTTGTTGTGAATTTACACGCTTTCTATTTTGAGATTCACAACTATCGGCACTTACTGGTTTATTGAAGAATTCGAACGTCACTGTTTGAGAAGCTTTTACTAGACATGCCCATTGACTCGCCACTATGCTGTGAAGTTGCTGTCGACAACATTGAGGGAGCCAGCGGTGAAAGATGACTGGAGACAGGAATCGAACCACGGATCTCCCGCATTGTAGACGCTAGTTCTAACCATCATGCCACGGCCGGTCAATCTCTTTGCAGACGGTCATCTAAAAATTAGCCGAATTTTTCCTTTTTTTCATGTTCTACCTTTATTCAGCTTACAAAGACTTTGTCTTTGGCAAAGTCACAACTTGTCAACATTGTAAAATTTTACAGCATATTTGCTTTATAGTTCACCTTTTGACTTACTTGACCATCGGTTTTATGTTGTCAACTTTGTTATTTAATTTGTCAACTCAAACATTCTGTTTTTATGAACAACATAAGATTCATGTACAAAACAAATAGTTGTTGAAATATATTCATCTCTAGTGTTGTTGTTGTTTACTAATAGTTTGCAACAAAATTTGCATATTAGCGTTGAAAATTTCTAATCAGCTCTGAAATCATGTTCATATTTTGTGTTCAAGATTATTTTTTCGCTTGTTCATTAACAACATTCAAGGATAGCGCTTTGTTAACTGCTCAGTCAGTGGCAGCCACATCAATATTATCAATACGATACGTTGTGATGTAGAAATTGCAAATTCATTTGTTTAGAGCTTTAACAGCACAGATGACATCAGCTTTGCAAAAACATTCAATGAAGCGTTAAGAGCTTAAGACAAAGTGTGCATTTGCTTTATACAATCGAAGATTAATAGATTCGAAGAAATAGACAAGAATATTATATATGATAAGTGATGTCAGTCTTGGATTTTATTATTAAGTAGGGACTTAAGATTTATAGTGTGGGGAATACCCCGACCTTTAGAAATAGACACAGGGATGCTGTCATTGACATAACCCTAACAAATAGGGACACTTCCCTTGTTACGGATTGGAAGGTCTCTGGAGAATATTCCTTCTCAGATCATAGATCCATCTCATGTACAGTGGATGTGGTAGGGCAATGCTTAAAGACGCGGAGAGGTAATTCCGAGCCCAAATTGTTGCTGCAGTGCTCCCTCTACAGAAAATATGCAGTACAATTGATGAGTTAGATATCAAAGTGGATGCCCTGACTAAAGTTCTCAACCTTTGCTTTGCAAAGTCTTGCCATCTTACTTATTCGGGTAAGAGTTCACAGCCCGTGTGGTGGACTAAGTAGTTGGAAACCCAGCGCAAAGCTACCAGAAGGCTTTTTAACAAAGCGAAGAGAACGGAGTCAGAGGAGGATTTGAACGTTTATAAAACCGGAGTCATAGAAAGCTACATGGATTAAGTACTGCGAGTTCATACAAATTGGTCTCCAACTCTCAAAAAATACATCCCCACCGGTAAATGAAACGAAGTACCTACTTACTAATCCATGGCATCAGTATGACATTGTAAGTGAGGATATAAGTACTTAGAAAGCAAGCGTGTGTATTGTAAATGCTATTGCAATTGCTCCTACTGCTATCGTCACTTACTTTGTAATCAAGCATGTTATCAAGCTCACTTATAACCCTGTTTACAACATAATTGCAATTAAAGTGGCACTTACTGACATCTTTGCTTACTTTGTAAGCGGGAGCGCAACGATTAAACGGCCTATGACACTCCTATGCTAAGTTTAATAAGGAATATAAACGAGAGAATCATCACTGATTGCTACTAACTATAGCTGACATCAACAATTACGTAGGGGATATTTTGACTAACACGTTCGATGTTCAATGCCGGGAAATATCACATCTATTCTTGCAAAATTTATACTTAAAATGTGACATAATTTAAGTTACTGCGTTTTGTGTGCCCGGCAAAACAAAAAACTCAGCAATTTTCTTTTAAATTTCTTTCCTCTACGCGTAACCTACAATCCACATTGTACATTCTTTTAAACATTTTCCTCTCCAAACTAAAAAAAGTTTGCTCGAGCCTATGAAATCTAATTTTATTTGGTGTCTCTATTTATTTTATAGCTCTATGGTTCATACTCGGTGTCAATGATGCCGCCCGATTTAAAAGGCGATTCTGGTCTAAGGACCTGAAAGGTTTCAGCTTTTTTTTTGTAGGACAGATGGATCATGGACCGAGTCCAGAGCTGAAACTCAGGAGCTCCTTAAGGATACATACATCTCGGGCTCTTTAGATGCTGACAATGCGGTCGCTTAACTATGTGGACTTGGAGGTTGTGGATAATATGGTGCATAAGGAAAAGATCAAGTGGGCTATAGGTAGTTTGAACCCTACACAACCCCTGGTCCGCATGGTATAATATTAATACTACTGCTGGACTCTGTACATGATGTAACTCCGATTATGGTGGATATCTTTAGGACTTATAACCGGCTATATTTTGTGTAAAAGAGAAAAGTTGGAAGGGAAAAAATATTGGTGGTCAGTCGTATATTTTATCCCTCTAGCGTCGAATCTTTGGCAGTTTCGGAGGGCTTTTTGTGGCTTTTTTACCCCACCACCTTTTTCCACGATCCACAGTCATTAGAGCCCACCCAGCTCCTCCATTTATTAGCTCATTAATTTTTTTCCTAACCACACAAAATTAGAGGTCCAAATCTTGTTACTAATGATCTTCATACAACACTATCTCACCCCTACTCAGCAGCTCGCAACACCGCTCTCCATAACGTAGTTGGCTTTGCGGAACGCAACCTACATTAAGGAAACTTCACTTTAGCTGTCTTCCTGGACATAGAACGGATCTTCATGCGCATAAGGAACTCTTTAGAGAACATTAATGTATCACGTCCGCTAGTGAATTGAGTGGACTGTATGCTGGGAAACTGCGTTGTCAACTTAAAAGTTGGTTAAAGCTGCGTAAGAAAGATAGCTGCCAGAGGAACACCTTGTAATAAACAGAGTCCTTAAATCATACTTATATCATGATAGGTGGGAAATTTTTACCAACGATGTGTGACTTTATGCAAACTAACCTTTGGACAGTTGTTGCATTAGGCCATGGCAAGTGCTCTGGGGGTGAATCCTCAGAAAACGCAATTGGTTCTCTTTACCCGTAGATATAAGGAAAAGGACTTCAGACCACCGAAACTGAATGGTGTTGGGCTGAAGCTATCAACCGAGACCAAGTACCTACATATTCTTCTCGATCAGTTGCGATATTAGTCGAAGAATATCGATAAAGGGTTGAAGAGCGGTGTCAATGCCTTTTATGCGTGCCGAAACTCTATAGGTACAAGATGGGAAATCAGCCCGTATGGTGAGAGGGCCTAAATTAGAGTAATATACTGAAAATGTTTAGCAAGGTCCAAAGGATGTCTGCAATTGGCCTTACTAGGGCTAGTAGGACTTGTACGGCATGGTTATTACGCTAGGTCCCAGTAGCTATTACTCTGAGGATAGCTGGAGATTCAATCCATACATGCGAGTATTCTCCGACTTATGGGTAATGACGACTCTTTTCATCTGTCACCTCTCACTGATCATAAAGTAGACTCTGAATTTCCGGAAAGATCGGAATGGAATGACGGCGACACTGATTATGATGACTCCATTTCTATCTCTACTAACGCACAGTGTGACTTTCTTAACTTTTAGGATGCTAAAAATCTTAACTTAAATACAAAAGATCGAAGATGTAACATGGCACAGGAGCTGGTGTATACAGGGAGTTCCTGCGGCTAAGCCTCTCTTTCAAGCTACATAATGAATGCATGCAGGCTGAGGTACTGGCTATTACGGAATGTGGAATCGATACAAGAAGACTGCAATTAGATGATCAATTCTACATTGTGTAAATCAAAGTTGTTGAGGAACTGTACGGAGAAGATAAATGGACTAAAGCCTCTGAATGTCAGCCTCTGTTGGTTCTCGTGACATTCCGATATCTCTGGGAACGATATTCCTCCACCCATTTCCTACCTTTTTGGCTCAGTGGAGCATTGGATGTGAAAAACAGCCATCAGACGTTGGTTCTCCAGAACAGACTCCTGTTGGGTCCAGGGAGATTGATATATCTCGGAATCAGCAGACTCATTGGCCAGAGGAGGCCGTACTATGTCTGATTATGACTCTCTGGAAGATGTTCACCCGCAATTTGCTACCTTTTAGGCTTAGTGGAGGATTGGTAGTGGAAAACAGCCAATAGACGTTGGTTCTCCAGAACCAACTCCTGTTGGGTCCAGGTAAATTGCGATATCTCTTGGAAACAGCAAAAAAGGGGTATGTGTGTCTAATCATGACTCTGTGGAAGATATTCACCCGTTCTTTTGCTACCTTTTTGGCTAAGTAGAGGATTTGATGTGGAGAACAAGCGATATTGCGATATCTCTTGCAATCAGCAGACTTATTTTCCAGAGGTGGCTATGTGTGTCTGATCATGACTCCCAGGTAAAAATTCACCCGCCCATTTGCAATGTTTTTGTTATAGTGGAATTGGGATTGGATGCGGAAAACAGGCAACAGACGTTGGTTCTCCAGAATCGACTCCTGTTAGGTCCAGGGACATTGCGATATTTCTGCAGACTTTTTGGCCAGAGCAGGCTATGTGGTCTGATCATGACTGTCTGGAATATGTTCATACGCCCATTTGCTACCTTTTTGGCTTAGTGGAAAATTGGAACCAACTCCTGTTGGGTCCAGAGACATTGCGATATCTCTTAGAATCAACAGACTTATTGGCCAATATTTGTCTGATCATAACTCTCTGGCAGATGTTTAGTGAACATTTTTCACTCACCCATTTGCTGCCTTTTCGGCTTAGTGGAGAATCGGAAGTGGAAAACAGATAGCAGAAGTCTGTGGTTCTTCAGAACCGACTGCTTAGCTGCTAGAACGCTGTGGGCTGAATATAGCAGATCCTGATTAGGGTATATGGTTAGCCTGTACGAAGTGATTTGAGACTGGCTTGTGGAATTTTAACAGACCACTGCAGTATTAGGAACCTGACAGTCAAATGGGATAGGTCCATACCGGGCTACTGTCGTGTGTGTGGGGACGAGGAGGCTAAGATTCTTAAGAAAAGTAATAAAGAAAACCTAGAGTCTCCCTTCTCAGTCGAAGTTTCATGTGGTGCCTTCCATGGCTTATTGGGCCAAGATGATGTTTGAGGGTTTCCGCCATTATCTCTTCCTTCTCTATCCCTCCCCTCTCTCTCTCCTTCTCTCTTCTTTCTTGCTCCTGTTTCTAACGGACAATCACAATCGATCAGCTGATCTCGGTGGGTAGTATGTTCTGGATTTTATCAGAAAACACGTGTGCACAACCTAACCTAACTAACCAACAATAACTCCTATTCCGTTATAGAGGTACTTGTAGATTTGTGTGTATTTATATAATTTTTACATTTAATTTTTTTATATATGATAAATGATCGTCCAATTATACGGAAATTGTCCATCCATATTATTGTTTAAGTATCTATTCGCTGGTTGTTGCTCTTCTACACTGCACTCTGGCATTGATTTATATCATTTTGGCATATTTTTTATTTTAAATAATTGTCCATTCATCGAGTAATAGCCCAAAACGTATTTAATTTACACCGATTATGTTTTCGTAACCTTTCCGCTGTATTGAATACGCTTTTTAAAATCACTTTAGCGTGTCATTTCATTGTTAATTAATATTTTACTTTAAACTGTCTCCCTGACAAGTTTAGTAAAACATTTAGAAAGTCAAACGACTACAGGCTACAAGTATGCATATTACAAGTAACTCGAGATTTTTCATAGTGATCATTTTAGTGCAACTTAAACTTGTAGGTCATATATAAAAAAAAAGTAAACTTAAGTGAATTGCTCATCTCTTTGTCTCCTCCAGTACCTGTGCGTAATGTATTTGGAAAATATGTACTGCAACACATACGACAAGAATTTCTCTCGCTTTGATGCTTGCGAAATACGCTGGCTACAACCCAAGGTCCCATCGGCTACGCTCAAGATCCATCTGCTGCAGTTGCCTGTAACGAATTGTGATTTCCATATGGAATTGATATTTCTTACATCTAAATTTGCACCGCCTCTGCTGAACTCCACCTGGAATGGCTGTGCATTTTTGAAAAACCATAAACGTGGTAGGGCATTCCTGTGGTTGTACAATTGGATAAAGAACAATACGAATTTAAATCATTCGTGTCCCTACAATGTAAGTGAAAATAAGATGGAAATTAATTTGGGTGTTTCTTCGAAATAGAATATACTTCAAATAGCGAATATCGACATTCACTCATGAAGAAATAACCTCACTTATTAATTTCGCTGTTATTTATCTGGGAGCTATTTCGTATAATAGTGATAATAACAAACTTTAACGATTACTTTTTAAAATACTTTTAGCATGATATACATGTAATAGGTGTAAATGCCGGATCTATACCACTGCCCATACCTTTGCCACATGGAGAATATTTACTAAAAACCCATTATTTGGTTGACAACAAATTGCGCCTTGGAGTTGACCTTAAAATTAAATTGTAATTTCAAAAATTTAACATTTTTCAATTTTATCAAAATATTTATTATTCTGTATTAATATATTTCTGTATTTACATAATTATGTGTAATCATTTAATTTTCTAGTGGCTTTACTTAAGCCTGAAGACCCGCTGTGGCATGATAGTTAGTACACACGACTACCTTACGGGAGACCCTAGTTTCGATTTCTGGCTACAGTTATCTACATTTTTGTACAATGTTGTCGACAGCAAGTTCTCAATATAGTATCGAGTCAATCGGCATGTCGAATAAACATCAAACAATGATGTTCGCATTCGACGATAAACAAGTAGGTGCCATTATGTGTTGATCTAAAAAATAGAAACCGTGTTAATTCACAACAACGCGAGAAGCTATCCTATACCTCATTCATGGGGTGCAAAGGAAAATTAAGGCAAAGTAAGTATATAATATCCCAGTGCGAAAATTGCTCAGGCTTTGCCGAAACAGGACTAAAGAAAGTCTTTTTTATATCACCCTCTTTTAGTGACTTGAATAGCAGATCTACCAGTGGAAGATCGCATGGTAGATCTCTTTAATGGTGACTGTGATAAGGAGCACCACATCCAAACGCTTACAAAAAAAACATGTGTTCATAAGTCGCGTCACATTTAGTGGATAGTGTAAGTGCTGAAGTAACGCAGCTACGAAAGGAAGGACCTAGAAGGCCTTATGGAACGTCTTCAAAAGCAATCAGTAGGCCAGCGCTCTGCATTCCCTCTTCCTTTCTAAATAACATAGGGTGTCATTGGGAGGCAAGGCTTTCCATCGTAGCTTCCTAAAAGAAGGCCTGATGGAAGGCCAGCGTACACATGAGATAAGAAGGACTTGACAAATTAAAAAAAAAGCAGTTGGCCACCATCAAATTTTTTTAGTATATTTTTAGATATATCTCACTTCTATATGTTGTTCTATTTACTTACACTTTTTATACCATCACCCTTAGGGATGAGGATATATATCATTTGATACGACCCAAAAGTGTAACACATAGAAGGAGTCACTTTAGACCCTAGGTTTCTTTGAACCAAATTCGATTCATGACTTTTTTAGTCGTTTGAGCAATGTCCGTCTGTCTGTCTGTCCGTCTGTCTGTCTGTCCGTCTGGCTGTCCGGATGGTGAAAGACGCAACCAAATGTTTTGAAATTGTGCGCGTGTTAATATTCCCCTAAAACTACTTATGGTATTGCAAATGGGCTACCTGGCCCGCCCCTTCTGGTACCTCCCATACAAATACATCATTCCGCCCACTTTAGAAATTGAGTTATAATATCAATACACCCAACGGGATCGTGCCCAAATTCTGTACTTAGTAAAGCTATAACAGGACAAAGTTTTGGAAATTGGAAGTCTTCTCACGCCCCTTCTGGTACCTCCCATACAAATGTACATTTCCGCCCACTTAAGAGATGGAATAATAATATCAATAAATCCAATGCGATCGTACCCAAATTCTTCAATTAGTAAAGCTATAGCAGGATACAGTTTTTGAGAATAAAAACTGGAAGTCTAGACACGCCCCATCTGGTACCTCCCATACACATCTGGTACCGCCCACTTTAGAAATCGATTAATATTATTAATAGACCTAACGCGATCGTGCTCAAATTCTGTATTTAGTAAAGCTATAGCAGAATAAAATCTGGAAGTCTAGCCACGCCCCTTATGGTACCTCCCATACAAATGTACCACTTTGCCCACTTTAGAAATCGAGTAATAATATCAATATAAAAGAAAATTCTTTGTTTTACTGAGGGTGATAGTATATGTAAGTCGGGTTGCCCGACTGAAACTTTCTTACTGGTTTATCTAACGATAGTAAACCTTCCTGGAGTTTGAACTCACTACCTCGCGATTGTTAGTCAGCCACGCCTTGAAGACATGACTTTTCCATGTGTCAGAAGGACTTGTTGCATGCCTTGCTTGCAGAGGCCTTGCTAATTTCGCCGCTGTGAAGTTATGGCCTCGGTAAAACTCTACTAGCAAACCAACCTAGTTCCACACGCTCATCTTAGGAAAGTTTTTCAGGAAGACAAGCTAAAACCAGAAAAACACGCAGAGCGCCACCTATCGGTAACTGGATACCGGTTTTGATAAGGAGTTAATATTAAGGACATGCCTCTAGTATTGACCTCAAAATTTGGGACGGAGAAAGTGTACTCTGCACGAGAGAAGATGTCTCGCTACACAAACCGAACCTACAACCCCCCCCCCCCTGGACTGCTGGACCCAACAGCAGTCGGTTCTGGAGAACCAACGTCTGTTGGCTGTTTTCCACTTAAAATTCTCCTCTGAACCAAAATGGTAGCAAAAGGGCGGGTGAATATCTTCCAGAGAGTCATGATGAGACATAGTACGGCCTTCTCTGGGCAAAAAGTCTGCTGATTGCAAGATATATCGTAATGTCCCTGGACCCTACAGGAATCGGTTCTGGAGAACCAACGTCTGTTGCAAAAGGGCGGGTCAACATCTTCCAGACAGTCATGATCAGACACACAAAGCCCCTGTCTGCTGATTCCAAGAGATATCGCAATGTCCCTGGGCCCAAAAAGAATCGGTTCTGGAGAACCAACATCTGTTGGCTGTTTACCACTTCCACTTACAATTCTCCTCTAAGCCATAAAGGCACCAAATGGGCGGATGAACATTTTTCAGAGAGTCATGTTCAGGCACACGTAGCCTCCTCTGGCCAGTATGTCTGCTGATTCGTTGCCAAATATATCATAATGTCCCTGGACCCAACAGGAGTCGGTTCTGGAGAACCAACGTCTATTGGCTGTTTTCCACTTTCAATTCTCCACTAAGCCAAAAAGGTAGTAAATGGGCGGGTGAACATCTTCCTGACGTAGTACGGTCTTCTCTGGCCAATAAGTCTGCTGATTCCAAGAGATATCGCAATGTCCCTAAACCCAACAGATGTCGATTCTGGAGAACCAACCTCTGCTGGCTGTTTTCCACATTCAATCGTCTACTATGAGTTATGAGTCTCCCAAAAAGTCATGAAAATACATAGTACGGCCTCCTCTGACCAATAAGTCTGTTGTTTCCAAGATATATCGCAATGCCCACGTGGACTGTTTGCCACTTCCAATTCACCACTAAGCCAAAAAGGTAGCAGATGGGCGAGTGAACATCTCCCATAGAGCCAAATCAGACACACGTAGCCTCCTCTGGCCAATAAGTCTGCTTATTCGTTGCCAGATGTATCGCTTTGTTCCGGTACCCAACAGGAGTCGGTTTTGGAGAACCAACGTCTGTTGGCTGCTTTCCCTATCCAATTCTCTACTTAGCGAAAAATGTTGCAAATGCGCCTCTCTCCCAGAGAGGCATGATCAGACTTAGTATGGGACCGAGCAGATGCTGACATTCAGGGGTTTAGCCCATTGGACTTATCCGTACAATTCCTCACCAACTTTGATAAACACAATGTATAATTGATCGCTTTTTAGCTGCAGATACTCGCTGTATACACCAGCTTTTGTGTCATATTCCATATTCCATCCGTCAGTAAAGACAAAAATAAAGTCATCGTTAGGAGTCCCGCCGTCATTCCATTCCGATCTTACGGGAATTTCAAAGACAAAAATAATGTCAACGTCCCTCGCCCCCTCGATTTTATCGACAGAAACTTCGTACTGTAGTGTCGAGTCAATTGGCATGTCTAGTAAAAGGTTTCTCAAAACAGTGACGTTTGCATTTGTTCGATATACAAGTAGATCCCATTAGTTGTGAATCTAATACAACCCGAAATGTACATCGAGCCATGTAAATTAAATTGCCTTTCTAAGGAATATGAACCCATATGTAAACAGAATAGGACTCGCAATGCAGCCACAATGCAGCCACAGCTCACATGGGTCCTAGTATGTGTCCAGTTGTGATACCATTTCTAAATTTTCGCACCAAATAATTCTATTCTGTTTGGTCAACGTCGCTATCAAGCCATTTCGTTGCTCTGATGAAACAGACGCTAAGAGACAGGATGTCACTGCCTATTCTCTAGATTCCAGTGTGACTCTAGAACAACTTTGTACTTAAGAACTCGCATCGCGCCGGTATGACTACCCCAATTCCGAAGGCCCTATGCAAAAAGATACCGGAAAACCCAGGCAACGAGAAAGTTGCATCTTTGCACATTGACAGAATCAACAACTTGTGTAAGACCATCAACTGGACGGTTTAGATCGAAACTCCAGAAATACAAACAATCAACTATAGACAGAATCCACCACATCCCGGAATGAAACTAGTCTCACAACCAGGTACCATTTACGCTGAACCCATAGGTTGAAGGCATACCACGTAAGCCCAATGGGTCCACAGGGACCTAAGTGATCTTATCCTATACAGAGAGGAGGATAACCCGTCAACCAACTAAAACCTTATGTGTTCACCAGACCCGAAAACCGATCGCCTCCAATTTCCAATCGTGCGCAAATGAAAATGTTGCATCTATATTAATACTTTTATTTCCATTCAAAGAATATCTACAACTCTTCCATCATTTACTTTGTGCTAGCGCAACAGAAAGTATAACCCTTAGCTTTCGGCCAATGAAATAGCGGAAATTTACCACATATGCTCCTCTTGGAAATGGTATGGGCAACACAACTTTGCCGGCCGGCACATCTCGAATAATTACATCGTGCTGTGGGTATACACAGAAAACATAGAATATATAAAATCGTTAAACAAACAAAACCAATTACAATTTACATTATAAGGACATGTATGATTCACGTTGCTATAAAATTTAATAAAGCTATAAAAGGTCTCCATAAATTTGAAACGATCACGACTTTGCATAAATTCACAAGCATCCCAAGTGACATTTAATAAGTTCTGAGCATTAGTTGATTTGGTCTGCATTACTACTTGCAGTTTGCAATTTGTAACCGGAAGTTGTAAGAGCCTAAGATGCATTGAAAACACAGGATGATTTTTCTTATTCGATTTAAATTCGCACAAGTCAAAACGGCTAAAGTTTTTGTCAACAGTGCGGCATGAGACGTTCTCTACTCTCAAATTCAGACAATGGCATTGCTGAAAACGATTAACAAATTACAGAAATGTTTTGTTTTTTGTCAAAACTGTATAGCGCTTTACCTGTGACAGCAAGAATAAAAAAGAAATTTTAAGTATTAAAGGCTTTGCCATTGGACTTTAACCACTAGAATGGCAGACAGATTTGAAAACACAAGTAGTCTTTTAAGTGGTCTGATATAATGACATACCATTTGACATAATACCATACTAGTAAGTACCATATTGATGGTTTATCTAATAGTTGATCTAATGTTGATTATTAATTAGGCGCTTGTTTTGTTAACGTCGAACTCGACGAACATATATATACTCTACACATATGTATCTATACAATCAAAAGCTCCAACATTGGCTAATATCCGACATTGGCTGACATACTGTGCAGAATTTTGGCATAAGGGAATGAAACTGCTCTGGCAGTCTTTTAGAGTGAAATACTCCGAAAATATGATCGCTTAGATCCCTTTTGTTAACTTCAGACATTAAGGCAAGGAAATATAGCAGCGAATGGGACTTTGCCCAGAAGTGGAAACTTACTGATTGTCACTCACTTGGGAGTGACCAGAAGCGTTTCCTTTGTGGCACTGTCCAAGCAGCTAACTACTTCCAGTCTTAGACCAAGTATTCCCCGGGCAATGACTTTAAAGCAACCGTTTAGAAGTTAGCTAAAGTTAGAAGGCGAAATGTTGAGTAACCTAATCGGCATGCTACCACCGATGCGTCTTAGGAACTAGGTAACAAAAGTTACTGAAGCTCAACACAGGCTCTCTTAGTGGCTTTGGCAGCCCCAAGAAATTAGGATCGGGAGCGGTGGCCTAATAAGCCACTCTCCTCAAACAAAAATTTATTATGAAAACACGAAGAAAAGGAAAAACAAGAACCCCCCCAAATGTTGACGACCCCCGCAAACGATATAAGGACCATTATTTAAGGATATCCAACTATGCCTCTATCCAACTGGCGGATGTCCTCGACAAATACAAGGCTGACATCACCGCCATACAGGAAATGAGACGGACGGGACAGGGATGCACACGACGAAAGAACTGTGACATCTTTTACAGCTGCCATGCAGAAAGACATGAATTTGGATGTGGTTTCATAGTCGGCAAGAGACTTCGACACCTGGTCTCGCGGTTTAACCCTGTAAGTGACCGAATTGCCGCCATTCGCATCCGTACGAAATATTTTTACATCACGCTGATTTGTGTACACGCCCCGACGGAAGATAAAGACGATGAGATTAAAGATGCATTTTACGAGCGCCTAGAGGAAACATACGACCGCTGCCCTGGCCACCACATTAAAATTGTTCTGGGAGACTTTAATGCAAAAGTAGGAAGGGAAGATGTTCTTGGTCCATCGATCGGTAAATTCAGCCTGCATACCGACACGTCAGATAACGGGTTTAGGCTGGTTAGCTTCGCAACGGGAAGGAACATGGTAGTTAGTTGAACCAGATTCCAGCACAAAGATATCCACAAGGCAACTTGGCTATCCCCCGATCAAAACACCAAAAATCAAATTGATCATGTGGTAATTGATGGCAGGCATGCATCTAGTGTCATGGACGTGCGTGTGATCCGTGGTGCAAATATCGACTCGGATCACCACCTAGTTGCAGCCAAGGTACGCACACGATTAAGTAGAGCTAAAAACACTCGTAATCAAACGCAAAGGAAGCTAGACATCACAAAGCTGCAGACCACTGAGATAGCCAATGCCTACTCCAACCAACTCTCTCAATTACTCCATACAAATCCCCCTAGTTCTGATGTTCCCGACATGCAGTGGCAGCATATTGCGAATTCTATGACCACTGCCGCAACAACCGTACTGGGTTATGAAAAACCACGCTCAGACAAGCCCTGGTACGATGACGAATGTCGCGAAATGTCTGAGGAAATGGATGCTGCATACAAGGCAAAACTGCAGCCAATGGCGACGCGTGCGGTGACGGAGCGTTATAAAGAGAAAAGGAGGGAGGTGAAACGCCTGTTCAGACGGAAAAAGCGTCTGTGGAAGAAAAGAGAGAGCCAGGACATCGAAAACTACAGGGATAGAGGTGAGGCCCGAAAGTTCTACCAAAAGATAAAGAGTAAAGGTTTTGGAACAGGGATCCCCACCTGTAAGAACAGAGACGGAAATCTGGTCACGGACACTCAGAGTGTGCTGCAAATATGGAGGAAACACTTTCAATCTCTTCTCGTTCCCGAAGGCAGCGTAAGTGACGAAATCGCACCAATCATCGACGATGGAGTAGACTGTCCACCACCGAGCCAAAACGAGATCAGCACGGTAATTGTGCGGCTTAGAAATAATAAAGCTGCGAGAGACGATGGACTGCCGGTAGAGCTTTTTAAAGCCGGCGGCGATGACCTGGTAACATGCATGCACCAACTCATAAACACGATTTGGCTCAGGGAGTGCATGTCCGATGATTGGAATCTGAGTGTCCTATGTCCCGTGCTTAAGAAAGGCGATCCTAGTGAGTGTACCAACTATCGCGGGATTAGCCTTTTACCCATCGCATACAAGGTCCTGTCTAGTGTGTTATGTGAAAGACTAAAGCCCCTTCTGGCGAACCTGATTGGACCTTATTAGTGTGGCTCTAGAACTAGTAAATCCACCACCGACCAGATATTCACGCTACGACAAATCCAGGAGAAGACCCAAGAAATGCAGATCGATACCTACCATCTGTTCATCGATTACAAAGCTGCATTTGACAGTCCGATACGACAGAAATTGTTGGATGCTATGCCTGAGTTTGGTATCCCCGCAAAGCTAATTCGACTCTGCGGGATGACACTGACTGACACGAAGTTTGAAATTGAAAATTGGCAAAAATCTGTCAGAGCCATTTTCTACCAAGCTAGGCTTTAGACAAGGCGATAGTCTGTCGTGAGATCTCTTTAACATCGTAATGGAGATGATCATGCAGAAAGCAGCAGTAAACAGGAATGGCACCACATTTAACAAAAGCCACATGTTGCTCGCGTATGCTGATGATATAGATATTATTCGACGTGGATTGCGAGATGTTACTGCGGCTTTTTCGAGCATTGAGGACATTGAGGATAAAACCAAGTTTTTTGTTTCAACGAACAAAGAGTCCACTCGTCTGAGACGCTGCGTGACAACTATAACTTTGAAGTGGTAGATTATTTTGTCTACCTTGGCTCCGCCATAAACAAAAATAATAATGTCAGCCTCGCTAAGCAAGCGATTTAACGACAAAGCGCTCTCTCGAAGAACAAAGATCCAGCTCTACCAGACTCTGATCCTACCTGCCTTGCTCTACAGCGCAGAATCCTGGGTAATGACACAAGCGGATCAAACTATTCAAGAAGTCTTCGAGAGAAAAATACTCCGCAAAATATTTGGACCCATCATCGTGAACGGTAAGTACCGTCGTCGAATGAATCATGAGCTGTATGAGCTGTACAACGACATCGACGTGGTCAAGCGCGTTCAAATAGACCGAATGCGCTGGCTTGGACACGTTGTACGAATGGACGAAAATGCTCCGGCTCAAATAGTCTTCGGCAATAAACTCGATTGGCGGCGAAGGAGGGGGCGACCAAAACTCTGATGGATGGACCAGGTGACGGAACTGTTAAGTAAGCTTGGTATGACGAACTATCTACGGAGCGCAAAAGACCGAAGCGCTTGGAATGCTTTTCTACGTGCGGCTACTGATAGATGAACTTATGTTGTCGCTGCCAGTAAAGAAGAAGAGATATATAAAGGAAATGTTATGCGTTGAACCTACTAGAGTCCATCTAGGAAACTCATAGCCGTAATAACCGGTCACTGGCCAGTTGGAAAACACGCTAGTTCTTTTCACATTTCGTCTACAGTTGATTAGGACTTAGGAGAATCGATCTAATCCTTCCAGTTTATGGTCTTATACAAGTTGTTGATTCTGACGTTGTAAAGAAAAGCTACATCTTCTATGCCTAAAAAGGGGTTTCCTATGGTTTCCAGTCTTTTTCTTCATAGGTCTGGTCACTCACGTAAAATATTGACGGTATATGGTTCACTGCTGCTATTCCTGCAGTAAATACACTCGCTTTCTGTTGTGAATTCCATTCTGTTCGCGTGTCTACCTATGGGCCAATGTCCCGTTAGGAAGGTAATAAGTTGTTTGTCCATGTCCATGTCTTTCTGACTTTCATACAGGTTTATTTATTCTTCCATCTTTAGTTTCCTGTTCTTAATGTTCGATTTCCGATAGAGCTTCTACACGTGGACTTACGGTGAAGCGCTTCGTGTTCCATGTCGCTTTCATGCAGGGATGAGCACTATTTCGATCCAATCCAGTCCTGTTGATGGTCTTATACAAGTTGTTGATTCTGCCGATGTGCAAAGAAGTTAGTTCTTCTATGCCACTGAAGAAGGGTTTTCCTATAGTTTCAAGTCTTTTCCCTCTTAGGTCTGGTGAACCACACATAATATTGCCGGTATATGGTTCGCGTGTCTACCTATGGGCCCGTGTCCTCCGTTCCTCTTCGTCTTACAGTAATGTAAGTCACAATCATCTAAAACGTTTTTGTTTTATCTTTATGTCCAGAGTGATTTCGTTTCTCGAGTGCAGCAGGTCCTGGAGAGATATAGCGTCGGGCCACCAAATTCTCAGAATTTTCCATAGACAGCTGTTGATAAAGACCGACTCACTTCCGTAGAGCAGAATGGTTTTAACGTTCAAAATTCGCAGCTTGTTGATGCGATAAAATCTGATTCAAGGACAACACTTTATTCAGCATGGCGATTGTTTGTCACATTTTATTAATGCCATCGAATGGTCTAATTCACCGTAATCATCGCTAGTGGAGATGAATTCCTTTTTGGTGGTGTTTTTGTATACAGGCCGACATATTGTGCATTTTTGGTCTGTAGGTCAGACATCTTGACATAGAGAAGGGCGATGTCATCAGCATATGCAAGTTCTTCTAGGTGATTGGACAGGTCCCACGGCAAGCCACTGGTTTTGTGGTAGAACAATTAAAGAGCAGTGGTGACATAAGGTAGCCCTGTTTAACCCCAGAATTTGTTAAAATTGGTGGATTGTTTTGAAGAACCCTATTTGCCAATGTTCCTGCTACGTTTTTTGTCTGTAGGGATCTCCATATGTAATCTCTTTATATACAATCGAAGGCCGTACTGAAGTACACGAAACATACATGAAAATTGGATTGCCATTCCTTGACTTGCTCGAGGAATTTCTCCGACTCGAGAATTATAAGGTTTGATGTAAGTTTTGGGTTCTTTTCAGGCCATGTCTTTCTGGATTTCTTACAGGTCAGTTTGTTCTTCCATCTTTCCCAACATTAGATTTCCGATAGTATTTTTACAGGTGGACATAAAGCGCTCCGTGTTCCGTGTCGCTTTGCTGCAGTAAAGCCTTAACCTAGTGGGACGTCTTCATCCGCTTTGCTATCTACAGTTGTCCTCACATCAACTGTGTCCCGGTTTCGACTTGTAACACAACTCTGTTATTATTGGATATATCGTAAAGAGATGTCCGGCAGGCCCTGACCGCTTTCGCTTTGATGTTGTGGAAATTCAGTGAGTTTACTTCCGCTAGACTGTTCGTGAACAGGAGAATATCCCCCTGTGATACTTTGCTCGGTTTAGACCCATCGGTAAAGATTTTCAGTGGACCATATGTAGCGTATTATTTATCTCCCCACTCCTTCCTGGGGGGTGTCCTGTTTTCATAGAGGATGTGCATGTAGTCAGTTTCAAATGAGATATCGAGTTGTTTTTCTATCTCTGAGTGTCCAAAAGAGAGATCTCAGTTGTTTATCTCTTTTAGTCTCTTTTAGTAGTATCATCCAGTTTGGACCCACGGTAAAGATTTTCAGTGGACCATACGTAGTATATTAGTTCTGTATCCACTCCCTCCTGGAGTGCGTTCCGGTTTCGTAGAGGATATGTATTTGATTTCCGTGCGCTAAACATGTTATCAGTTTCCAATAAGATAAAAAGTTGGCTTCGCATCCTTAAGTGTACAATAGGAAGATCCCAGTTGTCTTGCTCTGATATAAGAACATATGCGTGACACATCCGTGGGGGGCCGTCCGTGGCTTGATTGTTAGAGATGCGATGCGGAAGATCCAGGGTTCGATTCTATTCCAACATCCAACATTCATCAACATTTCATTCATCGGCGATACTGATATTGATATTGATATTGATATTGATATTGATATTGATATTGATATTGATATTGATATTGATATTGATATTGATATTGATATTGATATTGATATTGATATTGATATTGATATTGATATTGATATTGATATTGATATTGATATTGATATTGATATTGATATTGATATTGATATTGATATTGATATTGATATTGATATTGATATTGATATTGATATTGATATTGATATTGATATTGATATTGATATTGATATTGATATTGATATTGATATTGATATTGATATTGATATTGATATTGATATTGATATTGATATTGATATTGATATTGATATTGATATTGATATTGATATTGATATTGATATTGATATTGATATTGATATTGATATTGATATTGATATTGATATTGATATTGATATTGATATTGATATTGATATTGATATTGATATTGATATTGATATTGATATTGATATTGATATTGATATTGATATTGATATTGATATTGATATTGATATTGATATTGATATTGATATTGATATTGATATTGATATTGATATTGATATTGATATTGATATTGATATTGATATTGATATTGATATTGATATTGATATTGATATTGATATTGATATTGATATTGATATTGATATTGATATTGATATTGATATTGATATTGATATTGATATTGATATTGATATTGATATTGATATTGATATTGATATTGATATTGATATTGATATTGATATTGATATTGATATTGATATTGATATTGATATTGATATTGATATTGATATTGATATTGATATTGATATTGATATTGATATTGATATTGATATTGATATTGATATTGATATTGATATTGATATTGATATTGATATTGATATTGATATTGATATTGATATTGATATTGATATTGATATGATATTAATAGTGATATTGATATTGATATTTTATATAGTTGGTTTTTTTTTCGTCTGAATAGTACTTATAGTGATTTATCAATTTAGCATTGTCCCATGCTTGTGCAAAAAATTCACCTTGCTCAAAAAAATTCGTATGGCCATTAAATTATTTAGGCAGCAAACTTAACTAAACGAATGATGCAGAAGTTCTTAATGTAGGGGTTACTTTCACGTGCATTTCTTAGAATTGAGTCCCATGAGTCATGTGTTATAATGTGTTCTATAGTCGTTGACGCCTTTATTGTACTTTATTATAATTATAAATAAGTGACCATTATTATTATAGAAATTAAAAGCGCTTAAGTAAGTTCCTAATTACTGATCGGTTTAAGTCGATTACTTTGAAGCTCAATTGAATCTAAAGCCTAATTATTGTTGTTGTCAAATAACAATTCAATTGATGTCATAAATTATAAAAATTTTTGGTGGAAATTAAATATTTCCTCTCAACATCACGACCACTTGTATTTTCACATCAATCGCCTATTGCTGCGGTGCCTAATCCCCAATGGAATTAATAGTATTTATTACGCTTTTACTTTTGTTGCCCCAGGTATTGAACTCTGCCGGTTTTAAAACGATTGTTTGTTAAAAAAACCTATTCACTTTCAGCAATACCCATGTACGACATTTAAAGTTGATAAAATCTCTTGCGTCAACAATGACAAAAACTTCAGCCGTTTTGACTTGTGTAAAAGTGGACCGAATAAGGAAAAAAAGGTGACATTTTCAATGACCCTACGTCTCTTACAAGTACCGGTGACAAACTGTCACATGCGATTAGTACTGCAGGTCAAGAACCCGGTCGCTCGGCAAAAAATCGAAATGTTCAATAGTACATGGGATGCTTGCGAATTTATGCGAAATCCTCATCGCTTCCAATTTTTCAGGACGTTTTATGCAGTCGTCGGAAGAACAACCAATATCAATCATACATGTCCGTACAATGTGAGTTGAGATTTATTTGATATATGTCGTATTATTTACTTTTTCTCTTTTATTTTATATGCACCCCAGCATGATGTAATGATTTCAGATTTGCCCTCTGACAAATTTTCACTGCCTTTACCCATTCCAAGGGGGGAATATTCTTTACATTTGATCTATATAGTTGACAAGATGTTGCGACTTACTGTTACCACTTTTGCCCGAGTGACCTAAGTTGAAATATTTGGTATTAGTTGCAATGAAACAGATTTCATTTGTAATTTTTCTAAATAGAAATAAATGTTTGGTGGTACAAGAAAAATTGTTATTGTTGGGAAAATGGGCGTACAATTTTTTAGGATGTAGGGTGAACTAAGTTTGTCTTTACATTTTTAACATGTATGTATAATATGTCTTACTTATACGAAGATCGTTTGGCAATTCCATGGCTTTTGGAACTTTTCCAGTCGTTATTTCAAAAGCAACATTGCTTCCGTCTGCTTCCATCGGCTTTCATCCACTGCTTATGGGTGCCGCGTTTGCTCACGTTCTACATCATGTGCAGCCGCGTGACCCCTTCAGAAAAGCGTTTGACGATGTCTTAACGCAATCTACGCAAGTTTCGTCGTCGCGGACGGATCTTGCATCCATCACCTTCATTACGCCAGAGGTCAAGGAGCTATTCTGAGTAATAAACATATCCTACTGATCAGGCACTAAATGGGGCCAAGATGTGTCAGTCGGTCAATAATGTCAAGACGATTATTTATATGAGGTCATGTACATCGTTTGTTATGTAAAAGCTAATACAAAGCTTTCGGACAGATTCGACATTGATATTAGGTAAAATGCAATGTCAATAACTTATCAAATTGCATTTGTGTGTGGCGTTGACCCCCCAGAAGTCTCGTTTTAAATAGCCGTCTAGCCCTAACAGTTCACTTTATTCCAAAAATTCTTCTTGACGATATCTAATGAGTTTTTCTCGATAATCCTTTGTAGATAAGTGGTAATATACTATATAATATTCTAGACATGTCAATTTGTCTATTGCCCGAAGTCGGGTCAATACACATCGAGGCAATTACAGCTCAATGACGTAACGATCATTTGCATCGTAAAAGCTATTGAGTTAAGATGACCCAAAGTTGATAAGCGGGTAATTTTAAAGCTTTTAAGTCACTTGTTTGATAATAAGCGAGGCATTTTAGTAATACGGAAAATTACTTTCAAGGTTTTTTGGAAAACTTAATAATTACTGAAATGGATTCCGCAAAATGTTTTCCACGCTACGCTAGACACATCGTTTTTTCAAAATACTAGGACTCTAATATCATTTATGATTTAAAGGACTGCTCGGACCGTTTTTGGGTTGGTTGATTTGGTTAAGTTGGCAGCCGCATTCAGCATATCTCTTGGGTCCTCTATAGGTCCTTTTGTGATACCATTTCGCACCAATTATTCCTACTTTACTTAGTCATCGTCGCTTTCGAGCCATTTCGTTGCTCTAATAAAGGCGTGGATGTTACGCAGATCTTAGGCAGGCCTTTGCCATAAGTGTCTGATGGCCAAACTTCTAAGATCTAAGGTCACCAATAGCAGGGCAGTAATATAGAAAATGCTAGGGCAGGTTTTACCCCTTAGCTATTACAGTACTACATTTTTCAGCTCCATTGATTTTGGGACCGGCCGTGGCATAGTGGTTAGAACACGCGGCTACCATGCGGGAGATTGCAGGTTCAAACCTGGCTCCAGTCATCTTAAAAGAAAAAAAAGTAAATAAAATTTTCTTTCATTGTCGGCTCCCCTCGAATGTTGTTGACAGCAACTTCGCAGTATTAAGCGTCGATTCAATCGTCGTGTCTAGTAAGAGCTTCTCAAACAGTGACGTTCGCATTCGTCGATAAACAAGTAGGTGCCGTTAGTTGTGAATCAAAAAATAGAAGGTGTGTTAATTCACAACAACGCGAGAAGCTATCCCATACCTCATTCATGGGGTGCAAAGGGAAATTAAGTTAAGTTTAAGATTTTGGGACTCAATTCTGAGAACTACACGTTATAGTAGCCCCAAAAAGAAGAAGTTCTGCAACATTCGTTTTGTCAAGTTACATGTCATAATAATTTAATATCGCTTTGAAGTTAGTAAGTATCGTATCTTCAGTTTCACTTTTCCATTCATTAAATGATTTTGAACCAGGTTTATTTTGTAGCAGTTACGCTACTCCGTGGCGTATGATTTGCGTGAAATATTACTTATGATAATCATACGCCCCCATATAGTGTTTTTGTTATGTCAAACAAAAGAGCCTAAAACATGACAAATTCCTCTATACGATACTTACTAACTTCAAATCGATATAAAATTATTATGGCATGTAACTTGACAAAACGAATGATGCAGAACTTTTTTTTTTTTTGGGCTACTTTCATGCGCACTTCACAGAATTGAGTCCCCAACTAATGTATTGTACTGTGTATGTTATTACGGCTACCACGTTTCTTAGATCGAAGACAGGTTTATAGCAAATCGTGTCCCTCCCTAAGGATGAGGGTATAATACAGGAATAATGTTTAAGCCCAAAAGTTCCACCACAAGTTAAAAAGCAAAGGTTTAGGAAGAGGGATCCCCAACTGTAAGGTCACGAACAGACATAGTGTGCTGCAAATATGGGGGAGAACATATTTGTTCTCCGCTCGTTGCCGTAGTCGGCACAAGTTATGAAATCACATAATCATCGATGATGGGAGTAGATAGTACCATAGAGTTGTTGGTATAGTGCAAGAGTTTTCGAATTCAGTACGAACCACTCCCTAGTTTTGTGTGGTTGGGAAAAAATAACAAGTAAGAAAGTTAAAGTCGGGTAAACTGACTTACAAGTACCCTCACCTTGAGGAAAAACATACAATTTTAATAATACTATCGCACTATCGCGTTGAGTGTGTTGATAATATTACTCGATTTCTAAAGTGAACGGAATGGTACATTTGTATGGGATATACCAGAAGGGGCGTGGCTATACTTCCAGTTGTTTTTCTAAAATATTATTTAGTTACAAAACTTAATTTCCCTTTATACTCCATGAATGAGGTATGGGATGTTGTTGTGAACTAACAAACTTCCTATTTTAGATTCACAACAAACGGCACCTACTTTTTTATCGACGAATAGGAAAGCACTGTTTGAGAAGCTATTACTAGACATGCCGATTGACTCGAAACTATCCTTCGAAGTTGCTGTCGACAACATCAAAGGGGCCGGCAATGATGGAAAAATGTTGATGTTTGGAGCCGGGAATCGAACCACGGATCTCCCCCATGCTAGTCGCGTGTTCTAACCACTATCCCATTATCTAGTTATAGCTTCACAAAGTACTCAATTTGGATATGATCGCGTTGGGTGTAATGATATTTTTACCCAATTTCTAAAGTGGGCGGAATGGTACATTTGTATGGGAGGTACCAGAAGGGGCGTGACTAGACTTCCAATTTTTTCTCCAAAAAATGGTCTAGTTATAGCTTTACAAAGGACGCGATTTCGATACGATCACGTTGGGTGTTTTGATATTATTGTTCGATTTCTAAAACCAGTAAGAAAGTTTCAGTCGGGAAAACCGACTAACATATACCCACACCCTCAGTAAAACATAAAATTTTCTAGTATATTGATATTATTACTCGATTTTTTAAGTGGGCGGAATGGTACATTTAAATGGGAGATACTAGAAGGGCCGTGGCTAGACTTCCAATTTGTTCTCCAAAACTTTATCCTGCATAAGCTTTACGAAATACAGAATTTGGTCACGATCGCGTTGGATTTATTAATAATATTAATCGATTTCTAAAGTGGGCGGTACCTGATGGATATGGGAGGTACCAGTTAGGGCGTAGCTAGACTTCCAGTTTTTTTCTCCAAAACTTTGTACTGTTAGAGTTTAACAAAATGTAGAATTTGTAGCTTTGGGGAAACATTGAACCATGTAAAGTTTCAATACAATTGGTTGCGTCTTTCGAAAGTTATCGTGTGTACCAGCCAGACAGGAGGACGGAAGGACATGGCTCAAACGACTTAAATAGTCATGAATCGAATTTGGTTCAAAGAAATCTAGGGTATTAAGTGACTCCTTCTATGTGTTACACTTTTGGGTCGTAACAAAAAATATATACCCTCACCCTTAAAAAGATTGAACCAAAATATGTAAGGGAGGTGCGGTGTTCAAAAATTAACAAATAAAAATCAGCCTATCTGCTTGAAATTCAGAAGGGCCAAATAAAATTCTGAAATTCTATTTAAAATTCAAAATTACCAAAAAACGCGACTACCATGCGGGAGATCGCGGGTTCGACTCCCGCCTCCAGTCATCTAAATTTTTTCTTTCATTGCCGGCCCCCTCGATGTTGTCGACAGCAACGTCGCAGTTCAAGTGTCGAAATAATCGGCATGTATAGTAAAAGCTTCTCAAACAGTGATGTTCGCATTCGTCGATAAACAAGTAGGTGCCGTTAGTTGTGAACCTAAAAATAGAAAGCGTTTTAATTCACAACAACGCGAGAAGCTGCCCCATACCTCATTCATGGGGTGTTGAGGGAAATTAGGTTTTTTTATAGCAGAATAAAGTTTTGGAGAAAAACTGGAAGTCTAGCCACGCCCCATCTGGTACCTTCCATACAAATGTACCACTTTGTTCTTTTAGAAATCGATTAATATTATTAAAACACCCAATGCGATCGTGCCCTAACTCTGTATTTAGTAAATCTAAAGCAGGATAAAGTTTTACAGATCAGGAAGTTTAGCCACGCCCCTCTGATTCCTCCCATACAAATATAGCACCCCGCTCACTTTAGAAGTCGAGCAATAATATCAATACACCCAACGCAATCGTGCCCAAATTCTGTATTTTGTTAAGCTATAACAGGATAAAATTTCAAAGACCAAATTGGAAGACAAGCCCCGCCTCTTTTGGTACCTAAAATACAAATGTAACATACCGTCCACTTTAGAAATCGAGTAGTAACATCAATACACTTGACACGATCGTGACCAAACTCTGTATTTAGTAAAGCTAAATCAGGATAAAGTTTTAGATATCTGGAAGTCTAACCATGCCCCTTCTGGTACCTCCCACACAAATATACCATTCTGACCCCTTTAGAGTTAGAGATATAATATTAATTCAACCAAGGCGATCGTGTTCTGTATTTCGTAAAGCTACATCACAATAAAGTTTTGAGGAAAAAAACACAAGTCTAGCGTATACCTCCCATACAAATGTAACACTCCGCCCACTTTAGAAATCAAGTAATAATACCAATATACTAAAAAATTTTATGTTTTACTGAGGGTGAGGGTATATGAAAGTTGGGTTTTCCGACTGAAACTTTCACACTAGTTTATTTATAATTCTACAACCTTGTGTAATCATACAACAATAATTTACACTGATGACATATCAAACACTTCCACTATACTGCAAATACTTGTCACAGTAACTGTAGCGTACAATTTAATTGCAATTGGAAAATTAAAAGTCAACTACTTTAGAATGTGTCCAAATTGCAAAACTCTCAGTTAGTGTAACAACTACAGGCTACAAACATGTATAAATCATGGTTTTTTATAATAGCCGCTCTAATTCAACTGAAACCCGTAGGTTATATAAAACTCCAACTGCCAATTATTTTCTATTTCCGCATATTTTTTTTTTGTTCTTCTAGTTCCCATGCGTCATGTATTTGGAAATTTTACCTGTAAAAGTTACGACACGAATTTCTTACGATTTGATGCTTGCGATATACGTTGGTTAAATCAGAAAATTCCATTAGCCACGACCAAGGCTCGTTTGTTACAGCCACCCATAACAAATTGTCAAATGCATGTAGAATTGACATTTCTCTCATCGAAATTTGCACCTGCATTGTTGAACGCAACCTGGGACGTCTGTGAATTTTTAAAAAATACCAAACGTAGCAAGGCGCTTATGCGCTTCTACAGTTGGATAAAGAACGCTACGAATGTGAATCATTCCTGCCCTTACAATGTGAGTAGAGTGGCCTAAAAAACTAATAATTAATTAGAAATATTGAAAATTTTGCAAATCATTTCCAGCATGATCTTTATGTAATAGATGCTAAAAGTGCAGCTATAGGACTGCCTATACCAATGCCACAAGGAAAATATTTACTCAAAAGCCAGTTTTGGATTAATAAGAAATTACGTGCAGGAGTAGACCTTAAGTTGAGGTCGTAAGCCACAAAATGTTAAGAAAAATATCATGGAAAAATAAAACTTATGAAATATATAATAAAAAAATAAAGAGTATGCAACATATAAAAAAAAAATTATTATATGTATATTGTTCGTTTATATTCTAATTAAAAAAGATCAAGAGTACAAAGTACATTACTATTTTTCAACTTTGTAGAACATTGGGTTCCTTATTTTTGAAAAATGCGCAATGTTAAGAAACTTTTATGGCATTCTAATCGAACCACCGATACATCTCAAAAGTATGTGGCACATGTTACTGAAACTCAATACTACTCCTCCCTTAGTAGCGTTGGCAACCCTAAGGAACTAGGAACGATCACGATGGACAATAAGGCCACAGAGATAAAATACGAAAACAAACTTTATTCTGATTTAGCTTTACTCAATACAGAATTTTGGGCACGATCGCCTTGGGTGTATTGATATTATAACTCCATCACTAAAAGCGGCGGAATGATATATTTGTATCAGAGGTACCAGAAGGGGCATGGCTGGAAATTTTATCCTACTTTAGCTTTACTAAATACAGAATTTGGGCCCGATTGCGTTGGGAGTATTAAAAATAAATTATAGATTTCTAATGTTGGCGGTACCTGATGGGTATGGAAGATACCAGTTAGGTTGTGACTAGTCTTCCAGATCTCCAAAACTTTATCCTGCTATAGCTTTATTAAAAACTGAATTAGGGTATGATCGCTTTGGGTGTATTCATATTATTTCTCCATCTCTAAACGGCGGGGAATGGTACATTTGTATGGAAGGTACCAGAAGGGGCGTGGCTAGACTTCTAATTTGTTCTCTAAAACATTATCCTCATAAAGCTTTACGAAATACAGAGTTTGGTCACGATCGCGTTGAATATATTAATAATATTAATCGATTTCTAAAGTGGGCGGTACCTGATCGGTATGGGAGGTACCAGATGGGTTGTGACTAGACTTCCAGATTATGCTTCAAAACTTTATCCTGTTATAGTTCTACTAAATATAGAATTTGGGCACAATCGCGTTGGGTTTATTGATATTCTTACTTGGTTTCTAAAGTGGGCGGAATGTTACATTTGTATGGGAGGTACCAAAAGGGGCGTGGCTAGACTTTTTCTCCAAAACTTTATCCTGTTATAGTTTTACTAAATATAGAATTATTAAATATAGAATGAAAAGTGTAGATGACTGGAGCCAGGAGTCGAACTTGGGATCTCCCGCATGGTAGTCGCGTGTTCTAACAACTATGCCACCGCCGGTCCCACGGAGTAGGTATATTCGGTAAATATGTTACCCCTCTAGGTGCAACTCCGGTAAAGTTGCGGGGCTCGCTGTAGATTTTGTCTCTTTCGCCATCACCTTTGACCACGATGCGCAGCCATTTAAACCAACCCCAACTCTAAAGGGGGCGTTGCGATTCACCTGGACTGACACTGGCTTAATTAAACGGAGCAGCATTAGGTAGAGTGTGGAGGTCGGTAGGGATTGACGCGGAGCCTTCGGTGACATCTCACGCATGAAAGAGACAATTAATATCGCCCATGCCAACGCTGAGAATTTGTTGTGCAGTATGCACTGCATAGATGAGAACGTCAGCCAGCCTGAAGATGGAATTCTGGGTCGCGATAATTTATGGGGCCTCTCCATCACTGACGCCGTGTCTTTAACTCTTAGAGTTTTCTCGAAAGAGGGGGAGTGGAGTCTCCCATTGGTTACCTTAAGTGAGGCATCGGTTAATGATTCGATTAACATGACAGAGCATGCACAGGTAATTAAGACACGACGGTCACCACAATAAGATTAAATACCGGGTACAAAACGGTGGTGGTGGAAAAGCAGGAAATTTCTCCTGGCGTTTACTAAGGGGGTACCCTTGTGAACGTTGTTAAGGATGAATGTCCCTGTACTCAATTCAACAGAGAGGCATTTCGAGATGCTCAAGGGATTCGGAACCACAACGAGTAGTTTACTGAATTTCAAAGAACAACGATGCAGCTGGGTAGCACATATCGATAAGGTAGATGCTAGGTGTAGAATTGAGAGGACCCTGGGATCAATCCAGAGGGATTCAAACCTTAAACCGGAGGAACTCGCATCTGTTGAGAGTATCTGTGCGGTGTATCATGAAGTTTTCTGGCTAGAGCATGACGATTTGTCCTGTAAATCAGAAACAGTACCGGTTACCTCTGATACATCGTAAGGAGATCAATCGGCAAGTACGGAAGTTGAAAGTGAATTTCAAAGAACAACGGAGCAGATGGGTAGGGCATACTCACAAGGTAGATGTTAGGGGTAGTATTGGGAGAATCCTGGGATCAATCCAGAGCGATTCAGACCTTAAACCCGAGGAAATCACATCTGTTGAGAGAATCTGACCGGAGCAGATGCCGATAAATCAGAAACATTAACAGCTACCTCAGATACATCTTGATCAGATCAATCGGTAGGTACGGAAGTTGGAAGTTTTGTGAATTTCAAAGGACAACGAAGCAGCTAGATAGGGCATACTCACAAGGTAGATGTTAGGTGTAGGATTGAGAGGACCTTGGGATCAATCTGTTGAGAGTATTTGCGCGGCGTATCATGACGCTTTCTGGCTGGATCGTGACGGTTTGTCCTGTACACGGGTGGTGAAACACACAATACCCGTCAGACAATAGCCGATGCCAATACATCAAAAACAGTACCGGCTACCTCAGATGCATCGTAAGGAGATCAATCGCCAGATACGGAGGTTGGAAGAAGGTGGCATAATTTCGCCAAGTGTTTTGCCCTAGGATCGGCTGTGGCATAGTGGTTAGAACACACGACTACCATGGGCGATATCCGTGGTTTGATTCCCGGCTCCAGTCATCTACATTTTTCTTTCATTGCCGGCCCCCTTGGTATTGTCGACAGCAACTTCACAGTATAAGAGTCGAGTCAATCGGCATGTCTAGTAGAAGGTTCTCCAAAAGTGACGTTTGCATTCGTCGATAAACAAGTAGGTGCCGTTTGTTGTGTATCTAAAAAAGAAAGCGTGTTAATTCGCAACAACGCGAGATTCATCGGGTGTAAAGGAAAATTAAGTTTTTTGTTTTTGTAAGTTTCGCCCTGGAATTCTCCGCTACTTTTAGTACCCAAGAAGGTCGCAAAGAACGGGAAAGAAACCTGTCGACTGGTAGTAGACTTCCGAAAGGTTAACGAAGTCACCTTAAAACAAGTTTTTTCCCATCCTCAGGATTGATGAGATATTGGAACAACTGGGCAACAGGTATTTTTCACTCTGGATTTGGCGAGTGGCTACCATCAGCGGGAGATGGATAAGGGGAATAAGGAGAAGATGGCGTTCAGTACGGCTCGGGGCCAATTTGAGTTTAAACGTATGCCTTTCGGCCTGTTCGGTGCTCCGCCACGTTTTGGCGGTGAGTTATGTACATCTGTGACAAAACTAAGTAAATGACAATTAACAATTAATATGAGTAATACCACTGTGAATCACAACAGGGATTATTCGTATCCAAATCTTGTTACTAAGTATCTCCATACAACACTATTCCACCCCTATTGTAATCCTCAAAGCCAAAGCGATCAATACAGCAATTTCTTGAATGAAAATTCTTATTAAGGCTGACTGCGAAGAGCTTGTAGTTTACATGCACAACCACTGTTTGGCTAAAGGAATGTACGCAAGATGTTTGGAATATGAGTGTTTGATGTCGTGTGCTCCAGCAAGGCGATTCTAGTGTGTGCAGCAACTATCACGGGATCAGCATTTCACCCAACGAGCATGCAAGGTCCTGTTGAGTATGTTATGTGAATGACTTAAGCTTATCTTAGCGAGCAATGATTGAACATTATTAAGAGAGGCAACCGACAAGGTGACAGTCTACCATACGATCTCTTTAATGCCCTTTTAGATATGATTATGTGGATAGCTGCTGCTAGAAATCGCAAAGGGTGTATGTGAGATAGCCAATGCCTATTCGAACCAACTCTCTTCAAAACTGGCAGCATAATGCGTATTCTATGACCACTGCCTCTTTGGAAAATACGTCTTTGTTTAAAATTAAAATTATATTAAAAAAATAAATAAAATTAAAAAAACCATTACATGGTCTTGCAAAGAATATTATAATTTATACAACATGTGTATACGGCTCATCTTTTCATTTGTGTTAGTAAAACATATAATATACCCAATGTTAAAAATTTACATTATTTAAACGCTGATGTCAGCAATATTTAGTAACAATCAGTGATGATTCTCTCGCTTATATTTCCTCTTAAATTTAGCATAGAAGTGTCATAGGCCGTTTAATCGGTGCGTTCTCGCTTACGAAGTAAGCGACGATGTCACCAAAATGCCATTTCAGTTGCAATTACTCTATAAAAGGAGTTTTAAGCGAGCTTGATAACACGCCTGATTACGAAGTAAGTGACGATATCAGTATGTGCTATTTTAATCGAAGTTATAAAGAGCGGATGATATTTTGTACACTACACAAACGTAACATTCTAAGTACATACTTAGATCGTTCGCTTACAATGTCAAACTGATGTCATGAATTACGAAATAGGTACATTGTTTCATTTACTGCTGGGTAGTTGTTGAAGCATATAGTCTCGTATTATTATCCTTCCTCCTCATCATTTTTATTATAGTAATTGAAAACGCTTAAGTAAGTGACTAGAAAATGATCGCTTTGTGTCCATTACTTTTAAGCTCAATTGAATCCAAAGCCTAATTATTGTTATTATAATTAAGTACCTATCCACTAGATGACATAAATTGGTATATATTTTGATTGGAATTATACATCTATACAATGACCAAATACTTCGAACACTAATATTTTCATATCAGTCGTTCATTGTTGCGCTGCTTAAAATCCAATGGATTTCAGAATAATTATATGGCTTTTACTCTTGTTGCCACAGGTAATAATAGACCCTACTATGTAATATATTCTTAAATGTTTATTCACTTTTTCAGCAACACCGATGTACGATACTGCTTATTGAAAAAGTTGTGTGCGTCAACGATGACAAGAACTTTAGCCGTTTTGACGTGTGTGAACTAAGGCCGTATAAAGAACATAAGATGACGTATTCAATGGTCCTACGTCTCCTACAAGTACCGGTGACAAACTGTCACGTGCAAGTTTTACTGCTGGTCATGAACCCAGTCGCACAGACAAATGTCGCAATATTCAATAACACTTGGGATGCTTGTAAATTTATGCAAAATCCTCGTCGCTTCAAAATGTTCAAATCGATGTATGAACATGTCGGACGTTATACCAATATAAATCATACATGTCCATACACGGTGAGTTGAGATTGAGATTTTATTTGATATCCTATGGCATATATCTTACGATTTTCACATACCCACTGCTAGCATGATGTAATGATTCGAAATTTTCCCTCTGAAAAACTTGTGTTGCCCTTACCCATCCCAAGAGGGGAATATACTTTGAACTTATTTTATATAGTAGACAAAAAAATGAGACTATCAGTTGTAATTTTTCTGAAAGTTACCTAAGTATTATAAGTTTATTTATAGTTATCACAAAACATGTATTATCTGTAATTTTCTGAAAAAAAAGAAAAAAGTTAAAGTTTTATAGTAGATGACAAATTGAAATTCTTGTACTTTAAGTGATTAATAAATTTCGGCATAGGGGGAGAGCTGAGTTTATCTCTGCATTTGTGACAACTGCAACTCCAACATGTATTTATACTATATATGTATATGGTTTAGGGTTTTATGACTTTTGGAACTTTCCTCGAGGATATCTTAAAAGCAACACCAGCATCTGCTGGTAATGCGTGCAGCGTTTGCTCATACTCGACCACAAGTGCAGGCATGCAACCACTTCAAAAATTCCTTTGACGATGTTCAAAAGCCAGCCCGGTAGTTTTCTTTACCGTGAATGGCACTTGCATCCATAATGTGTTCTACCGTAAGTTCAAAAGAAACGATTTCGTCCGTACATATATGCCTTCTACATACACAGTTCGAGCGCTAACTACCCAATTATGACCTTTTAACCTCTCACTACCAATAATATCTCGCCCTTCATTTACTCTTGCCGATCACCAATCAACCCAATCTGCATACACTGTTTCAATTACTACAAGGGCAAACAACAATACCATCGATCAAACGACCGCAAACAATGCGTTCGGCAATGTATGCGACGGCCGCTAACGACACATTCGGCAATCGCCAACCAAACACATTCAGGAAATGACATCATATGGGAAAGTGTTAATCGATGAAGTGTGTGATGCGTTACAATTCTCACTACATCGAGGGCTCTACTTACTTAAATGTACGAGCATTTTGCTTCGCTTTTCGCCTGCCCTTCTCAGGGCAATAATTTATTGAACAAAATATTCTATATTATGTTCGGAACCAGCTTTTGTTGATTTAACACAAATTCCATTGGTTAAACTCGGTCTGTTGAATCGGACTGTGGTCTGTTGAATCGAACTTCGGTCGTTGAATCGAACTTCGGTCGTTGAATCGGACTTCGGTCTGTTGAATCGGACTTCGGTTTGTTAAATCGGACTTCGGTCTGTTGAATCGGACTTCGGTCTGTTGAATCGGACTTCGGTCAGTTAAATCGAACTTCGGTCTGTTAAATCGGACTTCGGTCTGTTGAATCGGTCTTCGGTCTGTTGAGCTGATCTTCGGCCTGTTAAATCGGACTTCGGTCTGTTGAAAAAGACTTCGGTCTGCTGAATCGGACTTGAGTTTGTTAAATCGAACTTCAGTCTATTGAAAAAGACTTCGGTCTGTTGAATCGGACTTCGGTATATTTAATCGACTTTAGTCTGTTGAATCGGACTTCGGTCTATTAAATCCGTCTTCGGTCTGTTAAATCGAACTTCGGTCTGTTGAATCGGACTTCGGTCTGTTAAATCGAATTTCGGTCAGTTGAATCAAACTTCGGTCTGTTAAATCGGGCCTCGGTCTGCTGAATCGGACTTCGGTCTGTTGAATCGGACTTCGGTCCGTTGATTCCAACTACAGTTGGTTATACCGACTCATCGGTTGCACGGATTTCGGTCTGGTACATGAAGATACTCTTCGTTCCTGTAGCCTTGTATTAGAAATTAGCACCGTAGCATCCTGGTACTAACACTCCGTCGAGTATGATAATAATCGATAAAACTACAAGTTGCAGAAGTTGATGTACAGACGAACACGAGTCACCAACACGATCCTGAGTAGCGGATACCAAAGTGATTTAAGACGAAAACAAAAAACATCGATACAACCACGTGTTGCAAAAGTCGATTTGCTGCCACGCCTTATTCAAATGTACCACTCCGTCCACTTTAGAAATCGGGTAATAATATCAATACATCCATCTCGATCGTGCCCAAATTCTGCACGTAGTAAAGCTATAACAGGATAAAGTTTTGGAGAAAATACTTAAAGTGTGGCCAAGCTCCTTGTCTATAAAATGGTTTCATTAGTGCCCAAATTATGTATTCAGTAAAGATATGGCAGGATAATGTTTTGGAGAAAATACTGAAAGTCTAGCCACGCCCATTCTAGAACCTCCCATACAATGGTATCATTCCGCCCACTTTAGAAATCGGGTAATGATATTGATACAACCAAAGCGATCGTGCCCAAATTCTGTATTTAGTAAAGCTATAACAGGGACCAGCCGTGGCATAGTGGTTAGAACACGCGACTACCATGCGGGAGATCGCAGGTTCAAACCTGGCTCCAGTCATCTTAAAAAAAGAAAAAAATAAATAAAATTTTCTTTCATTGTCGGCTCCCCTCGAATGTTGTTTGACAGCAACTTCGCAGTATTAAGCGTCGATTCAATCGTCGTGTCTAGTAAGAGCTTCTCAAAACAGTGACGTTCGCATTCGTCGATGAATAAGAAGGTGCCGTTAGTTGTGAATCTAAAAATAGAAAGCATGTTAATTCACAACAACGCGAGAAGCTATCCCATACCTCATTCATGGGGTGCAAAGGGAAATTAAGTTTTTTTTTATAACAGGATAAAGTTTTGAAAAAAATACTACATTTCTAGCCACTCCCCTTCCGGAACCTTTCATTAAAATGTACCATTCCGTCCACACTAGAAATTGAGTAATTATAATATCAATACAACCTAGGTGATCGTGCCTAAATTCTGTATTTTGTGAAGCCATAACTAGATAAAATTTGGAGAAAATGCTGAAAGTCTAGCCACGCCTCTTTCGAAACCTCCAATACAAATGTACCGTCCACTCTTGAAATCAAGTAATAATATTAATACAACCAAATTTTATGTTTTGACTGAGGGTGAGGTTATGAATAAGTCGGTTGACCTGACTGAAACTTTCTTACTTGTTTTTTTTTTTTTATTAAAATCAACTCCTGTGACTCTCATGGTACTTCCTAGAGGGGTAAAATGTAGAACCGATCCACTTGTATTTCTATCTCCCAATTTTCCCATTTCTCTCCCTCTATCTGTAATCCATAAGGTAAGCCCATTACAAAATGCACTTAAAACGACCAAGTGCAACATAACATTGGGAAAAAGTTTTCACAATTCCTTTATTTTAAATAAAAAAAAACATTAATACTTATTATTATTATCGCAACGTATCATACTCCCGAGATAGCCAATGTCTATGCGAATCAACTTTCTCAATAACTGGCAGCGTATAGCACATTCTATGCCCAAAATGACTTTGAATCGATTTGTAAAGAATTCCATTGTTTATTCAACAACATATTGTAATATGATACATAACAAAAGTTATATATACAGCTGAAATTTTCATATGTGTAAATGAAATATATTATATAGTTGATGATTATCTTTTCTCCTCATCATTTTAATTATAGTAATTTAAAAAACTATGGTAAGTGCCTAATTAATGGTCGCTTTGTGACGATTACTTTTTTGCTCAATTGAAACCAAAACCTAATTATTGTTATTATTAAGTATCACAATCTACTTGATGGCATAAATTGGTATATTTTGTTTGAAACTACAAATTTATACAATGACCAAATACTGCGACCACTCATGTTTTCAAATCAGTCGTTCATTGCTAAGCTTAAAGTCCAATGGATTTCAGAATTGTTATATGGCTTTTACTATTGTTACCTCAGGTAATAATAGTCCCTACTGTAATATACTTTTGTTTTTAAACTGTTATTCACTTTTAGCAGTATCAATGTACTACACTGAAGATTGATACGGTAGTTTGCGTCAACCATGACAAATCCTTTAGTCGCTTTGACTTATGTGAACTAGGACCGTATAAGGAACATAAGTTCACGTTTTCAATGATTCTACGTCTCCTGCAAGTACCGGTGATAAACTGTGACATGCAAATAATTCTGCTAGCCAAGAACCCGATCACACTGTCAAAAGTCCAAATTTTAAATCGCACATGGGATGCTTGTAAATATATGCAAAATCCTAGTCGCTTCAAATTTTTCAAATCGTTTTATGAATTCATTGAAAGTTATACTAATTTCAATCATACATGTCCATACAGTGTGAGTCGAAATTTATTTTATATTATATGGCATATATCTAATGTTTTTTACACACCTACCTACCGCAGCATGATTTAATTATTCGAAATATGCGAAATGTGCTGGTGTTACCTGTACCTATCCCAATAGGGGCATATGATATAAATCTGGTTTATTTAATTGACAAGATGAAGCGACTAACAGTTAACTTAACTGCGAGAGTAATCTTAGTGTAAATATAATTTTTAGTTATATTATCTGTAATGTTTCCGAATAAAAGTTAATGTTTTGTAGAAAATTAAAAATTTAAATCCTTATATTTAAAGTGATCTATAAATTTTAGGATAAGGAGACAAGTTAAGTTTATCTACAAGTATATATTAATATATTTTACTAACACGAAGACGGTTTCAAAATTCCATGGTATTTGGAACTTACCCCATGGTTATCTTAAAAGCAACACTGCTTCTGTTAACTGCCACCTGTTGGATGTGGCTGCCGCGTTTGCTCATACTCGACCACTTCAAAAAAAAAAGATTTGATGATGTTCAGACTCCGAGAGATTTTCCTAGCCGTAGTCGGCATTACATCACACCAGAGATCAAGGATCCGTCGAAATAATAAACTTTTTCAGATAAACATCAGTCAGACAACAATGTCAAAACCCTAGCATGTAGTACTGACACTAGGAGGCGTATATCAAACAGCAGCTATAATTGCGGGCAAGGTTATTCATGTACAATACAAAAGCCAGTACACAATTGTCACTCGGGTAAAATATGCTAATTTTCGGCGAGCCAACCGGCCTCCGCACTAGAAAAACCTGCATTGACCATATGAACAGTCTGTTGAATGGAGGTCATCAATAAGGTCAATAAGGCTCTATACAGGAATGCCACATGCCGTGTCTGAAAGGAAAACTAGCTGAGCAACAACATTGCAGAAGAGAAAGGAATGCAACAGAGATGTGTAATACACATTGTGTATTCATCTCATCCTTAATGTTCAACTGCGTTCTTATGGGGAACAACGGCGAACAGGATAGGCGACAAAGGGCAACTTTGTTTAACGCCGGTGTTGGTATCAAATTCCTCACTTGCCATACCTTTATGACGAACATGTAATTTCGTTTTTGTGTACATCGCTTTTATTAAATTTATTAATTTTGTTGATACACCTTTCGCTCCTAATGAGGTCCATATCGCTGCCATACATAGTGAGTCAAACGCCTTCTTAAAATCGACAAATCCATATATAGGGCTGTGCTCCATTACATCGATTGCTCTATTATTATTCGTAGTCTATTGGCCTGGTCTACACAGCTACGATATGGGCGGAAACCTGCTTTTTCTTCTCGGAGTGTTTTCTCTAGTGGCACCAACCTATTGTTAATTATAGTGGCTACAAATTTGTAGATCGTGTTGAGAAGGGTGATACCTCTCCAGTTGTTGCAGTCTGTTAGGTCGTTCTTTTTCGGTAGCTTTATTATCACTCCTTTGGTCCACGTGTTCTCGAGCGGTTAATTTGTCCATGCTTCACATACATAGGGGTGGATAATGTCTGCTGAGTTTTGTGGGTCTGTTTGGAGCAGCTCTGGGGGTATTCTATCCTCAACTGGTGCTTTATTGCGCTTAAGCCTTGCAATAGCAGATGCGATTTCTTCTATGGTGGGTGTTTCCGATGATATATGGGTGGTGGACAATATGTGGGGAAGTGTGTCCAAGTACTCGTTGTGTGCTACAGCGTTCACGTTGCTGATTTCTGAGAAATGTTCTTTTCACCTACTGATTTGGTCCGTAGGATTGGTCAGAAGATTACCATTTGAATCCTTTACTGCGTGATTGCGGTTTGCGTTCTGCCCTGTTAATCGGCCAATTATCCGGTGAAGTTGCCGCATATTGTTGGCGCCCGCCACGTCCTCGGCTTCTGTTGCCATATTCTCAAAGTATTTCCGTTTGTCTTTTCGGGCAACCTTTTTGACATTTTTAGCTATGCGCTGATACTCTTGGTTAAGACTGGGATTTTCATTTTTCTTTTGTTTGAGACTATTTCTTTCCTTTATAAATTCCCATGTGGTGTCGGATATACATATTTTCCTATCTGAATCGCGGTCGTATCCTATATTTTCCTCTGCGATGCTTCTAAGTTACAGGTCTCCTCCGATGTTGTATTTCTGGACGGCTTGCAATTTCTTAATAAATGTCCGACTTTTTCCTTTGTCGAATTATTCCGTAGTTTGTTTACGTCGAAGCGTTTGTAAATAGTAACCCGGCTATTCTGTTCTGTTCCTCAACTCGATAGATATATTTGCGATCACGAGAGTACGTCTGTTAATGACCCTCTCTATTTGCGGCTTATGCAAATATGGTCTATTTGGTTTCGGGTTTGTCCGTTTGGTGATGTCCACGTATATTTGTGGATATTCTTGTGCGGGAAGAGTGAGCCGCCTATAACAAGTTGAAAAATTTGCCAAAATTCAATAAATCGCTCTCCGTTGTTATTCCTGCTTCCTAATCCTTCTTGGCCCATTATTTGGGTTAGACCTAAGTTGTCGCTGCCTATTTTAGCGTTAAAGTCTACAGTCATGATTAGTATGTCCTATTAGCAATTTTAAGAATTGTGGCAGTAAGTTGACTGTAAAATTCGTCCTTATCGCTGTCAACAGAATCTTCTGTCGGGGCATAACATTGTACGATTGTAACGAAACGGCCAGCTTTGCTGTAGAATCTGGCAGTTATAATCCTATCATATACAGGGTTTTATGAGTTCAGGCTTCCATTTATTTCCTTGCTTATTACAAAGCCTACACCACTTTCGCATCTACTATTTTTTCCACTATGCAAGACAACATTTCCGTTTGCCGATGTAATTTCTCCATTTCCACACCATCTCATTTCACTTATTCCATGGATTGAGACCTTTAACATTTTCATTAGTGCTTCTAATTGGGCTAGTCTTGATGTTTCTTTAAGAGTCCTTACATTCCATTGTCCTATTCTTATCAGGGTACGTATGCCAAAAGTCGTCATCGTATTTTGGGGAGTTTCGTTTATTTCTCTTGTATCAGTTTCATTAATCGATTAGAATTCAGATAAGTGGATGATTGGTCCACTGTATCCTAGGGTGGTACTGGGGCTGCCAGTTTATAGTCGCCATCCCAACTATTTACTAAGAATTTGGCCTAATTCGCTTTGGGTGTTTTGATATCATTACTCAATTTCTAAACTTTTGTATGAGAGATACCAGAAGGGGCGTGGCCAGACTTTCAGTTATTTTCTCAAAACCGTATTCTGCTAGAAGAACCCGCGGTACCATGCACTATATGTAGCGGCTAAAAGTGCAATAACGTTACGGGAAGCAGGCATTTGGCGGCAAACGGAGTCGGGTCACGCATCAATACTGTTATGGGTCAGCAGACATAGATGCAACGGAGGACTCCGCAAAGGCACGGACTATATGGTTCCGTTGTTGGATTTTACATCATGCCCGGAAATAATGATTCCTGATAGAAAATACTGGAAAGCTTCCTTGGTCTACAGAGGGCTGGCCATCTTTAGTGATGGCTCTAAAACGGAAATTGGAACAGGATCGGGTATCTTTAGTAAAGATCTCAACTACAGACAACACTTTCGATTGGATGACGATTGCAGTGTGTTCCAGGCAGAGATCTTTGCTATTATGAAATCTGTGAAGGAATATCTGGCAAGGAATTTGAAGGAGATCATCACTATCTATATGGACAGACAAGCTGCCTTAAAGGCTCTGATATCAAAGGGACCGGCCGTGGCATAGTGGTTAGAACACGCGACTACCATGCGGGAGATTGCAGGTTCAATCCTGGCTCCAGTCATCTTAAAAAAAAATTGTTCTTTCATTGTCGGCTCCCCTCGAATGTTGTTGACAGCAACTTCGCAGTATAAGTGTCGAGTCAATCGGCGTGTCTAGAATGAGCTTCTCAAACAGTGACGTTCGCATTCGTCGATAAACAAGTAGATGCTGTTAGTTGTGAATCTAAAAATAGGAAGTGTGTTAATTCGCAACTGCGCGAGAAGCTATCCCATACTTCATTCATGAGGTGCAAAGGGAAATTAAGTTAATCAAAGGTCACAAAGTCGAGATTAGTGCACAAATGTATGACGGCGCTCACAAAACTGCGGGAGGATAATGTTCGATTCTGCTGGATGCGCGAACATAGTGACATTTTAGGAAACAAAATAGCGGATGAACCGGCGCGGAAAGGCTCAGCCAATTAGATCGATCAGTGCGACCACCAATGTGTCATATATATGGAATTGTGAGCTGTCACATCGAACGGTTGGCAAATGCATCCTGGGAACATCGCTCCGACTATGTGGTATCACGGGATATTTGGCCAGGACTGGATGGAAGATGAAGCATCTGCTTTCACTATTGGAACTGGACAGGAGGTCCGTTATTTAAGTCGGAACACTGTGACGTCAGAACATTAACATCCAACTGGGAGATAACACAGGAGGATTATTGCAGGCTTTGCAACGATTGAGCATTGTTATGCCATTGCCCAGATATACATAGGAGAAGGAAGCAATTCCTCGAAAAATGGTTCTTTAATAGTCCCCACGCGTATTGCCGTCATGTATCATGGAGAATCTGGTGAAGTTCACTGATGGTTCTACTGACATCGTTACTTACTTTGTAATCCAGAATGTTATCAAGCTCGCCTAAAACTCCGCATATTGCAACTGAAATGACACTTACTGACATCGCCGCTTACTTTGTAAGCGAGAGCGCACCGATTAAGCGGCCTATGACACTCCTATACTAAATTTATGAAGAAATATAAGCGAGAGAATCATCACTGATTTTTACTAAATATAGCTGACATCATCGATTACGTTATGAGTAATTTAGTCGCTAGGATCCCAATAGAACTTTTCCCGTATACTTCGGAAAGTTTACAGAGATTGTGTATGAGACAAAAAAAAAGACAACCCACATATCTTTGCATACTTGGTATGTAGAGTACATATGCAGTATCGAAGACGACAAATTTGTGTTCGTCTCTAATACAACTTCATACATCTTCATATACTTTGCTTATTGAAAAAGTGTACGTAATCAGGTGAAGTTCACTGATGGTTTGAGCTGGCTAAAGGACAGAGGACTATAGTGTCCCCACTTAATCTCACTTCTTGTATATATGAAGTTGAAGGAGGAAACACACCGCGGAATTAGTTTTTAGTACTTATATCTCTCTTCCACTGTACTAATCTTGTAAACTCTTTATTTTCTTGTAAAATACTCTTTTCTTTATATTTCTATAGTACAATTGCAATGGACCATAATCGTTTCCGAGTGTTGTAATGACATGCTATTGCGCTGTGTCATTACATGTCCTCAACCTAAACTTAAAAACCTTATAAAAGACTTATTACTTAGTTCCTAGTTGATACCGTAAAAGACCATTTCTGTACCGCCACACAAAATTACAAAATTTCCCGAAATAGTGGCTTAAATTTTTTACATTTGTTGGCGATCTGATTAACACTGTAACCTTTTTTTTTATAGATTTACTAGTTGGCCTTACCACCGAAAGTCCTCTACAAGCAGGCAAATAATAAAACACAAGTAATTTCATAAGAAAAATAGATAAAATTTCAATAACTGAAGATATACAAAATATCATATATAGGGTGAACTAATTTATTAGTCAGTTTATCTGAATTAAATTTCTGTACTTGTTCTCTTATCGAATCAGATACTATACCCTCATTTCTGTGGGTGAGGGGATAAAAAATCCATAATTGACGAAACTACAATTCTATTTAATCAAACCAATGTTTAGCAACAAAAAAATAATCTCGAATAATTTTCAGCACGAGTACAATACTTCGACGATCTCTAATAAGCTTTTAGGACTAATAGCTCTAGACCTTATCTCGAAGTTAAGTAAGTTTTCAGAGAGACGATTATAGCTCAATAAACCTACATCTACAACTGCATCGTAAAAGCTATTGTGCTAAGGTCGGGCATAGTTGATAAGTATATCCTAATTTATATGTTGTGTAATTTTAAGGCTTTTAACACACTCGTTGAATAACAAGCGAAGCGTTTTAGTAATAAGGAAAATCCATTTAAATGCAATTTGGAAATGCTTCATAAATATTTAAGTGCTTTCCTCAGCATCTAAATGAATTCGTTAAATGAGATTTATAGTCAACTAATCTAGACAGTTGGAAAGCTTTCAGTTAGTGAAACAACTACAGGCTACAAGTATGCATAAATCGTGGTTTTTCATAATAGCCGCTCTAATGCAACTTAAAACCGTAGGTTATATATTTAAAACTCTATCTGACACTTATTTTCTATTCCATATCATACCACCTTTTGTTTTGTAGTTCCCATGGGGAATGCATTTGGAAAATTTGACCTGTATAAGTTACGACACGAATTTCGTACGCTTTGATGCTTGCGATATACGTTGGCTAAATCAGAAAATGCCATTAGTAACGACCAAGGCTCGCTTGCTACAACCACCCATAACAAAATGCGACGTCCATGTGGAAATGACATTTCTTTCATCGAAATTTGCACCGTCTTTACTGAATGCTACCTGGGACGCGTGTGGTTTTTTGAAAAACACCAAACGTAGTAAGGCCCTTATGCGTTTCTATCGTTGGATACAGAATGCTACGAATGTGAATCATTCGTGTCCTTACAATGTGAGTACAAACAGTGGCCTATAAATAATAACTTAAGAATTAATAATATTGAAAATTTCCAAAACACTTTCAGCATGATATTCATATAATAGATGCTGAAGCCGATGCTGTGACATTGCCCATACCATTGCCACAAGGAAAATATTTACTTAAAAGCCAGTATTGGATTAATCAGAAGTTACGTGCAGGAATTGTCTTGCAGTTGAGGTCGTAAATTAATCAAAGTCAGGAATATTCTGATGATAACTTATTAAATGTGTGATGGTAAAATATGAAAAAAAAATATAAAGTTGTATGTTGTTCGTCCATATGGCTGATGTGTTTATTATTACAATTAGCAATTACTTGTAAATGCTTATAGAATTTGTTCTTCCAAAAGATGTGAAAGTTTTATAACGTAAAATAAAAACCAGGAAGAAAGTTTCATTCGGTACAAGTTTCATTGACGCCCTATGCTCCAATGGGAGTTAGAGGAACACATATATATATATTTCGAGAAAACCGACTACCATATACCCTCACTTTATCCTGTTAAAGCTTAACAATATACAGAATTTGGGCACAATCGCGTTGGCCGTATTGTTTTTTTTACTTGATTTCTAAAGTGAGCGGAGTGGTTGTAACGAGGGTTTTTCTTTGGCTGGGGTATACTTACTCTCGTCCAAGGTCTGCATAAGGACCCACCAACCTTACGAAATAAGGACACAAGTGATTTCCCTGACTAGGACTAGTAAATAGTGTTTATTATGGTTTGATTTCCTTTCAATACCCTTGTATTAGAAATACGACAGATAACTTATTTCTTCACGTCAACAAACAACTGATTTTCGGGCTGGATCCAAATATCTGCGCTGGATACACTTGCGTGTCGCTAACGATGCCGATTTGCAGATAATCGAGAACTATGTACTGTTACTGTACTGGCATAAGTTCCGATAACCAGATTCGAAATTCAGTTTTCGAGTTTCAGGCTCGGATTTTAGGATCCGGTTTCAAGTTGCAGCATAGCTCCGGTCTACCAGTTGCTGTCATACATACCTTTGTTCTTATAATATACTTATAAACTACCTTAGGAACAGACAGCCGAAGTCGATGTGGGGGAATAGTCAGCCGAAGCCGCTGTGAGCGAACAGACAGCCAAAACCGCTGTTTCGAAACTAACAGCCGAAGCCGCTGTTGGGGAACAGACAACTGAAGTCTCTGTGGGGGAACAGAATGCCGAAGCCGCTGTGGGGGACAGGCAACCGAAGTCGCTGTGGGGGAACAGACAGCCAAAGACGCTGTGGGGGAACGGGCAACTGAATTCGCTGTGGGGAAACAGACAACCGAAGTCGCTGTGGGGGAACAGACAACCGAATTCGCTGTGGGGTAACGGACAGCCGAAGCCACTAGGAGGGAACAGGCAACCGAAGTCGCTGTGGGGAAACAGACAGCCAAAGACGCTGTGGGGGAACAGTCAACCGAAGTCGCTGTGGGAGAACAGGCAGCCGAAGCCGCTAGGACGGAACAGGCAACCGAAGTCGCTGTGGGGGAACAGACAACCCAAGTCGCTGTGGGGGAACAGACAACCGAAGTCGCTGTGGGGGAACAGACAGCCGAAACCACTAGGAGGGAACAGGCAACCGAAGTCGCTGTGGGGGAACAGACAACCCAAGTCGCTGTGGGGGAACAGACAGCCGGAGTCGCTGTCGGGGAACAGTCAACCGAAGTCGCTATGAGTATGTATTATCAACCGATTAGAAGCAACAGGAGATGTTAAAAAAAGTCTGTCACAAGTTCTGAAAAGAAATAACAGAAATAATTTTTGACTGCGGCGCTACTGAACTCATCATATCCATTTCCACTGTAATTTACAAAAAAATATATTTTTTCCGGGATATACCAAAAAAAATAATTTTTAAAAAAAATCGCGCGATTTTTTTAAAAATAATTTTTGGCTGCGGCGCATTTACGCCCAACATATCCATTTCCACTCCAATTTACAAAAATTATATACCAAAAAGAAAATTTTTAAAAAAAAAAAATATAATTACAATACATAGCTTTTTTTAAATATTTTTCAATTTTTTCTTCATTTTTTCCACTTTTATCCTTTTTTTTAATAAATTTTTTTCTTTCAAATATTTCTCTTTGGACTTTTTCTTAATTTTTTTTAAAATATTTCTTGAAATTTTCCTTTAAAAACCTTAAAAAATGCAAAATTGAAATTTTCACACATTTTTGATGACATTTAATTTTTCTATTGTATTTTTCAATTCATTTCCTTAAATTATTCAAATTTTCCATGATTTTCCCCCATTTTTTTTAAATTTTTTACGGGGTTTTTCAGAAAAAAATAATTTTTTTTTTAAAATCGCGCGGTTTTTAGATTTTATATTTTTTAGAATTTTTCAATTTATTTCCTAAAATTTTTCAAACTTTTTCCATGATTTTTTCACATTTTTTAAATTTTTTTTTGGTATATCCCGGAAATTAAACTCGGTCCAGGAGACCCGTAGGATTGGTACACAGTCTTCTTCACCAGCCGAGTTTTCAGACATCAAAAGGCTTCAGAAGTGATCTTTCTCTGTATTCTCAGTACGCTCTCGGAGTCAGTAATGAGATGACCATCCTTGTCTTTACAGGAGGGAAAACCTGTTACATGCTCCCTACCATTTATATTCTAGTAGAATTTTCGGGTTTCAACTCTGTTCATGTATTCTTCAATGAATTTTCCAACTGTTGGGCAAAAAACATTCTTCCGGCCTATTTTGGCTTTAAAATATAGAGTCCCTATTTATAGAACTTTTTATAGGGTCAAGGTCAAATATACTCTCTCTTCCATTGTAATTCCATTTAATTCAGATTTTTTAGTGTTTTGTTAATTTTTAGAAACGAAATTGACGCACATGTCTTTTACGTAGACACGTTAAATTCAGTAAGTGTCCAATTTATGATTGTTTTGGTAACGACTGCATTACGGCTGTTGGTTATTTTTGAGCTTAATTGAAGCCATATCTTCTGATCTATCTGATCACTTAAAAATCGGTAATTGTGGTTTAAATGCGCATAAATCTATCTAATTGTTTCATTTATTTATTTCTCAATTCAATTCGTCTACTTGATGTTATTCAAATCCTGTATCTCCTGTATCGTAGGCTGCAGTCCAATGGCAAAGTCTATTAGAAATATTATTTTGTTTATGCTGCTGTTGCCGCCGGTAAATTCAAAACTTCATCACAATCTTAAATAAAAATTAGTAAATTTTTACTTGCTTTCAGCAATGTACCCATTGTACGCTCATAAAGATAGATAAAGTATCTTGTGTCAGCGCTAACAAGAACTTAACCCGCTTTGATTTGTGTGAATTGAGGACGAATAAGCAAAATCATACGACATTTTCAATGATTGGCCGTCTTCTACAAGTACCAGTGACAAACATTGATTTGCAATTCGTATTGCAGACCAAGAATCCAGTCTCAATGGTAGATTTAGATCTTTTCAATAACACTTGGAATGTTTGTGAATTCTTGAAAAGGCGCCGTCGATTTAAATTTATGGCAGCCTTGTATGGTTTCATTGTAGATTATTCAAATATGAACCATACATGTCCTTACGATGTGAGTTTAAATTGGAAGTTTGTCATGACAGTTGAAACTTTTGACCATTTATCTACAGCATGATGTTTTTGTTCGAGAATTTCCCACCGACAAACTGATATTCCCGATGCCATTGCCAAGTGGGTCATATGCTATAAAAACCATCTTTGTGGTCGAAGGAAAAATACGAGTAATAGTAACCTTTCATATCAGAGTGGTAAAATGAAGTGATAATTTTTTGAAATAATATTATTTGTAATTTTTTGAAATAAGTATAAATAAAACTTGTTTAGTAGATGGATAATATAAAATTGGGCCCAGATGAAACGGGAAGGAAAATTGTTCCACGTTAGCATAAGCATGACACTATCTAAGGAAAAGATGAAGAGACGAATTTAGGCAAGAAACTCTACAAGCTTAAGAAGAAAAAACGTCCGTAGACAGTAATTCCGGATGCATCAGCAAATCTTTATTACTTACTTAAGTGGCCAATTACAATTTACGAAACGTAGTTCATAAATTTGAGGCCTGAAGTAATAAAGAATTCCACACGCTTCGGTCTTCTGCGTGTGTTCTCCAGTTAGTCCTACCAGATGATGGCACATCGCCTACCACTTGGTCCTTCCAACGGAGTTTGGGTCTCCCTGCTCTGCGCCGTCCTTCAGGTTCGCCTTCAAACACCTTTCTCGCTGGAGCATTTACATCCATCCTGGCAACATGTCCCAGCCATCGAAGTCGTTGGATTCTGATTTTTTTAGCTACGTCGATGTCGTGGTAAAGCTCATACAGTTCATGGTTCATCCGATGGCGAAACTGGCCTTCGACACAGATAGGTCCATATATTTTTCGGAGTACTTTTCTCTCGAATACTCCCAGGTTTTGTATGTCCGTTGTAGTAAGCACCCATGATTCGGCACCATACAACAGAACAGGTAAGATAAGCACCTGGTATAGCTGTTTCTTAGTATTCCGAGAGAAGGTGGTGTTACTAAAGTGCTGCCGAAGTCCGTAGAAACATCTATTGGCTAGCACTATTCTCCGTTTAATTTCTTGGCTGACATTATTCATCTTGTTGACGGAAGATCCGAGGTAGGTAAATTCGTCGACTACCTCAAAACAATTATTGTCAACGTTCACGGTGCGTCCCCATCGAGAGGACTCTTTGTTCGTCGAAATCATTATTTTTGTTTTGTCCTCGTTGACCGCTAAACCCATTTTTGCTGACTCCTTTTCTAGCGATGAGAAAACTGCAGTAACATCCCGCAGATTTCGGCCAATGATATCTATATCATCGGCGTAGGCTAGTGGCATGTGGCTTTTGTGGAATATGGTGCCAGACATGTTGATACCAGCCTTTCTCATCACCTTCTCCATAACTATGTTAAATAGTGTACAGGACAGGCTATCGCCCTGCCTGAGACCTCTTTCCGTGTTGAATGGTTCAGACTGATCCTTACCAATCTTAACCGAGGATTTGGTGTTGTCTAAGGTACATTTGCAAAGTCGAATCAGCTTTGCAGGAATACCAAACTCAGACATGGCCTCATAAAGCCTATTCCTTATCGGAGAGTCGAAAGCAGCTTTGTAGTCGACAAAGAGGTGGTAGGTGTCGATCTGCTTTTCATGGGTTTTTTCCAGGATTTGTCGTAAGGTGAATATTTGATCCGTCGTAGATTTGCCAGGTCTAAAGCCGCACTGATATGGTCCAATTAGTTTTTCTACAATTGGCTTTAGACGTTCACACAATATGCTTGAAAGGACCTTGTACGCAATTGGTAATAGGCTTATTCCATGGTAGTTCTTACATTCACTACGATCTCCTTTCTTGTATATGGGACATAACAGACTGAGACTCCAATCCCCGGGCATGCTCTCCTCTTGCCAGATGTTCTCCATGAGCTGATGCATGCTCCTAATCAGCTCCTCCCCGCCAGCCTTAAACAATTCAGCAGGGAGACCATCGGCTCCAGCATTTTTTTTTTTTTTTAAGGCGGGAGATGGCCATACGTATCTCGCTCTGGCTCGGAGGTGGACAGTTAATACCATCGTCATGGATTGGAGCGGGGTCTTCTGGAGTGGTGTCAGTATCCAGTAAATTTCTAAAGTGATCTCTCCATATCTTCAGAACGTTATCCGGGTCCGTCACAAACTGACCATCGCTGTCCTTGCAGGAGGGCAACCCTGTTCCACGCATTCTCGCTTTCACTCTCTTGTAGAATTTTCGGGCTTCCCCTCTGCTTCGGAGCAACTCAGTGCACTCGTCCTGCCTCTTCTTCAGCTCCTTCTTTTTTCTTCTAAAAAGACGCGTTGCCTGTCGTCTCTTCTCCCTGTGCCGTTCACGAACAGCTCGCGTTGCCATTGGCTGCAGTTTCGCCCTGTATGCAGCAACCGTCTCTCTCGTGGCATTGCGACATTCATCATCGTACCAGGCATCTTCTTGAGACGGCTTTGAGTACCCAAGTACGCTTCTCGCAGCCCGTTCTAAGGAGTCGGCTATATTTTGCCACTGCGAGGTTATATTGTCAGGGGTAGGAGCATTCCGCAGCAGTTGAGTTAGGTGGTTGGAGTAGGCGTTTGCTACCTCTGTGGTCCGCAGTTTACCGATGTCCAGCTTTCGTTGTGCCTGGTTACGTACGTTTTTCGCCATGCTTAGCCTTGTGCGTACCTTAACTGCGGTAAGGAAGTGATCGGAGTCAATGTTCGCACCCCTAATCACTCGTACGTCCAGAACACTCGATGCGTGCCTTCCATCGACTACCACATGATCAATCTGATTCCTTGTCAATTGATCTGGAGATAACCATGTTGCCTTATGAATATTTTTATGGTCAAATCTAGTGCTGCAAACTACCATATTTCTTGCCGCAGAGAAATCAATCAGTCTGATGCCATTGTTCGACGTTTCGGTGTGCAGACTGAATTTTCCGATGGTAGGCTCAAATGCGGTTTCCCTGCCTATTTTAGCATTAAAATCGCCTAGTACAATTTTAATGTCATGGCTCGGGCTACGGTCATATACATTTTCTAGGCTCTCGTAGAACTCATCTTTGTCCTCATCAATCAAATCTTTATTAGTTGAGATAAAACGCAAAGAGCTGAAAGAAAAATTCAATGCTTCCAAATAATCTGAAGCGAAGAATTTTCTGGAAGATAAATATAATGAAAGCCATAAAACGGTACGGCGTGCTATGCGTAGAAACAAACGAAAGAATATAGATTTTCTCGCAGAGGAGACTGAAAATGCAGCAAATTATGGCGACACACGCACAGTTTTCCATGTCACCAAAAAAATTGCTGAAAGCAAATTTGTGTTCTCCCAACGATTGTAAAGCTAGTAGCAAAAATAATACTAAACCGAATTAAAGAAGACCTATCAAGCAGGCCTTTGCAGTGGATATTCCTGTGTAGATCACATCAATTTTTGTGGAACAATGTATCACACGGTATATAGAGAATGACGGAAATGTATGTACCAGAATGGGCGTGGCTATATAGTTTTGGGGAAATATTAACTCGTGCAAAATTTCAAAACATTTGGTTGCGTCTTTCAAAGGTTTTCGTGCGTACCCCGACTTAAAAAGTCATGAATCGAATTTGGTACAAAGAAACCTAGTGTCTATAGTGACTCCTTCTGTGTGTTACACTTTTGGCTTGTATCAAATGATATATACCCTCCTACCCATAGGGTGATGGTATAAAAAACATCTAAACATAGATGGGAAATTAACTGCGGCTTTTCATAAAACTCTAATGCGCCAACATCACTTAATGGGAAGCCTCGGTACAGACATTAGGGTTAGTATAGTGCACGAGTTTACGAATTCGATACGAATTTGCAAAAAATCACTTCTTAAGGGCTCGTAAGATGTGACCCATTTTGGTTTTTGTTGGCGTTGCCATGCCTCTTTATCTAAGAATGTTTATCATGTAGCCTATGATAAAGGCCCTACGGATGGTACCACACAGTGAAAATTTCATTGCAATCTTTAAATTGATTTAGCCAATATAACAATAAAAGTAATTTTTTCTGTACGACCAAGTTATGTACCAAATCTCGACTTCGTACTTATATTGGTTTATAACACAGTACAACACATGATTTTGGGACTTAATTCTGAGAACTGCACATGAATGTAGCGCTAATAAGAAGAAGTTCTGCATCATTGGTTGTGTGAAGTTACATGCCATAATAATTTAGTATCGATTTGAAGTTAGAAAGTATCGTATAGGGAAATATGTCACGTTTTAGGATATTTTGTTTAACATAACATAAATACTATATGATTCTCGAGTTATGTCAAACAAAAGAGCCTAAAACGTGACAAATTCCCCTATAAGATACTTACTTACTTCAAATCCATATTAAATTATTCTGGCATGTAACTTGACAAAACGAATGATGCAGAACTTCTTCTTTTTGGGGCTACTTTCGCGTGCAGTTCTCAGAATTGAGTCCCAAATCAATGGACGGAAAAATGTTGTACTGTGTGAGATACAATATTTTCAGAATTCGAGCGGTATGGAGCGGTGCCATGCCCTTTTTACCTCCTTGCACTCCGAATTTCCTTAGTGCCCTCCTTAGTGCGCGAATACGCCTTAAAAGGAACCTACATTCCATATTTCAAGGTTCTAGCTGTAGCCGTTTGGGCTGGGGAGTATTCAGTGAGTCAACCCACACACACATCAAAACATAACTCTGCCAATCGGTCAAGTTTTTAATATAAATGAGTACCAAAACATATCTTTAGCAATTTTATGCATGTGTGCAACTCTTCTATTAGCTTCAATCCATAATTATACTTATTGCAAACGAGCGCTGGATGTTAAAAAAAAAGCATTTTATAATTAATTTGGCTAAACAATTTAATGCTTTTAGAACGTTATATTAATTTAGAAATAATACAGTTCCTTATATAGACAATATAGAATAGTTAAGTGTTCACCTCCCACAATCTAAAACAACATCATTAAATGAGTAATTCATTTGTACGCTACACTACAACATAGGCGAAGTATAAAGTGCAAGATTATGGGTAATGTTTTTTTCTGGAATTTGTATCTAGTAATATCAAGATGATGATGCGACACACATTATGACATGATGGTAAAAAGACAATCCTATTTGTCGTAATCTAAGGAGCAGATTACTGGGTTATAACATAAATTGATGAACAGACTCATCAATCTTCGAAAAAGAAAAAATCCGAAATATAGTTGGACTTATCGTCGCTTACGAAGTATACAGTCGTTGTTTAAGCTATACACCGACATATACGAATGTACAAAAAGGGGCGTGACAAAATTCCATACATAGTACAACACATGATTTTGGAACTTAATTCTTAGAACTGCACATGGAAGTAGCCCCAAAAAGAAGAAGTTCTGCATCATTCGTTTTGTCAAGCTACATGCCGTAATAATTTAATATCGATTTGAAGTTTGTAAGTATCGTATAGGGGAATTTGTCACGTTCGGCTCTTGACATAGAATTAAACCCCCATCAGGCAAAGTAGGGTGACTATTAAAAACATATAAATCCACAAAAATTTTTTTTTCAATTTTGTGATCTAGTTTTATCTAAATTTAATCTACGCTGACTTAATTTCAAACCACTCGAAATCATTGTAGCGTGCTAGTTGATTAAAAATCCAAATTTAACGCTAACTGCTCTAGACTAACTCTAATTCTTAAAAACTCAGTCAGTTGAACAACTTCAAGCTGCAAATATGCATAAATCGATATTAATCATCATTGCCGTTGTAATTCAATCTCAAACTGTGGGTATAATTACTTTAAAAGTTCAAATTCTAGTTTGGTATTAAATATCGCTGATCCTTCCTTCTCTATATCCTTTAGCACCTATGCGTGATAAACATTAGGGATCTTCACTGTAATAGCTACGATAAGAATTTTTCTCGCTTTGATGCTTGCGAATTACGTTGGCTAAATCAGAGAACCCCAATATTCTCAATGAAGCTTCACCTAATGCAGGTGCCTGTAACAAATTGTCATGTACATATTGAATTGACATATCTTACATCGAAATTTGCACCCCCGTTGCTGAATGCCACCTGGAACGGTTGTGAATTTTTGAAAAACACTAAACGTAGTAGTGCCTTTTTGCGTTTCTTCAATTGGATTAGAAATTCTACGAATATAAATCATACGTGTCCTTATGCTGTAGGTGACAAAGAAGACTTCGTTCGTAAAATATCATGAGTAATTTTTGAAAATATTTTCAGCATGATATTTACGTAACAGATCTTCATACTGATACTATAACACTGCCAATACCATTTCCACCGGGGGAATATTTGCTGAAAAACAATTATTTGGTTAATAATAAATTACGCTTAGGAGTAAATCTTAAACTAGGAGTGTAAGGGGTGAACAATAGTACTCCAGAAACTGGAACCGGAATTATTATCTATTTATTGTGAACTTCTAAACTTAAGTTAAATAAAAGAAAGCATTGTATAGATATTTTTACAGATATGACAGTTATGTCATCAACTCTAAGTTTACAAGTGTCCCATAGATCACGTATTCCCCTGGCAGTGCCCCAGAAGACAGAGGCAAGGATATTAAAGATGCATTCTCTGAGCGTCTGGAGGAAATATGGCATCGTTCACCTGCGGAAGCGGACGTCGGGAGTGTGATGCAAGGTAAAGCTTCTGAGCGCTTTAACTTGGCAAACCCAGAGTGATCCTTGCCAATTGCACTTGAAGTCTACTCACAGAGATAACCAATTGGCGAGGAATCAGATAGATCACGTGGTAGGCATGCATCGAGTGTTCTGGACGTACGAGTGATCAGGGGTGCGAACATCGACACCGATCACTACCTTACCGCAGTTAAGGTACGCACAAGGTTAAGCATGGCCAAAAACGTACGTAACCAGGCACAACAAAAGCTGGACATCGCTAAACCGCGGACCACAGAGGTAGCGGACGCCTACTCCAACCACATAACTTAACTGCTACGGAATGCTCCAACCCCGAAGATGCGGCAACTCGTCTTTTTAGACAGAAAAAGAAAGACCTGAAGAAGAAACAGGATGAGTGCACAGAGTTGATCCGAAGTAGAGGGGAAGCCCGAAAATTCTACCAGAGAGTTAAGGCTAGAATGCCTGGAACAGGGTTGTCCTCCTTTAAGGACAGCGATAGCAATCTAGTGACGGACCGGGATAACGTTCTAAAGATATGGAGAGATCATTTCCGGCTTAAATCCATGACGACAGTATTAACAGTCCACCTCGGAGCCAGAGCGAGATACGTCCCGCCTTTAAAACAACAAAGCTGCTGGAGCCGAAGGTCTTCCTGCTGAATTATTTAAGGCAGGTGGAGAGGAGCTGATCAGCTCATGCAGAACATCTGGCTAGAGGAGGGCATGCCCGGGGATTGGAGTCTTAATCTGTTATATCCCATATACATACATGAAAGGAGGTCGTAGTGAATGTAAGAACTACCGTGGAACAAGCCTATTACCAATTGCGTAAAGGTCCTTTCGAGCATATTGCGTGAACGTCTACAGTCAGTTGTAGGAAAACTACTTGGACCTTATCAGTGCGGCTTTAGACCTGGTAAATCTATGACGGTAAAAATATTCATCTTACGACAAATTCGGGAGAAAAAAAAACTCATGACAAGCAGATTGACACCTACCACCTCTTTGTCGACTATAAAGCTGGTTTCGTCTCTCCAATAAAGAATAGACTATATGAGGCCATGTCTGAGTTTGGTATTCCTGCAAAGCTAATTTGAATTCGCAGATGTATCTTGGAAAATATCAAATCCTCGGTTAAGATTGGTAAGGATCACTCTGAAACATTGAAAACGGAAAGAGGTCTCAGGCAGGGTGATAGCTTGTCCATTACACTATGTATGAGCTTTACCACGACATCGACATAGTTATAAGTGTCAGAATCCAATGACTACGATGGCTGGGACATATAGCCAGGATAGATGAAAATGCTCCAGCGAGAAAGGTGTTTGAAGGCGAACCTGAAGGACGACGCATAGCACGAAGGCCCAGGAAGGACCAAGTGGTTGGCGATGTGCCACCATCTGGTAGCAATAACTGGAGAACACACACAGAAGACCGAAGCGTGTGGAATTCTTTAATACTTCAGGCCTCAAATTTATGAACCACGTTCGTAAGTTGTAATGGGCCACTTAAGTAAGTAACTAAGTATTTTCATCGATTTGACGGGCTGGAGTCGAACCCAACACCTATCGAAACCCGCACTAAAGAACTGTAATATCGTTTACATCTGCCAGGCCGCAAGACATAAATCTGGACTTGAAGACAAAGCTGATAGAAATCTAAGACATCCAGTGCCTCGGTTCGACCTTATAAGTGACCAAATAGCCACTATCCGCATCAAATCTGAAACATCTAATCTCTCGGTTCAATCATATGTTTACATTACGCTGATTTATGTCCACGCCCCTGACCACAGACAAAGACGATGACATTAAAATACATTCTATGAGAGCCTGGAGGAAATATATGACCTCTGCATTGCATTACAATTATTTGGGGAGATTTTTATGCTAAAATAGTAGGGGAAGATGCTCTTAGTTCAGCAGTCGGAAAATATAGTCCTTACCACAACACCTCCGATAACGGATTTATACTGGTTAGCTTCGCGTCGGCAAGAAACGTGGCGGTGAGAAGAACCAGATTCCCGCATAAAGATATCTACAAGGCAACCTAAGTATACATTGATCAAAAGACAAGAAACTAGATTGATCACGGGATTGATCAAGGGTAGGCATGTCTCAAACGTTAAGGACTTGTCTGTGTATATATTGAGTCGCATCACCACCGAGTTGCAGCCAAAGTACGCACGAGCTAAAGTAGTGCTAAAAACTCACCAAACGCAAATGAAGCTAGACATTACAAAGCTGCATACCACCGAGATAGCCAATGCCTACTATGGTACGATGGAAAATTTTGCGTAATGTCTGAGAAAATGGATGCAAAACTACAGCCAATGGTTACGCGTGCGGTGACAGAACGATATAATTTGAAGAGTAGGGAGATGAAACGCCTCTTTAGGCAGAAAAACCATTCACAGAAGACAAGAGAGAGCCAGGAAATTGAAAATTACAGGGATAGAGGTGAAGCCCGAATTTTTTACAAAACTATAAAAAGCGAAGGTTTTGGAACAGGCATCCCCGCCTGTAAGGTCAGAGATGGAAATCTAGTCGGGGACACGCAAATATGTGGGAACTCTGGCAGCCGTAATAACGCCAATCATCGACCACGGAATAGACTGTCCATCAGCGAGCCAAAACGATATCAGTACGACAATTATAAGGCTTAAAAACAGTAAAGCTGCGAGAGCCGATGGACTGCCGGAAGAGCTTTTTACGGCCGGCGACGATGACAACGTGCATACACCAGCTCATAAACACGATTAGGCTAAAGGGCTACATGTTCGTTGATTGTTATCCTAGTGTTCTAAGTCCTATGCTCAAGAAAGGCGATCCAAAGCTGTATACCAACTATCGTGGGATCAGTCTTTTACCTATCGCATACATGGTCCTGTCTAGTATGATATGTGAAAGACAACAAAAAATATTAGACGCTATGATGCTGAGTTTGGTATCCCAGTGAAGCTGATACGACTTTGCGGGATTACACTGACTGACTCGAAGTCTTTAGTGAACAAAGTCAAAAATCTGACAGAGCCATTTTCTACCAAGCATGGCTTTAGGCAAGGCGATAGTCGTCTGTCATGCGATCTCTTTATCATCTCTCTAATGGAGATGATCGCGCAAAAGGCTGCAATAAACATGACTGGTACCATCTTTAAAAAAAAAAGTCACATGCTGCTTGCGTACGCCGATGATATAGTAAATAGCATTGGCCGAGTATTGCAGCATGTTACTGCGGCCTTTTCAATCATAGAGAGGCAGTCAACAGAACTGGGTCTAGTGATAAGTTAGGATAAAACCAAGATGTTGTTTTCAACTAACAAAGAGTCTACTCGTTTGGAAAGCTGTGTGTACGTTTTCAACTACATATAACACGATGGGCCCAGCAGAAGGGGCAATCAAAACTTTGGAATGATCAAGCCAGACAGCTATCGAGAGTTCGACACCAGTCAGTAAACACGACTAGTACAATTAAAATTGGGATCTTACACCTAAAACCTTATATAATTATGGAACGAGTTGATACATGTAGTGTCGAACACCAGGTCATGATTGGAATTATTCATCAGTAAGATATAAAAACGATATAGATAAGTAATGATTTGCATACCTGGACATTTTTCAACTGAAGATGGCAATTACGGATTGATTGCTTAAGGTCTGAAAAAAGAAATAAAAAGTTGTTTAATCAGTTATTTCACACTCGGTTAAGACAATGCGGCAGCATATACATATATATATTGTTAGCACTACAGTCAGTGGTCTATTGGACCCATTGAGGCAGTCCCTTTAAGACAAACGTGGAAATACAATTGAAAAATATAAAGAGAACACATAAAAGAAAGAAAGAAAGATTATATTGGATACAGCAGAGATAACTCCACTCCGAGTCATCGAAATCTTAGTCATGCATTTGAGTCCCCTTAAATGGTATCCATCCAAACTCAAAGTAACAATAGGATCACTAAAAATGTGGTCTACCCAAGCTATCATAGGTCCAGGTGTACCCACTTTTAGAAGGGAGGTTGTTTTTGCGATCGATTATAACGATAGATTTATTCAAATCCTTACCATCGAGTAAAATGTCTACACTCTTTTCATATGGCATCGCTCACATCTCATTCCGTGCATTACACTTTTTCTCATAACAAATCATATGTACCCTCAATCCTATGGGTAAGGGTATAGTAAACTATTTTATCGATGTCAATCCAATGAACGATGGCAAAATTTAAAAAAATTGTCCTATATCTATGAGGTGTGTAGCAGCAAACAATATACAAGTACACACACACACACATTCTATAACACCACTACGTTGACCCACTTAAATTTTGGCCACAACCAATTAAGAAAAAGAAAACAGTTTTTGATTTTATTAGTCATTGGTGTAAAAAAAGCTAACTATCAATGAACCTAATTGTAATTCATACGTTTCGTACTGTGTTGTATATCATTACATACGAGTATATAACGTATGTTTGCACGTAAAGTCAATTGTTCGTCTTAATATTATATTCCCAACACGTATTCGAACAAATCTGGTAAATGATATTTCTCCCATGATTTACTTGTGTATATAATTAATATTTTCAGCATAATATTAGCACACTTTTTGTCATTCCAAGGTAAATATATATACAATGTTACGCCCGTGGTTATTCCTACGAGGTATGTTTTTACAATTAGTTTGGCGCGTTCTGTTTGACGCGTTGCGATTAGTTGCTGTTGAGAACCGGAAGTGGATGCTTAAGCACGAATAATTGCATAATATGTATTTTGGTCAATGATGTTAGAATCTTAAGGAAAATATAAACGAAGTGTAGCTTTAGCACACGATTGTTCTGTGTAGTTAATGGTTATTTATACTTAATACTCTAGTTGAAAATATAAAAGACATTATAGAACTGCAATAATGTTCCTTGTCGTAGTTTCCTGTAGTTGTCTTGGAAGGCCTTCCATCAGAACTTCTTAGGCATGCTATATACTATATAGGCTTTCTGCTCTCGCTTCTGAAAGAATGCCTTAGTTGTACGAGCTCCTTCTTGTATGCCTTCTATGGGAAGGCCTTGCATCAGGTCTAGATAAGAATGTCTTCTGAAATTAATGTTCTTGAACATAAAAAGTTTTCATAGTACATACCCTCTATCAATGAAATGAGAATGTGCGACTTTTTTATTTGCCGATAAAAAAGGAAACTTAAGGCCTTTATTAAGATGTCCTTGTGTCAGGAATTCGAATTTTTTAGAGGATCTGTTAGAATATCTTCTAGAAAGCCTTCTATGGGCAATGCCTTAACAGTTCCTCAGCTGGGATGCTCAGAGTGCTCAGGTCCCATATAACTAATACATAGAGATATGTGCAGACTTTACGTACACGTCCCGACGGAAGACGAGGACATTAAAGATGCATTCTATGAGCGCCTGGAGGAAATATATAACAGCTGCCCTGCACATGACATTCAATTTCTTCTGGGACATTTTAATGCTTAAATAGGAAGGGAAGATCCTCTTGTTTCAAATTTAGTCTACACAACAAGACCTTCGATAACGGATTCAGACTTGTTAACTTTGCGTTTCGGCAAGAAACATGGTGGTGAGTGGAACCAGATTCCCGCATAAAGATATCAACAAGGCAAACTGAAAGGACAAGATTGATCACGTGGTAATCGATGGAAGGCATGCAAACATTAACTCGCATCTAGCTGCAGCCACAGTACGCACGTGATTAAGCAGTGCTAAAAATGCTCATAACCAAACACAAAGAAAGCCAAACATCACAAAGCTGCATATCACCGAAATAGTCAATGCCTACTCCAACCAACTCTCTCAATTACACCCAATGGCAGCATATTGCGAATTCTTTGACCACTTTTGCAATGACTGTACCTACTTTCATAATTTTCCTTTACACCCCATGAATGAGGTATGGGGTGGCTTCTCGCGTTGTTGTGAATAAAGAAGCTTCATATTTTTAGATTCACATCTCGACACTTATACTGCGACGGTGTGGTCGACAACATCGAGGGGGCCGGCAATGAAAAAAAAATGTAGATGACTGGAGGCTGGAATCGAACCCGGGATCTCCTTCATGGTAGGCGCGTGTTCTAAACACAATGTCACGGCAACGACAAACGCTGGTACGATGAGGAATGTCGCGAAATGTCTGAAGAAAAGAATGCTGCATACAGGACAAAACTGCAGCAAACCGCAACTCGTGCAGTGACGGAGCGTTATAATAAGAAAAGGAGTGAAATGACACGCCTCTTCAGGCGGAAATAGCGTCTATGGAAGCAAAGAGAGAGCCAGGATATCGAAAATTACAGGGATAGAATTGAAGCCCGAAAGTTCTACTAAAACGTAAAAAGCAAAGGTTTTGGACCAGGGATCCCCACCTGTAAGGACAGACAAGGAAATCTGGTCGCTGACCTTCTGAGTGTGCTGCAAATATGGAGGAAACACTTTCGATCTCATCTCGTTTCCGAAGGCAGCATAAGTGACGAAATCACACCAATCATAGACGACGGAGTAGATTGTCCATCGCCGAGCCAAAACGAGATCAGCACGGCAATTGCACGGCTTAAAAATAATAAAGCTGCGGTAGCCGATAGACAGCTGGCATAGCTTTTTAAAGCCGGCGGCGATGACCTGGTAACATGGATGCACCAGCTCATAAACTAGATTTATCTCAGGGAGTGCATGCACGATGATTGGAATCTGAGAGTCCTATGTCCCGTGCTTAAGATAGGCGATCCTAGTGTGTGTACCAACTATCGCGGGATTAGCCTTTTACCCATCGCATACACGGTCCTGTCTAGGGCAGCGCAGGAGGGGGCGACCATTCATTCCAGAAAGTGTATGCACCACATTTGAAGACTTTTGTTCGGATAGGAAAAATGTTATGCGAAAAAAGTCAATTTGGATTGTATGAGCGATGGGCGGTGGACGTGTCCGATTTTGATGAAATTCCAGTGTTTTCTTAATGCAGTCAATATAATGCTCGGTGTATGTTGCATAGTGAGATGTGCAACGCCTCTACTTTTGAAGTTCCTCTAACAAGTGGCAGCACATTGCGCATTCCATGTCAACCGCCGCAACATCCGTGCTTGAATGGATACAGCCAAAGCAGCTATTAAAGCGAGAAAAAAAAACTTAAGATGAAGGAACGGGAGAACAAGGACATAAAGAGGCTCGAGGATAGAGGTGAAGTTCGAAATTTCTACCAGAATGTAAAAGTTAAAGGTTATCTACCATACGGGGCTCACATATTGTAAGGACAAGGATGGAAGCAGCTATTAATACGAAAAATACGTAAGATGAAGGAACGGGAAAACAAGAATATAAAAAGGTACGGGATAGAGTCGAAGCCCAAAATTTCTGCCAGAAGGTAAAAGTTGAAGGTAACCGTACGGGGCTCACCTCCTGTAAGGACAAGGATGAAAATTCGGTTACTGTTACGCTCAGTGTGGTGTATGTTACGTCATTGAGGAATTGTGCTGACTGACACGAAGTCTTCAGTGAAGATTGGCAAGAACCTTACAGAGCTATTCTATATCAGACGTGGCCTAAAGAGGGACTACGGCCGATCTTGTGATCTCTTCAACAAAGTGATGGCAATGATAATGAGAAAAGCTGGAGTAAACGAGTGGCAAAATATTCTACAAAGCCGCATGATATTTGCCTACGTATGACGTAGGCATCATCGGTCAAAACCTGCAGGATGTGACTGCAGCCTTTTTAGTTTTACAGAAGGAAATAGCAAAAATTAGTCTAATGGTGAATGATGACAAAACGAAGTTATAAGTTTTAACGAACAAAAAAACTACTGGTTTAAGACGCTGCGTGAACTATAAGAACTATAATTTTGAAGTGGTAGATGATTTCTGTTAACCTTTGCTCTGCCATCGATAACGCCAATGGCGTCAGGATTGCATTCCAAAAAAGAATCCTGCTTGCGAATATATGCTATTACGGACTTAGTAAGCGATTTAATGACAGAGCCTCTATCGACGAACGCTATACATGGAACAGGTTCTACCTGTCTTGATGTATGGTAGATAATTCTGGGTTATGACACAAGTGGAAGAATCGGTTCTGGCATTATTTGAGAGCAGAGTATCGACGTCGTATGAATCATGAGCTGTACGAGCTGTATACCGACATTGACGTAGTCAAACACATTAGATCATATCATACGCATGAACGAAAATGCTCCAGTTCGATAAGCCTTCGATAATGAACTCGATGGACGACGCGGAAGAGGGCGACCAAAACTCCGAAGGAAAGACTAGATTACTGAGAACCTTGCACAACGAGTTGAAGAAGAAGCGTAGAAGATCGAAGCGCATATAACAATGTTCTACGTGTGCGATCCCCAACGTATGATTACAAGGAAAAGTGCCAGCTAAGTATGTCAGTAAAGTAAGACTAGTTGTGTAATTTTTGTAAATCTTTTCAAGAATAGATCACCCTGAAGTTGACTGGCGAAGTTGGTCGATGGTCCTATCGATGTGGTCGAGTTTCAGCTCATCGACAAACTATCCGTATTCCGAGAGCCAAAAATAACTTCACTCATGATTCTGGCCTCAAGTACAGAACAATCATAAATAAGTTAACATTAACACAGCAATCAACCAACCTTAGTGTGTGGCCATCTTTATGAAGCTCCATCCCCCTCATGTGCTGTATGTATGTTAACAATCTTGTAGGTTTGGCTGATATTGTTTTAAGATGAATGATGTTGCTATTAAACGGTGATTACATATGTTACGTATCCACTGGCAGTCGACGGAAATTATTATCAAAATTTGTCTTCTTATACTTTTTACGGGCTTTCAGCGAAGCGCATACATCCCATGTTCTATTAAGGATAAGTAAATGAGTTTTTTCGGCCACATGAAAAAGTTGCCAATTTACGTTGATATTTGTGATGGGAAATCGCAGAATATGGATAACTAATGATAATGCCGGTATCCTCTGCTGGTTTGCTTTCACTTGACATAAGGCAATTTGCACTAAACTGTTATCAAGAACTTTACAAAGGCATTTTTCTATACGGACAACTGTAAAGTGCTTAGGTGGTGAAAAAAAAATCGTTACAATTTACACATGGTTAGTAAGAAATCTTAGTTACCTCTTTAAAAAGTATTGTTATTATGAAAATCTTTACAAATGTCCGTTGCATAGTTGTGCTTCTTACGACGGAATTTCTTGCACTAGTAATAGGTTATCCCTATATGGTAATATTTATATGATGCCCTATATTATATAAATTATTTTAAATTATTTCAATAATAATAAGCTAATTATCTGATATGCTTAGAAATAAACAAACAATTTTGGAAATTACTAACTAGTAATTATTGGAAGATAATATTGACGAGGGCGCTCCGGTAACATTTCAGCCTGAATCTGAAATAACTAGAACAAGCCTAGCACAACTACGCACAATAAACGATATACTTGTTTTGAACAAGTTAATGTTCCTTACTTGGTACAAGGCATATCTTTTGGGGACTTATGGACTATAAACTATAACTCAAAGTTGATTTGGTTTCTCTTAACACAACTCGAATTTTAAAAAATTCCCATAAATAGCAAAGCTAATACAATTTCCAACGGTATTATAAAATAATACAACAGTTAATGATGTGTAAAATTTAATGTGTTTATGAATTTTTGCTTGTTTGGGAACTTCCGTTAAAATATTGTGCTCATTGTAAAAAAATTCCCAAACTTTTACAAATCCCCTCAATCACATTGATAATCTGAAATTCCAAATAATTGCTATAATGATGCGATACTCATCAGAATTATGAATAATTATTTATTTAGTATAAGTAATTACAACTTTTATGAGGGTCATATGCTAATTATTGTACGGATTGAGAATTAAAATGGGGGGATTTTCTATTTTGTGTATTCTGATCCTTATTCACTTGTAAATAATCAAAATCTCTCTTTGGAGAGAGTTGGATCACGTGTTACACGGGAGCATTAGCCAAACATTTCATACTAACGCTGGAGTTAAACAAGAATTCCCTCGATCATCTCAACTGTTAACCACCGTTCTGGATGAGATCAAGAGCGAAGTCTGTCTAGAGAGAAGAGGAATTATATAGAGTCTCTCACGCCAACTCAAGAATTTGGATGAGGCGGATGATATTTGTCAACACTCGCACAAAATCTCTAACATGCAAATGAAACTGGAAGGTCTAGAAAGATTAACCCGCAATGTTGGACTTGAGATAAATATCAAGAAAACCAAAGCCATGAGAATCAACAATGTTAGCCCAACCAGTCGAATACGTAGATAGCTTCTGCTATCTGGGCAGTATAGTGCTATTTGGGCAGACGCAAGTATCAGGCTCAAAAAAGCGAGAGCGACATTCCCACGATTGCAGTATAGAGAAGCTCACAAATATCCAGACAAACCGAGCTCAGAATATTCAATGCATGCGTAAGGTCTACTCTGTTGTATGGAAGTGAAACCTGGCTAGTTTCGAACACAATCACTCAAAAACTACAGGTATTCGTCAACAAGTGCCTCAATGCCTCATATGCTGAATATTTTGACCCAACACCATCAGCAATACAGATCTCTGTAAGTTAAGCAACGAGGAACCCATTCTAAAGCAAAATAAACGTAGAAAATGGAGGTGGAACGGCCATAACAGGGGGGAAAAGCTGGAAAGTATCATAAGGATTTACCTACAGTGGAATCCTCGAAGCTCAAGAAGCTGTGGGCTACCCAAGAACACCTGGAATCGAACGATACTCCTAATGGTGGGACAATGCTATGTTACATGGGAATATGCTTAAATAGCAGCAGCAAATTGAGTAAGATGGAGATGCTTTGTGGAAGCCATATGCTCCCAAGAGGGGTAATGAAAAAAAAATGGCTGAGTTTGGTTACCCCGCGAAACAGATACGACTATGCAGGATGACACCACTCAGTGATAAAAAGCAAAATTTTGACTTTCTACCATGCGAGATTATAGACAAGGAGATTGTTTTTTTTTCATAATAATGGAGATGATCAATTAAGAGGGAAACACAAGTGAGAAAGTTTCTGTCGGGTAAACCGACTTACATATACCCTCACCCTTAGTAAAAACATAAAATTAGCTTAACAAAATACAGTTGATTGTATTGATATTATTACTCAATTTCTAAAGTTGGCAGAATAGTATATTTGAGAGGTACCAGAAGGTGCGTGGATAGGCTTCCAATTTGTTCTACAAAACCTAAACCTGCTACAATTTTAATAAATACGGAATTTGGGGACATTTGCGTTGGGTGTATTGATATTATTATTTGACTCCTAAAGTGGGCGGAATGGTCCATTTGTATGGAAGGTACCAAAAGGGGCGTGGCTAGACTTCAAATTTTTGCTTTGAAAGTTCATCCTGTTATATCGTAACGAAATAAAAAATTCGGGCATGATAATTTCGGGTGTATTCATATTACTTCTCGCTTTCAAAATTGGGCAGAATGGTGCTATCGTATGGGAGGTACCAGAAAGGGCGTGGATAGACTTGCAATTTTTCCGTTAAAACTTTGTAGCTAAACAAAATACAGAATTTGGTACGATCGGGTTGAGCGGGCGGAGAAGTACATTTGTATGGGAGGTGCCAGAAGAGGCGTGGCTAACCTTCCAATTTGTTCTCAGAAACATTATCCTGCTATAGCTTACAAAAAAAAACAGACTTTGGGCACGATCGCGTTGGTGCATTGATATTATTACTCAATTTCTTAAGTGGGCGGAATGGTCCATTTGTATGGGAGTTACCAAAAGGGGCATGGCTATGTAGCCCATTTAATTTATCAATATCGTAAGTAGTTTTGGGGAAATATTAACCTATGCAAACTTTCAAAACAATTGGTTGCGTCTATCGAAGGTTATCGTGAGTACCAGCCGGACAGCCAGACAGACTGACGGACATGGCTCAAACGACTTACCAAGTCATGAATCAAATTTGGTTCAAAAAAACCTAGGGTCTAAAGTGACTCTTTCTATGAGTTACATCAAATGATATGTGGGTACCCGAAGGTTGAGGGTAGAAAAAAATGGCTGAATTTGGTAACCCGGCGAAGCAGATATGGCTTTGCTGTTTGATACTGACTTACACGAATTCTTCAGTGAAAATATATAGATATAGACTAGGCGATAGTCTGTTATGCGATCTCTTTAACACCATAATGGAGTTGGTCAGTTAGCAGGGAAAAACTTCTATGGCCGGTCATACACTTTACCTCTCTAGGATCGACACCGGTGCAGTTGCGGGGCTTGATGCAGATTTTTTAACTTTTTTCCATCAACTTTGATCACAATGCGCAGCCATTTGCTTCCACCCCACCTCCCCCAATTTTTGGCTCATGCTTTTTTCCCAACTAGACAAAATTAGAGGAAGGTCCGTATCCAAATCTTGTAACTAAGGATCTCCATACAACACTATCGCCTTATTTACCCTAAGGCCATGCGGAAGGCTGTAGTAAACACGACTTAAAAAAACTTAATTTCCCTTTACACCCCATGAATGAGGTATGAGATATCTTCTCGCGTTGTTGTGAATAAAAACGTTTTCTATTTTTAGATTCATAACTAAGGGTCACTGTTTGAGAAGCTTTTACTAGACATGCCGATTGATTCGACATCATCGAGGGGCCGGTAATAAAAGAAAACTGTAGATGACTGGAGGTGGGAATCGAACCTGGGATCTTCTTTAATAAAAGTCACATGCTGCTCACGTTTGCCGATGATATAGATAGCATTGGCCGAGTATTGCGGCATGTAACTGCAGCCTTTTCAAGCATTGAGAAGCAATCGACAGAAGTGGGTGTGGTGATAAGACGAACCCAAGTTCGTTGCTTGTCTCCGCCGTAAACAAAAACTGTTATGTCAGCCTGAATAATGATACAAGCGGATCAATGCATTCTGAGAGTCTTCGAGAGGAAAATCTTGCTGCTGCCAAATAAAAAGAAGACGAATTAAGTTTAACGTATTGTTATATCACTATAAGTTTGAGGTATTTATTGATACAAGTTCAGATAATATTTAGTTCTATTAGTGAAATATGTAGAATGAATGAATGATCCATAATCAAAAAGTTGGCACAGATTTTTTTTATTCAATTCTGCTCTAGCAAAATATTTGTTGTCTTGTGTTTTTTTTTCTCGTTTGCTAGCTTACGTTGTAATGTCTCACCGGGGGACGACTCATGGGTCAATGATATCACTTGCGCTATTCTATGAATAATGCAAATGTGTAAATGTAAATGCCAATGAAATGATTTTGAACCTGTTCCAATGTTGTTGCTTTACGTTTTGTTGTATGAAAACGTAATCACAAATAAGATCTTGAGAAAAATGCCAATAAATATTATGATGTTGTAATAACTTATAGAGAAAAAACAAAAACGACAAACAAATTAAGAAAAAAAACTTAAAAACTGCAAAAACTTAAAGTCATTAGTCAAGTGTAACCAATGGCTTAGCATTTACGTAGAGTTTTTATTTGTTTGCCTCTGAGTACAACCCCCCAACTTAATCGCCAAATCCGCCAAAATTGATACAAAACATTATCCATGTTCAATCTAGTGTAAAGTAACCGTCCGTCCGTCCGTCTGTCCGTCCATGTGTTCACTCGATGGTCTGTCAGTGATTTAATAAACCTCTAGAGTATTTACGCTTCGTTCGCTAGAGTTAGCCGCAAACGCCACTCCAAACTGAACTTTAAAGGTGTCTAGATGAGGTTTCTTTGGTGGTCGTCGTCTAGTGACTTTGTACAGATTTAGGAGGTTTTTAAGCATAAAAAGTGCGCAAAATGTGCGTTTACGATTCGAAACTCATTACATTTGCCAAACACGTTTGGTAATCAATTTTTTTTTTGGTTTTTGTGGATATTCAATAGCTTGTTGTAGCTCTCAAAGTTTCTTCTTTCAGTTGCTTGTGAATAGCTAACAAATAAATACTTTGTTGTCAGCGAATATTTTTGCAGATTCAAATATTTGTAGACTTAAATCGTTTAGGAGCTGTTTGATAAAAGCCGCCCGCCGACAAATAACAATAACTGAGCATAAAGCATATTTCATGTCAAAGAAGATATCGAGATTATAAAGAGAAAGGCCACAATTTGAACACAGCAATAAATATTGAAAACAATTTCAAGATCTCAATTTTCTCAAATATGAAATTGTGAAGTTAACTAGTCAACTATCACCTCATAAAGTAATTATTCAATTGAATACGTGAGATACCACCAACAAATGCCACAAAGATTTTAACGTTTGACTACATTGACTTGAGTGCAGATGGACTGGAGCGCGATATCATCTATGAGGCCAAAAATAGTTTGAACTACTTTCTGTAAAGTTCACTTTATTATATTAAATAGAAAGAATGATTATATTAAATAGAAAAGCTATTCCATACCTAATTTCTGGGGTGTAAAGGCAATTTTTGTTTAATGTCTGAGTTTGGTTAAAGCTGATACGACTTTGCAAGACAATACTGACTAATACGAAGTCTTTGGTAAAAAAAGGCAACAATCTGGCAGAGCCATTTTCTAACAAGCCAGGCTTTAGACAAGGCGATAGTTTGTCATGCAATCTCTTTAACATCATAATGGAGATGAACATGCGGAAGACTGCAGTAAACAGAAATGGTACTATCTTCAACAAAAGTCATATGCTACTCGCGTATGCCGATGATATAGATATCAATGGCCGAATACTGAGGAATGTTACTGCAATCTTTTCAAGCATTGAGAAGCAGTCAGAAACCTGGGTAAAGACACAGGCTGATCACTCTGTTCTGGGAGTTTTCGAGAGAAAATTATTTGGACCCATTATCGTTAACGATGTTACTGCGATAATATTGATATTGATATTGATATTGATATTGATATTGATATTGATATTGATATTGATATTGATATTGATATTGATATTGATATTGATATTGATATTGATATTGATATTGATATTGATATTGATATTGATATTGATATTGATATTGATATTGATATTGATATTGATATTGATATTGATATTGATATTGATATTGATATTGATATTGATATTGATATTGATATTGATATTGATATTGATATTGATATTGATATTGATATTGATATTGATATTGATATTGATATTGATATTGATATTGATATTGATATTGATATTGATATTGATATTGATATTGATATTGATATTGATATTGATATTGATATTGATATTGATATTGATATTGATATTGATATTGATATTGATATTGATATTGATATTGATATTGATATTGATATTGATATTGATATTGATATTGATATTGATATTGATATTGATATTGATATTGATATTGATATTGATATTGATATTGATATTGATATTGATATTGATATTGATATTGATAGTGCTGTGTTAATCCATATAGTGACCTTTTAAAATAGTCGTCCACAGCGTTTTCCTGTAGCCCTTTTACGGTAGTAAAGAGCAATATTGATTGACCCTCTCCTCCACATTGGATTTCAAAGTCAGTTTTCTGTCTAAAATAAACTCCAGAAACTAGGTTTTAAATGGACTATCGCTAAATAATACCTGGTATTCGGCTATCTCTGTTTCAATAAGCAATTGACTGAGGTGTCCTTCTGTTAACGTTCTTAGCAAAAAAAAAGACCTCGTGAATGTGCTAGAATACAGTTTCATTCGTTTCATTAACTGCCCTTTCAAAACTAGGCGCAATAAAGTAGAAACAAACTGCATTGAAGTCATGCATACGTGAGTTTACTGACCTAATAATACTTCTATGTAACCAACTATGCATATAACATACAAGTATTTTTTCAATTTAAAATTTTTTTCCATCTAAGAGGCTTTCAATGCTTCTATTTTCGCAAATATTTTTCCAGCACAGTTGAAACGATTTGTCAGCAGGAGATCGACGACACTCCCCTGAATCACATTCCACCGCACAATGTGCGGTAAACCGCACAAGAAACTGCAAGCAACTCTAAAGCCGCTGCTGCAACAATACTATTCGATACCTTTAGGCTCTAGCGTTGTGGTATTAACTCGACACTTAATGGAATGTTGACACGTTTTCTTTGTTCGCATGTAAAACATTTAACATTTCAACGTGAAGTGGTTTTTTTTGTTTTTATTTTAGCTAAAACCCTGTCACTGATAAAGAGAATTATAGGTTTCATTATGAGACTCAAGGACATTTATAGAAGGTGGAGGTGTCATGTCGCATCTAGTGCATAAATATGTCTGTGGTAAAAGATAGAAGACTATGGAAAAAATTTAAAAAAATGCAAAAGGAATAATGTTTCACGCTTATACCTTACAAAGAGCATTTTTAAGTTAGTAATTTAGATGTAGTATATACAAATTTCTTCCTCAACATCAAAGAGGATTCTCTTTGTTATGTGTTTTAAAATCTTGATATAAGTCTTCAGTGTTTTTGTTTTCATGTTGTCAGGGTTACTTTTTAATTTAACTATGTATTTATATACCAGTTGCTATTTGGCCTCAACTTTAGTTGACCCATATTCGGATTTATCTCAAGAGTATGGCCGCCTTAGAAAATTCAAGCAGCCAGCAATAGGAAAGGACAACTTCTTCTGTGGAATATAACCATATGTGTCGAAAACTATGCGAGTCGGGTGGATGACTGGCTGGCTGGCTGGCACGAGAAAAAATTGTTAAGATATTTCCCTTGTCTGCAACAGCAATTGGTCGTACTTTCAAGTTGACTTTGCAGGAATGCAATAGGGATATTCGCGTATAAATGTGCAAGTGATAATATACACTTGGAATGTTTAAAATACGTTCAGACCAGGTGCCTCTATTCAACAGGCAGATGGCGTTGGAAAATATACGGATAGCATTATTGTCATAGCGGCGGCATTGTGTACTAAAGCTGTCATACGCATAAGCATGAGTCTTAATGTAGATTTGTGGTTGGCAAGGTACTACGACACAGGTTCGCTAGGTTCACTCCTGTCAGTGAACGAAACATGCTGGGAGATTTTAATTCCAAATTTGGTCGACAAAATGAAAGGTGCGTACTAGGAGGCTAGGCAGGACGAAAATAGAAAGAAAGCTGGGCATCGCTTAACTGCAGATGACGGAGATAGCGAGTGCCTATTCCAACCAACTCACCCAACTACTTGAAGGTGCTTCAAAAAATACTAGTGTGCAGAGGCAACATATCGATATTCATTAGAAAGGACTGTATTGCAGTATGAATCTATCCTATTTTCCTGTCAGTTGCCTGATATTGCAATGGCCTGTTAGAATTCCATAAGTCCAGTCGCAGATCACTTCTGCACAGGCCAACCATGTACGACGATCGGGATCTGCTGTATTCGGTCCACAGCAACCTAGTAGTTATACAGTCGGTTCTGGATGTCAAACATCTACTGGCTGTTTTCCACTTCCAGTCCTCCACTAAACCAAAAAGATAACAACTGGGCGGGTGAACATCTTCTAGAGAGTCATCTTCTAACACAAAAGGTTAGCCGTTGTCTAGTATCAATTCCACATCCCATAATAGGCTCCGCGGCTATCTGAATGGCGAGTAACTCAGCATGAACCGACTGTTTATAAGGTCCTATCAGGTATACTGTGTGAACGCCTAAAGCCAATTGTCGTAAACATGATTAGACCTTATCAGTATGGCTGAAGACAGTACAAATCCACGACGGATCAGATATTTACATTAATGCAGATCCTAGAGAAACCCCATAAGAAGCACATCCTACCATCCCTGCGAAGATAATACGTCTCTGCCGGTATACTCTAACCAACACCAAATCCTTTATTCCGCTTGGCAAGGATCTATCTACGCCGTTCGATGCGAGGATAGGTCTTAGACTGGGTGATGGTTTGTCATGTAAACATTTCAACATACTGATGAAGAAGCTGATGAGGAAAGCTGCCATGAACATATGCTCGCACTCGCCGATGACTTCGACATTATCGGTCGCAAGACGAAGTCAGCAAACAAGGATGCAACGGAGGACTCCACAAAGGCACGGACTACATGGTTTCGTTGTTGGATTTTACCTCATGCTCGAAAATAGTGATCCCTGATAGAGAAGATTAAAAAGCCACCCATTCCTTCAGGGGCAGTCCATCTTCACTGATGGCTTTAAAATGAAAATTGGAACAGGATCGGGTATCTTTAGTGAGGTTCTCAATTTCAGGCAAACACTTCCGTTTGGATGACGATTGCAGTGTGTTCCAGGCGGAGATCTTCGCTATTATGAAAACTGTGAAGGAAATACTGGCAAGAAATTTTAAGGAGATTGTCACAATATATGTGGATAGTCAAGCGGCCTTAAAGGCTCTGGTATCAAAGGTCATAAAGTCGACATTAATGTACTGATGTAGGACAGCGCTCTCAAAAGTGCTGGAGAATAATGTACGACTCTGTTGTGTCCCCGGACATAGTGACATTTTAAGAAGCGAAATAGCGGATGAACTAACGCGGAAAGGTTCAGCACTGCTACCCGGTCAATCGAATGGATCAGAGCGACCACCAATGTCTCATATATACGGAATTGTGACCCGTCACATCAAACGACTAGTAAATGCATCCTGGGAACATCGCACTGACTGTGTGGTATCACGGGATATTTGGCCAGACGAACCAGATCACTATTGGAACCGGATAAGAGGTCTGTTAGACAACAAATTGGAGTAATCACGCTAAACTGTGACGTCAGAGCATTTTCATCCAACTGGGAGACAACACAGGAGGATTACTGCAGGCTTTGACCATTGAGCATTTGTTATGCCATTGTCCAGCTCTTCATAGAAGAAGGAAGCAATTCCTCGGGAAATGGTTCTTTGACAGACTCACTGAACTGTCGTCATGTAACATGGAGAATCTGGTGAAGTTCACTGATGGTCCTGAGGGAAGAGGACTATAGCTATCGAGTAATACGTATCCGTTTCATCATTCTTACTCGTACTAGAATTCATAAGGGTTTCTTATAATCTACTTTCAATAGGGTTTTATCAAAACCTTCTCTACATTAACAACCCAAAACAAAACAATTCACTTATGTCTTCCATGGTGCTTACCTAACGTGAACATCCCTAATTGTGAATGCCGCAATCAAAATGTATAGAAATAACAATACAACAACTAAATATGATAAAGAAAGAAACATAAAAGGCAACAACAAGAACAAAGCTGTACTTACATTTTTGGTACGATTAGGTAAGAGAATCGACGAGTAGGAAGAGCGGTAAAAATTGTAGTATCACGACCAAAAAAAGGCAAAATACTTTAGATGTTTGAGGATGATGCTAACGCTGCTGCTGCTGCAGATGTTGTGCTGCTGCCACCACTCTGGAAGTGATGATAATGTTACACTGCTAACTCTAGATGTTTTTTGGGCCGGTAGAACAAGAGGTATCAAGACGAAGATGATGATGACGAGGTTGATGTTGAGATCAGCCACAATTAAAGAGGAACACAGCCGTGCAGTCAGGCAATGATGACGATGTCGATAATAATGGTGATGGTGGTGGTGGCCAACGAGTTGAAGATTCCACAAAGAAAGACGTGTGCGATGCACAAGCATTCAGTAAAGCGTTTTTTTTTTTATAGAATTCGTGGTTTTGAAACTGGCTACTAGAGAGGATCTTTGTGTTTATGTTTTTATTTTAGGTTTTTAGTCGCACAGTTAATGCGGCTTATTGTGGTTTTATAGTCAGCTTCTGTGGCTTGATCCCATATCACCAACAAGGTCTTAAAGAAGATTCTTTAAACTGGTTTTCTACGAAGTTGCGGGAAATGACTGCCAATATGTGTCGTGTGTCTACCGCAAAATTTCGTTGTTGTGAATGAATTGTTGCAGTACTGCAGCGGAAACCAAAGCGAAATCACCTTTACTGTTGTTGCTGCTGTTGCTGACTTTTTTTTAACACTTTGCAGGCAATTTGTATAACTTTGTTAATTTTAATTTTTCTGCAATTTTTATTTGCTAACATTTAACAGACTTTAAGACGTCTCTCGCAGCATCGCATTGATGGCAATTTTAAAGAAATTCACGAGTATTTCGCTAACGTTTCTTAACACTTCACTATTGCGATAATTTTAAGAGCCCGTTTTAATTTTTTTTTGTTTAGTTAGATTGCCCCGCAGTCGCTACATATTACCACTCTTCTTTGGGCTTTGGGTGCATAATAATCATCATCAGCAGCAGCAATTTTCCATACATTTAGTTTGTACGCAAACAAACTTAAGATGGTACCGCACCAACTGACTGACTGACTTCAGGTTAATCAAAATGCAAACATTTACTTGAAGATTCACTACGATCATGAAAATGCTGTTAGCATTTCAATTAGTGTTGATATTTGCGAGAAATCTGTAATGAGAGAGAGAGAGAGGTAGATGTAGTGTAAAGAAAGAAAATCCAGGGAAATTATTATTCATAGGATGATACAATTGTATTAGATTTTGTAATTTATGTACTGCATAGTTAGTATATTTTCTTTTTGTCATTAGGACTATGCGGTGGGTGATATGGCAAGATACACTCAAGGAAATGCTGTGAGCATTTTTATGAATGCAAAAGTTCTATGATACTACAGTGTTCAATTGAATCTGATACTTTGGTTTTTTTCTACAAGTCAATCTAATGTAATGGGGATTATATAACTGTGCGAATCTAAATTGACTTCAAGAGTCTACTTTTGCAACGCCCATGTCCTGGCGGATGTCCTGGACAAATACAAGGCTGACATCAGCATCATACAGGAAATGATATGGACGGAACAAGAATACCCACGATGAAAGAACTGTGACATCTTTTACAGCTGCCATGCAGAATGAAACGAATTTGGATGTGGATTCATAGTCGGCAAAGGACTTCAACATCTGGTCACGTGGTTTAACGCTGTAAGTGACCGTATAGCCACTATTCGAATCAAGGTGAAATATTCGATGAAAGAAAATGTTTATGACAAGAATCAATCCATGGATCCGCCCCATTAGAATTGCGTGTTCTAACCATCATGCCACGGACGGAAGCAAGTATGGCACAAGCTCTCCTATATCGAATTCATAGATTCATTTGTTTTATGACAATTTTTTACGAGTGTATGCAAATGCACTTAGAAACTAATGTCAGCACTTTAAAGCCCTGTCAAGAAAGTGTTGGATTTTTATCAGGAATAGGTGTAAACAGTCAATAAAACGAAAAGCCAATGACCAATGGACAATAGCACATTTATAGGAGGGTAATTCGATCAGCGCATGACAGGTGTACATTTATTATTATTCTACAATTGTAATTTCCTTTTGGTTCTGTACAAATATTATAGTGTGATTGAAAGCTGTGATTCTAAGCCACAATTCGTTAGGGAAGTTAAAAAAACGAAAACAAATAAATCTTGTGATCGTGTCACTTTCTGGAGCACAAATGTTGTTATTGACAATGACTGTTAATACGATAATAGCAAATAAACATTAACAGAGTGCTTCATTTAATAAATTTTTAAATGATTTGATAAGTTATTAAAAGTTAATAACTACTCAAGTACAGGATGGACCAAAAGTTCGTTTACATTTGAATCGGTAGCCGCTGCTATCAGCTAGTACAGGTTGGGATGAAGGTGATGATGGGTTGCAAGAGCAGCTAATGGAAAAACGATATAGAAATGAAGCTCCATCGATACAAGAAGAATGAGGAGATGAATCGACAAATGCTGTACGGGCAGATTTGTCGTTAAAGGGCACAATTTTATAACAACCTACAATTTTATAAGCATCCAAGAATCCAGTCTGTTAAAGTTTGTGTCGAATATTGCCCGAAACCGAAGGCGCTAGCGAACTTTTGTAAACAAACTGCCACAATAGTTGATAATAGAGTACTTTTGTGTTCTTTTTTCTACTGAAATTAGTAAAACAGTCGCAGCAGCCCATTTTCTCTCTCTGTTAACACCCTGTAGTTCGCACAATCGCCTAAGATGTTATTAACAGAGCTCTGTACGGTAGGGGATGGAACCAGCAACCTTATGATTGCCAGCCAGATGCTTTTCCACCACACCATATCAACTGGTTGCGACTCGAGCGCTGAAAGCCAACATACCATAACGACCACACAACACTCGCAGCATTATCGGTCAGCAACGCAGAGGTTCTCTCTAACATATCGCGGCGTTCATTGCAAACATAAAACAGGCAACTACTTCATAATTCCCAATTGGTCTATGTCACTCATAGTATAAGACGATTTTTTTGTACTACGGTCTTCCACCTTCCAATGAAGAAGTTTATTGCGTTCGTTTTCCAGTTATCCCAACGGAGTTTGGGTGTCCCTGCTCTGTGCCGTCCTTCAGGTTCGCCTTCAAACACCTTTCTCGCTGGAGCATTTACATCCATCCTGGCAAAATGTCCTAACCATCGAAGTCATTAGATTCTGACTCTTTTAGCTACGTCTATGCGCGGTAAAGCTTAAACACCTCATGGTACATCCCATGGCGAAATTCGCCGTCGACACTTATAGGTTCATATATTTCTCGGAGTACTTTTCTCACGAATACTCCCAGGTTTTGTATGTCCGTTGTCGTAATCACCCACGATTGGGCGACATACAACGTAACGGGTAAAATTAACATCTGGTACAGCTGTTTCATAGTATCCCGAGATAAGGTGGTGTTACTAAAGTGCTGCCGAAGTCCGTAGAAACATCTATTGGCGAGCACTTTTCTCCGCTTGATTTCTTGGCTGATATTATTTTTCTTATCGACTGAAGATTAAAGGTAGGTAAATTCATCTACTACTTCAAAACAATAATTTTCAACGTTGACTTTGCGCCCCCATCGAGTGGACTCTTTGTTCGTCGAAATCATTATTTTTGTTTTGTCCTCGTTGACCGCTAAACCCATTTATCTGATTCCTTTTCTAGCGTTGAGAAAACTGCAGTAACATCCTGCAGATTTCGGCCATTGATGTCAATATCATCGGCATAGGCTAGTGGCATGTGGATCTTGTGGAATATGGCGCCAGACATGTTGACACCAGCCTTTCTCATCACCTTCTCCATAAGTATATAAAATAGTGTATAGCAGAAGCTATCACCCTGACTGAGGCCAAAGTTTCCAAGATAGACCTGCAAAGTCAGCCTCATTTAGTCTATTCCTTATCGGAGAATCGCTGGGAGCCTTGTAGTCGACAAAAAGGTGGTAGGTGTCGATCTATTTCTCATGAGGTTTTTTCCAGGATTTGTCATAAAGTGAATATTTGTTCCATCTTAGATTTACCAGGTCTAAAGCCGCACTGACAAGGTTCAATTAGTTTTTCTACAATTGGCTTTAGACGTTCACACAATATGCTCAAAAGGACCTTGTACGCAATTGGTAATAGGCTTATTCCATGGTAGTTCTTACACTCACAACGATGTATATGGGACATAACAGACTGAGACTCCAATCCCCGGGCATGTTCCACTCCAGCTAGATGATCTTCATAAGCCGATGCATGATCCTGATCAGCTCCTCTCCACCTGCCTTAAACAAATCCGGCTGGGATAACTTCGGCTCCAGCTGCTTTTTTATTTTTTAGGCGGAATATTGCCACACGTATTTCACTCTGGCTCGGAGGTGGACATTTAATGCCATCGTCATGGATTGATGCGGGGTCTTCTCGAGTGGTGTCCGAATCCAGTAGATTTGTGAAATTTTCCCTACATATCGTCAGACCTTATCCGGATCCGTCACTAGCTGGCCATCGCTGTCCTTGCAGGAGGACAACCCTGTTCCACGCATTCTCGCCTTAACTCTGGTAGAATTTTCGGGCTTTCTCTCTACTTCGGAGCAACTCTGTGCACTCATCCTGTCTCTTCTTCAGCTCCTTCTTTTTCCGTCTAAAAAGACGAGTTGCCTCTCGTCTCTTAAAAGTCAAGAAATTTTATCTGATCACATTGATCCTTTGGGATTGTACGAAGACAAACATCTTTGTTTAACGGACACTAAGGTAGTACAATCGAGCCTTAAGTCTGTTCAACGGACAATAAGTCTGTACAACAGCCTGTACATTTGGACCTTGGGTCTGTTCAACGGACAACAAGTCTGTTCAACCGGGCTATAAGCCTGTATAAACGGACTTTGAGTCTTTTCACGGACAATAAGTCTGCACAACCGGGCTACGACTCTATATAATCGGGCTATTTGACTGTACAATCGGGCCTTGGATCTGTTCAACGAGTCCCAAAACTTGAACAACCGGGCTATAAGCTTGTAAAACGGACGCCAAGTCTGTACACCAAGTCCTCGTAGATTAATACCAGAGCCTGTTCTTACTTTTTCTGTTCCAGGACCTTAGATAATTTCACCAGAAGGTCCTACTTAATTTATCTACGAGCACGACGCCACCTGAATTACCGATTCGACACTATACTGTGAAGATGCTGACGACAACATCGAGGGGGCAGGCAATAAAAAAAAAATTTAGATGACTGGAGCCGAGAATCGATCCACGGATCTCCCGCATGGTAGTCGCGTGTTCTAACCACTATGCCACGGCCGGTCCCCATTACACCAGACACCATCAACAATACGAGGCCACCGACCAAACATAACCCCAGAAATCATAAGCCGCCATCAGACATCTCAAGAACATTGGAAAATGAAGTTTTGGGGAGTATCTACCCCACGGATCTGAGAGAACCACCAGCAGACCTATTTCTGGCTTTGCGGTGGCGAAAGGCGGAAATAAAGGTAGTATCATCTTTACGAGCTCCGACCAAGGTGTCTAAAAATGCAGAGTTACGCGAGTAGACTAAGAGTTTGATGCTCGAGAGAAATGAAGCTGGGTGTCCCATGTTATCATACGAGTAATGGAGTAATGTCTGAGTAATGGAATAAGTCTGGTTTATTTAATATAATACATATATGTTATGATTAGTTTAACTTGGTTGGAGACCAACTAGTATAAGCATAATTAGACGTATAGGGAGTGCCAATTCTAGTAATACAAAGATGATTTTAGATGATGTTTGGAGCAGTAGTGTCCAAAGACGTTGCTAATCGTTAATTTATGGAAATATGTTGAAACACGGATAGATTAAGCCAGTCGGATGGAGAACTTTGTTCTTAGCTGGATGATGGGAGAATTGAGAGTTAGTTAGTTAAAGGAAGGAAGCTATTGTCGAAACGGGATACAAATTTTGTTTGTATCTCCAGTTAAGGCAATAGTTCCATGGTGATGCATGTTTTTGAATAACACTCTTATTATTTCAAAGCGAGGGCAAGAATGCGGCCTTAACAGCGGCATTTTTCAATGTTCTTGTGTGGTGGAGCCAACCATCTGGCCAGACCTTCACGGTGATACTATATGTAAAATCAAGGTCATTAGAGCAGTATTTGTACTTTAGCTTAAAGATCCGTAGTGTTTTATCTCGTAAGGTTTTTAGGGTCCTAGACCCTGCAGGCGATTGAGATTACCTCATTCTAAGGTAAAACGCCCATTATACAAGGACTCGTTCGTTGTCTAAACGTAAAACATATGATATATTTAAACGGCAAGTAACAAGATAGATACGTTGTTTTTATTCTCAAATATCCGGCAAAGAGGTAAGTTTTTATATATTACTCTCACTAATACAAATCACTTAAATTGAAACCATCTTTAATAATATCACAAATTTGCGTAGGATATATAAAAAAAACATCTTTCAAAAAATTTGCCAGTTGCATGAGACACATACTTTATATGGCGTTCTGCAACTATTGTATATAAAGATGAAATAAATAAAAAAATCTTTCAGCTTCACATCACCCACTACTTGAATGATCTCATTTCAATCATAGTAAATTGATTATAGCATTTAAATTACTATTATTTCAAAACTCATCATTTTGCTATTTAAGGCATTATATGTATGTTACTCAATATCGTAGACAATCTTTTTGAGCAGTCTCTCGCTGTGATTTCATGGCGCAACGATGTTAGAACAAGGTGACTGACTGACAGAGCAATGAATTATCTAATACACCCACCTACGATGCGGCTATCGAAGTGGTTGAAGTGATTCGAATTAGTCAATGAATGACGGACTGACTGGCGAGAGTTAATTGATTTTTTTTTGCGAATTTGTATATTTGCTAAATTAGCTAAGTGGTTCTAGCATTTAGCGCCAATTTATTACAAATACTTGGACAATGTTTGTACACTAGCGTCGAAAACTAGCCATGAGATCAAAAGAATGTCGAGCATGTTTCAGCACAAACAAATTGATCTTTGAAATGCCCCATTAGCGATTGTTTGCTCTCATTGATAATAAATCAATATTCCTTAGATTCTTGAAACAGATTTGATATTTTGTTATTAGTTTCTCGACATTTGTAAAATTGTCTCATAAACCAATTAGTCAATTTATTACAATTATGACAATTCTTAAGAATTTATTTGAAATATTTTTATTCTTTTCATATCATTCCATAATTTTCATTGTATCATCTGCCATGTCATAAATCTTTACAGAACCAATCGCAGTAGAGATCAAATAGAGATCATGCAGCCTTTGTCAAAAACAGGATTTGTGTTCCCGTAAAAACCAAAACACCTGCTCCACACGCACAACAAACAATGAACGCATTGAATGTAGCACAACTAAAGAATACGAGAATGTAGGCCATCACAGTGGGCGTTTCAACACATTTAGGGCCAATATGAATTATGGTGCTGTTGTTTGGGATCCTCTGTAAAAGGTGAAAATTAATTTGAGTTTGTCTCTAATGAAAATAAATTACTGTTACTTTGCTTTCAGGGAATTGAAGGGAATTGCGTTATGATTCTTTCGTTTTGAATAGTCAGGAGTTTAATATGAGCAAAAAATTCTTAACTGTGATATTTGATCGACCACCGTTAACGAATTAAGGGCCATGATCTGAGTATATGCGCCAGGAATGTTAGAATACTGTATAGACCAGTTGCCTCCATCCAACTGGCGTAAGTCCTTGAAGAATACATGGCTGACATAGCCGCTTAACAGGAAATCGATTGGACAGGACACTGTTGCTCACGCATGAAGACATGCGACATCTACTAATTCCAACGTGGCCTTCGATAGCTCAGTGGAAGCAACGTAGATTTGCAATCCGAAGGTGCCGGGTTCGATTCCCGGCCGGGGCACTGGTATCAACATAGATGAAAAATTACTTTTCAAATACATTCGAATTCTCCAGCCAACAAAACTCATCCTAGATGCTTCCACTACAAAAATCCAGATTGCGCAAGGACCAAGGACAAAATGAAAAAAGATTTAATAAAACTAGCTGGAGCCATCTTATGGAGGAAACTGGTGGTTAAAACTCAAAAACACACAACAACTAGCAATCCTTGACACAAACCTTGTTATCTGTAGAGGAACGAAACAGAGTTGCCAACAATGATCGTATGATAATCGGATTACATGTCCGATCGAGTGCCAATAAATTGAAATCGGTATAAAGAAATATCATCTCAGCTACTTCCACCAGCTGTTAAAACAACAACAATAACCTAATTCAACTGCTTCTGGATGCTCCAACCCCCAAAAATACGTCCTCTCAGTGACAACATTTAGCCGACTTCTTAGTACGGACTGCAAGACGCATACTTGGGTACTCAAAGTCGTCGTCCCAACACGATGCCTGGTACGATGAGGAATATCGCAATGCCACGAGAAAGGGACGGCTGCTGCATAAAGGACGAAATTGCAGCCAATAGCAACACAAACTGTTTGTGAGTGGCATAGGGAGAAGAGACGAGAGGCAAGTCGTCTTTTTAGACGGAAAAAAATGGACCAGAAAAAGCGACAGGATAAATGCACAAAGTTGCTGCGAAGTAGAGGGGTAGAGAGGGAGACCGAAAATTCTACCAGAGAGTAAAGACAAGAATGCCTGGAACAGGACGGCCCTCCTGTAAGGACAGCGATGATCAGCTAGTGAGGAATCCGGATAATGTACTGAAGATATAAAGAGAACATTTCAGAAATATACTGGACACGGACACCACTTTAGAAGAGCCCGCTCTAATCCATGACGATGCCGTTAACTGTCGCCCTCCGAGCCAGAGCGAGATACATGTGGCAATATCCCGCCTTAAAAATAACAAAGCAGCTGGAGCCGATGGTCTCCCTGTTGAATTGTTTAAGGCAGGCGGGGAGGAGCTGATTAGCTCATGGAGAAAATCTGGCTATAGAAAAGCATTCCCGGGGATTGGAGTCTCAGTCTGTTATGTTCCATATACAATAAAGGAGATCGTAGTGAGTGTAAGGACTACCGTGAAATAAGCCTATTACCAATTGCGTACAAAGTCCTTTCGGGCATATTGTGTGAACGTCTAAAGCCAATTGTAGAAAAACTACTTGGACCTTATCAGTGCGGGTTTAGACCTGTTAAATCTACGACGGATCAACTATTCACTTTACGACAAATCCTGGAAAAAAACTTATGAGAAGCAGATCGACACCTACTACCTCTTTGTCGACTGCAAAGCTGCCTTTAATTTTCCGATAAGGAGTAAACTATATGAAGACATGTCTGAGTTTGGTATTTCTGCAAAGCTGATTTGACTTTGCAGATGTACCTTAGAAAACACCAAATCCTAGGTTTAGATTGGTTAGGATCACTGTGAACCATTCAACACGGAAAGAGGTCTCAGGCAGGGTGATAACTTGTCCTGTACACTATTTAATATAGTTATGGAGACGGTGATGAGAAAGGCCGGTGTCAACATGTCTAGCACCATATTCCACAAGAGCCACATGCTTCTGGCCTATACTGATGATATATACATCATTGGCCGAAATCTGCGGGATGTTACTGCAGTTTTCACATCGCTAGAAAAGGAGTCAGCAAAAATATGTTTTGTGGTCAATGAGGACAAAACAAAAATAATGATTTCGACGAACAAAGATCCCTTTCGATGGGGACGCACCGTCCACTTTGAAAATTATTATGTTTTGAGGTAGTAGATGAGTTTACCTACCTCGGATCTTCAGTCAATAAGAAAAACAATATCAGCCAAGATATCAAGCGGAGAATAGTGCTCGCCAATATATGTTTTTACGGACTTTGGCAGCACTTTAGTAACACTACTATTCTCGGGACTCTAAGAAACACCTGTACCAGGTGTCAATTTTACACGTTCTGTTGTATGCCGCCGAATCGTGGGTGCGGACATATGAAACCTGGGAGTATTCGAGTGAAAAGTACTCCGAAAAATTTATGGACCTATATTTTTCGACGGCGAGTTTCGCCATCAGATAAATCATGAGCTGTATGAGCTTTACTGGGACCGGCCTTGGCATAGTGGTTAGAACACGCGACTACCATGCGGGAGATCTCAGGTTCAAACCAGGCTCCAGTCATCAAAAAACAAAAATTGTTCTTTCATTGTCAGCTCCCCTCGAATGTTGTTGACAGCAACTTCGCACTATTAAGTGTCGAGTCAATCGGCGGATCTAGTAAGAGCTTCTCAAACAGCGATGTTCGCATTCGTCAATAAACAAGTAGGTGCCGTTAGTTGTGAATCTAAAAATAGAAAGCGTGTTAATTCACAACAACGCGAGAAGCTATCCCATACCTCATTCCTGGGGTGCAAAGGGAAATGAAGTTTAAGAGAAGCTAAAAGAGTCAGAATCCAACGACTTCGATAGCTGGGACATGTGGCCAGGATGGATGTAAACGCTCCAGCGAGAAAGGTATTTGAAGGCGAACCTGAAGGACGGCGGAGAGCAGGGAGAATCAAACTTCGTTAAAAGGACCAAGTGGTAGGCGACATGCCACTATCTGATAGGACTAACTGGAGAACGCACGCAGAAAATCGAAGCGTGTGGAATTCTTTAATACTTCAGGCCTCCTATTTATGGCCACTTAAGTAAGTAAGGAAGTATATCGACCGGCACCTTGTGGTACCTTCCATACAAATAAACTATTTTTAAAAATTAATATTTTTCCATTGCTTTCGAACGGAAAACTGAAGGATATGAGTACACTAGTCATATATGTCGTACAATGTACGCTTACACAGTACAACATTTTTAAGCTTATTGATTTGGGACTCAATTCTGAGAACTGCAAGTGAAGGTAGCCCTATACGATACTATATGAACTATATGAAATTATTTAGGCATGTAACTTGACAAAACGAATGATGCAGAACTCCTTCTTTTTGGGGGTACTTTCACGAGCAGTTTTCAGAATTGAGTCCCAAAATCATATGTTGTACTGTGTTATGAAAATTTTAGTCTGGAATGAATATGGACTTTATCGTCTGAACCCTTCCGATTCCTCCCATACAAACGCGACTATCATGGGGGTGATGTGTCGTTCAAACCATGTCGGTATACATGTTTCTATTTCTTCTCATAAATTTTTTATAGTTATCTCTAATATGGTAGAATATTACCTCAAAAGCTTTTGCAAAAAACTACGCAATTTGAATGCAACTATGTACTTATCTACTTCCTACCAAGCATAAATTCTACATGAATACCAGCTTCTGTAATATCACCAACACATGAAAACAATTTTTAATTATCGTTTTGTTAATGCGGTAATCTTGTGTGGGGTTATAGGAGGAGAACACTACACTCACACACACAACAGTCAAAATTAAGCAAAAAAATCTTGGAAACTTGAAACCTCATCGCCTTTGTGCTTTGTGCTAAAATTGCACTCTTTCATATTACGTGAACGTTATACTTTGAGATTTCAGCTTAGGCATTATTTCATCCATCTGTCTGAAACGTCGTCATACATCTGCCATCCTCCCCCCTCCCCCTACAGCCATCCGTTGTGAACGTTTGTCCGCTTTGCTTCATCTGTCTGTCTGTCTGTCCATTTCCATGTTGGCTTCTAATGTGGCTAATAACACCTGTAACACGTTCGAAATCGCACAAAACAAAAACTTTGTTGTTAGTATAGCAAAAACGTCATTAAAACCCCGCATTGTTTTTTTCGGACAAAAACTAAGCAGAAAAAATGCAATTAACTCTTAAATCGTTTGTGTTTTGTTTGTTTTTACAGAAATAGTATTAAGAACAGCAGCAGCAAAAAAAAACGCAACACCGGCAATTAATGCAATTAATTTTAAATAAAACTTGTAATGCCATCGAAAATAATGGTTTTTTTGGCGAGGAGGGGGGTATGTTATTAGTGCAAAGCTTACAAGTTAATGTAGTGTTGCTGAGCTCTAGATTATGCGGTATATACTACTGGTCTTAGGCTAAAATTATAGATTTGGGTGGAAATATTGACTTAAATTACACAGTATAAAATTTTTCAGCCACCTTGTTGCAGCCAAGGTACGCACACGATTAAGTAGTGCTAAAAAAAAACACTCGTAACCAAACGCAAAGGAAGCTAGATATCACAAAGCTCCAAACCACCGAGGTAGCCAATGCCTACTCCAACCAACTCTCTCAATTACTCTAAACAAACCCATCAGTGACAGCATATTGCGAAATCTATGACCACTGTCCAATGCCGACCACTGGCCAATGCCGACGCGTACGGTGACGGAGCGTTATAATGAGAAGAGGAGGGAGATTAAACGCCTGTTCAGGCGGACAAAGCGTCTGTGGAAGAAAAGAGAGAGCCATGATACGAAAACTACAGGGATAGAGGTAACGTCCGAAAGTTTTACCAAAAAGTTAAAAGCAAAGGTTTTGAAACAGTGTTCCCCACCTGTAAGCACAGAGATAAGGAGGGGAACACTTTCGATCTCTACTCGTTCCCGAAGGCAGCATAAGTGACGAAATCACACCAAGCATCGACGATGGACTAGATTGTCTACTACCGAGTCAAACGAGATAAGAATGGCGATCGCAAGGCTTAAAAATAATAAAGCTGCGGAAGCCGATCGATTACCGGCAGAGTTTTCTTCAGCCGGCGGCGAGTTAATGAAGTGGAGCATGCATGTTACCTGCTCATAAACTCGATTTGGCTCAAGGAATGCATGCCCGATGATTGGAATCTTCTATCTATATCCTGTGCTTAAGAAAGCCGATCCAGGTGTGTGTAACAACTACCGCGGGATTAGCCTTTTACCCATCGCATACAAGATTATGTCTAGTGTGTTATATGAAAGACTAAAGTACATTCTGTTGAAGCTGATTGAAAATTATCAGTGTGGCTTTAGGCCTGGTAAATCCACGACCGACCAGATATTCACACTACGGCAAATCCTGGAAAGGACCCAAGAAGTGCAGATCGACACCTACCATCAGTTTATCGCCCTTAAAGCTCCATTCGACACGATATGACTCTGCGGGACGACACTGACTGACACGGTGTCTTCAGTGAAAATATGTACTTATCTAACAGAGCGTTTTTCCACCAAGCCAGACTTCAGACAACACAATAGTATATCATGCAATCTTTTTAACGTCATTATGAAGATGATCATGCCGAAGGCAGTAGTAAACATGACCTGCACCATCTTTAACAAAAGCCACGAGTTGCTTGATTATGCCTGCTTGAAAAGCAGTTGGCATAAGTGGGTCTGGTGATTAATGAGGACAAAACTAAAATATATGTTTCAACGAACAAAGAGTTTACTCGTTTGGGACGCTGCGTGAAGTTTGACAACTATTACTTTGAAGCGCCATAAACAAAAATAACAATTTCAGCCTGGAAATCAAGAGACGAGTATTGATCGCGAACAGCTGATACTATGCGCTGAGCAAGCGTTTTAATGACAAAGCACTCTCTCGAAGAACAAAGATCTAACTCTACCAGACTCTGCTGTACAGCTCAGTTTTCGAGTTTTCGAGAGAAAAATATCGTTGTAAAAATATCGAGCTGTATGAGCTGTACAACGATATTGACGTAGTCAAGCGCGTTGAAATAGACCAAATGCCCTGGCTTGAACACATTGTACGAATGGACGAAAATGCTCCGGCTCGAAATGTCTTCGACAATAAACTCGATGGACGGTGCAGAAGAAGACGACTATCTACGGAGCGCAAAAAACCGAAGCGCTTGAAATACTTTTCTTCGTGCGGCTACTGATAGAGAAATTTCTGTTGTTGCTGCCATCAGGGAAGAAGAAGAAGAATTTTCGGGCTTCCCTTCTATTTCGGAGCAACTCTGTGCACACTTCCTGTCTCTTCTTTAGCTCCTTCTTTTTCAGTCTAACAACACGAGATTCCTTTCGTAACATCTCCCGGTACCGTTCACGAACAACACGCGTAGTTGTTTTGAGCCAAAGTAAGTGATCGGCGGAGGTTCTGGTTATAGGGAAAAGTTATATCGGCCAAAAAAAAGTTTAACGTGTCCCAGCGTTTTGCTGGGTAACATCTAGGAATCGCGATATATTGATTTGAATTTATTAAATTTCATATAGAAGAATTTGTCACGTTTGGGGGTATTCGTTTATGATATATTACTGATAACTGTGTTGATTTATATGTAGTTATATCAAAGGACTGGTACCGTCCTTGACATAGTTGTTAGAACACGCGACTACCATGCGGGAGATCCGTGATTCGATTCCCGGCTCCAGTTATCTACAGTTTTCTTTTACTGCCGGCCCTCTCGATGTTGTCGACAGCAACTTCGCAGTTTAAATGTAGTTTTTGTTGTAACAGGTGGTAGCTGGGTTGATAATTCTTTATACCGATTTTCAATTTATCGCCACTCGATCGGGCATATAATCCGATTATCATACGATCATTGTTGGCAACTCTGTTTCGTTCCTTTGTAGATAACAAGGTTTGTGTCAAGGGTTGTTAGGCGTTGTTGTTGTGAGTTTTAACCACCAAAGGATGGCTCCAGCTGGCTTGTTGATTTATATGCGATGTTGATAAATCATTTTCCTTTTTCCTTGCGCAATCTGAATTTTTGTAGTGGAAGCATCTAGGATGAGTTTTGTTGGCCGGAGAACTCGAAAGTATTTGAAAAGTAATTTTTCTTCGATGTTGATTTGGCCAGTGCCCCGGCCGGGAATCGAGCCCGGCACCTTCGGATTGCTAGTCTACGTCGCTTCCACTGAGCTTACGAAGGCCACTCAGTTTAAGTGTCGAGTGAATCGGCATGTCTAGTAAAAAGCCTGTTAATTCACAAAATCGCGAGGAGCATCCCATACCTCATTCATGGGATGTAAAGGGAAATTAAGTTTCAAGTAAGTATATCAAAGGATACGCTTACATCCAATATATCCTAAAATGGAAAATCGTATATTTTCCAAAATTTTTGTTGGTATTGAACCAAAATTAGCTCGATTTGTGTATGATGTCTAGCAAATTTGTCATTTGCGGGCACTTTTCACATTTTTATCAAAAATTTTCAAATTTGACTTTTGTATGGGGACCTAAAATTTTTGCTATGGCATGGACCATTGCTGTGATTGTAAATATTCTTCTTATTAGTTTAATAAAATGAACAAGAAATGGCGGAACTATTCCCAGTTTGTAATCCTCGATCCAGTAGAGGAAATGTTAGCTTCTCCTAATTCTATTTACAGTAACCTACGGATAAGTGCACATCGCATAAATGCAAAAACCACATAAGTGCACTGGAACTTGAAGCCTTTTTTATACGTTTACATACAAAAATACACGGATAAGTGCAACATGTATAAATGCAAAAACCGGATAAATGCACAACTTTTGCTAACCTGAAAGTACTTTTTTAGTACAACTTTGCATGCATAAATGCAAATCTCTCATACTACATAAATATTCATAATCTACATTAAGAGAAACCGGATAAAAATATATAAGGTTGCAACAGAAAACACGGTTCAAAAAAAGATATCAGACTTTTTCAGTACACGTGGTTTAGGTAATATGTATTTTGCAAAAAACAATGGTGCAAAATATGATTGCAATGATCCATTAACAGCTGTTATTTTGGCACAGAACTGAATATTTTTAATTTTATTGTATGAAATATGATAAACACTAAAACAATGAAATATAAATTTGTGATTTGTTTTACCTTAAACTGAACTGATTTTATAAGCTTTTATTAAAAACCTGTTCTGAAATGTAAACCAAATATAAATAAAAACATTAACAGCTTCATATTTTAATTATTTTCTTAAAGTTCCGTCCAAACTGAACTGGTGTTACAGATTAATAAAAATAATCTAATGTTTGTATAAATGCAATAATCGTGCACTTATGCAATGTTTGTATATAAGCAATAGTTGTGCACTTATCCGAGTGTTGTATATATGCAAAAACCGCATAAGTGCACAAATAGTCGCACGAAAACCGATGTGCACTTATCCGTAGTCTACTGTAGTTATAATAAGCAGACAGACAGACATGGCTTTCTCTTAAGTCTTAAGTTTTTTAGCCTTTATTGCCCTAAAATGAATTCTATAACACGTTTGCTTCTAGGCGTTAATTTTTTATTCAATATATATCCTCACTACTTAAAATGAGGTCTTCACTATAAAATTATGCCAGCGGCACCTATAGGACAAATATAGTACTCTTTAAGACTTATAATGCGATGTATTGTATGTTACGATTAAGCCACAAACTAAAAAGCAACGATAAAAAAAGAATTTTGTTGTTTTTTGGGGGTGGGAGAGGATACCATTTTTTTTCAAATTGTCTCGAGGTTGTCTTTAATATTTGCCCCCGACTTTGGAAAATTTATTTTTATATGGGGCCGACCCTTCTTGTGTACATCATCCCTGTCCCGTCCATCGCATGTCCTGTGTGGCGGTGTCGTTAGTATTGTATTTGTTGGGCATATAGGCACCATGTCTATAGAGAGGGAGGTCGTCAAAATTTTGAAAGGTTTTTAGTGTTTTTATTTAATTTAAGTTTTTATAATAGATTTTATTTAAGGAGACCACCGCGCACGTTCCTAATTTATTGGTGTTGCCAAACCCACTAAAGAGTCGTTGTGTTGAGCTTCAGTAACTTCTGTTTCCTACTCTTAAGCTGAAATATTGCCATTGTTATAAGGTCGATTAGCCACTCTAAGTACAAGAAAAATTTTACAGTTTAACGTTTTGACTTCAATCAAATATATCCCCTTCACATTTATTTCGACTTTTTAATACATATCACTCAACACCTTATTACCGGTCAATTTGACAACACGTGATTACGGACAGTGTCATGAAACCAACTGAATACTTAATGCCATCAATCACAACATTGCATGATATACAGCAATTTACACAACATTTAATAACTTAAATATAAAATAATTTATAAAACTAAAAATAACGCACCTGTTTCACTTATAACCAAAACAGCCGAAATATCAAAAGAGTGCTGCTTTTCAACATTCTTAACTCCTGTTAAGAAGAAGAGACACTTCCAAAATAGAAACACTTGAAACAATACTCATAACAAACACACACAGAGCGGTAAAGATTTATAAGAATAACATTTAAGTGTGATTTTTATTTTATCTTCTCCGAATTTTTATTATATTCTCTGCAATTTTTTTGTATTATCCCCATTTGGAGAATTTGGCCACATAAGATCTCCACTTACTTTCCCGTAACACAAAACACTATTTTGATGCTAATTTAATCTATTTTAAGCACAGACGGCCGCACTATTTTTTTCCACCTCGTTTTCTTTCTATTCACGTCGTATACACGAATTTGCGCGTTCTTACAGGGTTAAAAGATGTTGCAAGCACGACGTTTCACTTCAAACTAAAACGCACAATGCACAGTGCGATTTTTGCATCTGAGGCAACCCGGCATCACAACAATGTGTACGAAACGACAGTAGACGACAGACAATACAACACGATGATGCCGATGAAACAAAGCAAAAACACAGAGAGACATACGACGACACAGACATTCGCATCTGTTAGAGGATAGACAGACAGTAAGACGGCCGAGCGAGCGAAGTCATTCAGAGATACAAGTTCAAGATACACGATACATTTCACATAATCAAAACATACACGGAGTAACGAACAACAACAGAGCAGTGTTGCACACGATTACGACTGTGCAACATAACACAACTTGCAGTGAGTGCAACACGTAACAACAACTTTAAATCCGTACCGGCAACATAGCAAAAAAAACACGGAGCGCGAAAACACAACACAGAAAATTCAAAAAACATTCTTAAACGATCATTAGTTTACCTCAACAATACGTTCGACAAATTACACTAGACTCATGCGATAATAAGAACACACTAAATCTTGTTCTCTGCGTTTAACTATGATCTGCATAGACAAAAACAAACAATTTTAATGTGCCATCTATATCTCTTCTACATTCTTCTCCATGTAATCTAGAATGATATTTAATTCCACTACACCAACTTCATTCATTGCCTTTAAGTCGAGCGTATCATTTACCCCTAACTAACTAACGTCGTCGCTTAACTTTTCCGCGCTCTACCAGCGTTTTCAAGTGACTAACTAACTCAGACCCGCCAACAAGTACTCAAGCTCGAAGCAAAGTTTGAAGCGGTTGATAGACAAAGCTTGTTGTCGTTGTCATGATTGTAGCTCAGAGCTTAGCTCATCATTACGTTACAATCGTTGTCTACATTAAGTGTCTATTAATTTGGATTACGCGGTTCTAGCAAATGAGAGCCAGCCGGCACTTAAACTCAATTTTATATTACTGGGAACGGCTTGAATTTCATTGCTGTTGCTATACACCGTAAGAGTCGCAACAAATACTTAACAAAGCCGTCATACATAATACATCAAATGTTGCTAAGAGAGAAATAGAGTAGGCGAGATTTTCCGATGTTGTTAGATGTGAGGGTGTAAGCAACTTTGTACAGCAACATTTTTTTTCAATGGAATGTCAGTGAAAATTGTTTGTGGTAATAAGCAAATTAGGAGGGCAAGCTTTTCCTCAATCTAATAGAAAAGATTAAATCAAAATTATTCGCAGTATTTTTTACTGGTCAGTGAATTTAACATGAAAAGGTTATAGTTGTTACATTATTTTTTTTTAATTAGCTTATAGTATATAAAATATATATCGAAATCGACCACTATATTCAATATCCAACAAATAACTAAGTTTATCTAATACTGCCAACTACCTTGATATATCATTGCTATGAGGCTGAACTGGATACAAATCATAGAGAGCAGAACCTGCAAGGCACTCATACATTTATATACACGCAGGAAATCCATTGGGATAACCTGGGGATTCAAACCCAAAGGAACACTTTGAATTTACAACTCTATTGAGAAGATTATACTACAATATGACTCCATAATCTGGTAGTATACGCTCAGTAAAAAGACAAAGCTCCGACAAATAGATCGTAAACAGGGTTCCTTTTGCTCCATAATTACCGGATGCATGAGATCAACTTAATATACTACAACCTGATTTAAGCTCTCAAATCAGTCATACGACTAAACGAACCAACTCAATGTCTAACTTGAAACTGACCACATGCCTAGTGTACGAAAACACTATGTGTGGACTATTAAACAACTTTACTGATGGGTCCAAACTGGATGATAGGGTAAGCTACGGCATCTACTCCGTAGATTTAAGCCTGATCAACAGTTCAAGACTTCTGCAGCGTTTTCGAAGCGGAAATACTTGGTATTAAACGAGGCCCTGGGGGGGATAAGGTGAGAAAAGTATCACTGAAGGATATTCTCGGTTAACAAGTGTCTTGACGGGGAAAACTTTCTGAATTTCCACATGACCAAATCGAAAGCGGTCAGGGTCTGCCGCACATCTCTTAACGATATAACCTAGAGCACAGTTTTGATCACGTGGATACCTGGACACAGCGAATTTGAGCTAATTCGGAGGCCTGACAAGGCTTAGCCCTGCAGGAAAGCGGCACGAATGCTTCTGTTACGGATCGCTTCGACCCATGTCCATTTGTAAAAGCTCTATTGAAAACCTACCGTTGAACAAACCTGTACGAAAGCCAGGAAGGCATTGCCCGAATACAGCCCGAAACGTATATCAAAACTAAAAAATCTCGAAAGATATCAGATCAAGACAAGTATTACCTTCAAAACGGAAAACGGGTCCACATATAGAATATAATGGGATTCGCAACGAAAAGCGTGTGTATGTACTGCGACCGACCGTATTATATGTGACAGCACTGCCCTATGCTGAAAGAGACTGCAAACCCTGGGAAAACATTTTGAAATGACATAGAATAACTAACCTCTGCAGCTCGCGTATGCAGATGGCATAGATATCATTGGCCGAGGACTGCGGAATGTTATTTCGAGCATTGAAAATCAGTAAGCAGAAGTGGGTCTGGTGATTTATTTATTTGTTACACGTTTGGGACGCTCCGTGGACGTTGACATCTATAACTTTGAAGTGATATATGATTTTGCCTACCTCGGCTCCGCCATCAATTACCCCAAGGTCCTTTGTGCCACTTTGGACAGCCTCCTCAGATTCAACGCACACGCCACAGCTATCTGCAACAGAATGAGAAGTAGGAACAAGGTCCTCCAGTCGCCAGCCGGCAACACTTGGGGAACCGACAAAGAAACCTTGTTGAAATCTAAACAAAGCGATAGGTCGGTCTGTGGTAAACCATGTAGCTCCAGTGTAGTCAGCAAATGTGAGCGAGACGCAGTAGTAAAACCTGCAGACATGTCAAATTCCGCCCTGAAAACTGCTAAAGGGAGCCTCTTCAAGTCGTCTGTGGACACAATTTTCTTCTGTCGAAGCAGTGCAGCCATCCCAACTACCATATAATGTATAAGCTCCCACCCCCAGGCAGGTCAGAAAAAACCTTCATGATCTGGCTGTTACCGGTGCAGCCATCCCAACTACCATATAATGTATAAGCTCCCACCCCCCAGGCAGGTCAGAAAAAACCTTCATGATCTAGAGCGCGAGATCCAACGTTTCAAGAGAGAGCCTCTAGATCAAAGAGCATTTCAGACAGGCTTAGCGGACATACACTCGGACGCAGTCGTTGAAGCTGTGAACAACTATTGAGTGAATATCGTGCTCGGAAAACACCCTCTATCAGTGGCTTCGAAGGAAGAGGTATTACCGCGGCAGACAAGAGTTGTTTTGGCCCAACTAAGATCTGGCTGGCTACACCAGCCTCAATTTGTACTCGGCAAGAATTGATGGCAATACGTCGAATATCTGTCCCGCACGACACACTACACCTGTTCAACTGCCCTGCCAAACCAACTTAGCTTGTTCCCAGTCTCTTTGGACCCACCCAGTCGAAGTAGCCACCTTCCTTGGCCTGGAAACAAACACAGCAGGAAATAATACACAAGGCGAACCAATTAACACCTAATGGACAACAAGACACATATACTGCTACAACAACAATTAACATCTAATGGACAACAAGGCAAATATACTGCTACAACAACAACAAACACGTCGTCCTTCAATTTCTCCCAAAAGTGTTGAGAACACCGTTTTCCACAAGGAGCCACAGCAATGGGGACAGCACTCCATCATATGATGTGTCCCTATTCGTCGACATAGCCGCCGGCATAACAATGGACCATTGTGTTTTCTCCTCTCCTATATGTCCGGAATATCAGAATGTGGGACGTTTATTTGGATTAATTGAGGTTGATGGTAGTCACGTGAGTTTTTGGAAACCGCCGTTGTAGTAAATCAAAAAACTAATGATACAGGTTCATTTATCGTACTCGAATAAATGTAAAACCTCTCTCCTCTCCGGCCTAGTCTAGTTTTTTTACAGTGTAATCATATCACAATTACCTACATAGTCATGGTCATATAAAATATTTTAATTTGTCAATTATTAAACTATTTTTAACTCCAACTAATAACCGTTTTGTGTCCCCCCCCTCGATTTTATAGTTTGCCATAGAAACTAAATTGTGTGACAAATTGTTTCCCACATTTAACAAAACAAATGGTCTTATTGAAGCATTTACCTGTACGTAAATACATTCTATCAGCATGACGTATCGACGTAACGCCATTTAATTTCACATTAGACGCAACAAACTTCTAAGCCGATTACTCTTTATGAATGAAAATACTGCTGCGAGCAAGCAGAGTATACGCATGCGCGCTCATTGACAATAGACGACATGGTGAAACTAAAAACCGAAAACGGCACCATGATCAATAACCGAAACCGAATACTACAGCTCCATAAAGTCACAGCTTACCAAAGATAGTAATAACCACAATTGATGGATGGTATAGAGGTGGTGAGCACACAAATAGATACACGTACACATACGATCATATGAAATGCAAATCCATAGATACGTGGAGTTAGTCAACAAAAAATACATCATAACTTTTAGGCATTCATAAAAAAGAACCAAAACGGATAAATATCGTTAAAAAGCCAAAGTAAGTGGTGATGGAGATAGCGTCATCACATTGGCTTAATGTTAAGACATCATCATTCCATCATCGTAATGTTGAGATATTTAAGAGAAGATATTTAAGTCATAGTCAGCTTACGAAAATATAATATTTCATTGTTCTACAAAATAAAATGTAAAACAAAAATCTTCTCATTTCTGTGGCGTATTTACAGCTGTCCCCATTGCACTGGGCTCCCCCTATCCCAATATCACATTACACTTGTGTACAACATATAGACTAACACTCAACAGCCACGTTCACATACTACGTGCGTTGCATACACGGAAAAGTCGTTTTTATTTTCAATTTCTTTAACAACAACAACAACAAAATATGACAATACAACAAATGAAGATGTTTTCAATTTAAATATAAAAGACGACCTTCTGAATTACATCAACATTAACGCCACTCTGGTACTTATCACAGTTTGATGGTGGTGACAGACGTTCAACATTAACGTTGACGAGCTGCCCAAATTCCACTTATTCATATGTGTGTTGATTCTTCTTCACTTTGGTGGCATAAATTACCGACACGAAGAAAAAGAAGAAGAAGTGGTGTTTTGCCCCTGTGGTCTGTACTCACAAACGATTGAGGGAAACTTAATATCTGAATTCTGGGTACAATTTTATGTGTGTGACAATATCAGAGCTAAAGCACAAGTTCTCTTTCCCTTGGGGTATAGAAACTTCAGTGGAAAGAGAGCTACAGATTATTGTCATCATTAGTGCAGCTTTGAGAAGCGAATGGGAGCGATTATTGTTGAATAATGAATGGCACACAAGTGTGATGATGGTTAAAGTGTTAAATAATGACTTGAGATTGGAAATAAAAAATAGGAGGAGGAGGAATTTGGGGAATCAATCAAAGTAAGCGGTTACCTATTGTTACTTACTAAAGTGACTATTACAAAATGAAAGTTTCTTTAGCCAAGCATAGAATAGAGTGAGGACTGACAGGCCTTTGAGGAGTATCGCCCCCACGGACCCGAGAGAACCACCAGTGGACCTCTTTCTGGTTCTGCAAGGCGAAAAGTGGTGGTAACGAGTACCTTTGCACGAGCTCCGACCAAGAAGTCTAAAGATGGTGCTACGGGAGGCAAGGTAGTCCCATGGAGGTTTGCCCTAGATAAACCGATCGTTTGGATAAGGAACAGCTTCGGCAAAGCTGTTTTGGTAAGACCAAAAGTAACGCTGGTAAACTAAGTATTTGATGCTCGAGACTTGCATCTATCATTGTGCATCTAATGGCTTTTTAGTTGAGTATGGCGTTGCACTCCCAGCGTCTTGGTGATGGGATAGCAACAAACCTCTAACAAGGGTGTAACAGCGATTTCAGGAACACTGTTACGTTGATCCAGTACAAAGCGAAAGATTATAATTGTGAAAGATTCTTAGAGCTCATCCTATCAAGTCGGACAACAACCATTTATTTTATGTTTGTGTATTGTCCACAGCGCGTTAACCTTGAGTTAATATTGATAATGCCAGCCGGATGGGGTAACAAGGTACCTAGCAGAAGGTGGTAATTGCGGTCAGCCGGATGGTGAGCTTTGCTCCTAGCTGAAGGTAACGGTGAGTAAATCGGCAGAATATGTGTGGCCGGCCGGTTGCGAACTTCTGTTCCTACCATATAGCGGTGTGGAGCATAATTACAGTTTGCATGGGTTACTATCCAAATGACCAATAGTTGAATTTAATAACATCAAGTTGCAAATAATAACAGTGGGGGCCAAATCGGAAGAAGTGCAAGCCTCGAGCTTGTACTTGTCAGTCAATATGGTACCCCCACATAAGTTTCATGCACAATTTGAATATTTCCTGGCGTGTTGTTGAATTAGATCCGGGCCTTATCAGCGGCATAGTAGTATGTTCCAGTGGGGTTGAGCCCACCAACTGGTCAGGTCTACACGACGATACAAGATGTAAAACACAACGACTCATGTCAATTCCGTTACTTAAAACTGTCTGGCAATGCCATTGCTCTTTCCATGAAATTAGAACTGACATAAAATCAGCCTGCCCAGATAAAACCGAGATGCTATTCGTTCACTAAAGCTCTTCAAGACACCAGGTGTAGACAACATCAACCCCTAATTGCTTAAATCTGATCCAAATCTCTGAGCATCGGTAATCGGTCCCAATGTGAAAGATAATCAGACCATCATCCCATTCTCTTCCCAGAGAACTAAGTGAGGGAGTCATAATTAAGCTGCCCAAAAAAGGAGACCTGAAAGAATGTAGAAACTTAACAATGATCAACAGGGCGTTAGCTATTATTATTGTCATCCTCACATGCAGCAGATCTTCGCAGCAATTAAGTCGGTTTTAGACCACACCAATCTTGCACTGATCATGTAAAGAGTCTACTAGAGCAATCATGGAATGGCGATCTCCACTATATCTTATTTTCATAGACTTTGCGAAATCGTATCGATCTCCATCATTAGGCGATCAGGATCTCCAATGTAAAGGAGTTCCACCCGAATTAATTAACCGCATCAGAGTTCTGTATTAGAATTCAACAAGCCGAGTACTGTATAAACGCTTGCTGGGCAACCCATTTGGTGTAACCACTGGAGTACGATAAGGATGTATATTATCACCGCTGTTATTAAACATCGTACTGGACTCGGTCATGCAGGGAGCAACACATATTAAAAGGGGCATAAATGGTCGACTAGAATATATATCGATGATACTCTGATATATCAGCCAATTTAGATCAATTACACCATATAGAATCCATTGTTGAATTGCAAATTAACAACGGCAAGACAAAGTTTCTACACATCAACATAGACAATTCCTCCAAGTTCAGTGTCGAAAATGTTCAGTCTTTTACTATCTGGGAAGCATTTTATCCACTACCTGTGCCTCACGTCAGGGTAAAGCAAATCGCATAAAAAAGGAAAATCAGACTTTTGGATCACTTAACCCCCTTTTGTTAGGGGGCCTTTCCGCATCCTAAGCACACTATCTGTATCCATTACCACATTGCTCTCATTATCTTTACAGTAGAATGTGCCTGTATTTAAGACATCTGTTTGATGCTTCACTCTTTGGTAAAATTTACGGTCTTCAGTCTGACATCTCAATACTCTTACAACCACATCTTATCATTTCTCTCTTTTTCCTGCTGGATAGAATGATCGATAAAGAATGCGGTAGCTAATACCATCATGATAACCAGCTCCTACGCTCGGTTTGGCCAAATGAGTGCATGCCTGATGATTGGCATCTTAGCGTATGTCCTGTGATAAAGAAAGGTGATCCAAGTGTGAGCTCAACTGCCGCAGGATTAGCCTTTAACCCAACACTACTATGAAGCTACCTTCGACAGCCCGATACGACAGAAATTACTCGAAGCCATGGCTGTGTTTTGTATTCCTGATACGATATGCGACTCGTTTCGATCGGGTATCAAATGACGATACAGCAGAATAAATAAAATATCCAGTGGGTCGTAGGGTGCACGGATCCGAAAAAAAATTGTATGTCCTCAAATTGTCTACATAAAACATAAACTTTTTTTCCGACCCTATCTAGTGAACACTTCAACATTGAGATGGGACTGCCAGTAAACACGAGTGGCACAACAAAAGCCACTCCATTCTTAGGTGAGTTGATGATATATACATCATAGATTGAAAACTGCGGGATGACACTGCTGCCTGCTCAGCTATACAGAAGGAATTAGCTAAAATGGGTCTAATGATGAACGAAGACAAAGCAAAGTTATTTTTTTTCAACCAACAGATAATCTACTCCTTTGGGACGCTACGTGAACGTTTAGAACTACAATTTCGAAGTGGTAGATGATTGTATTTATCTCGGCTCCGCCATCAATAAAACAGGTAATGCCAACCTGGAAATTCTGACCTCAGACAGACCCTTCTCGTAATTAACAAAAATCCGGCTATACCAAGTACTGGTATATCTCTGTCTTAATTAAAGGCGCAGAATCCTGGGTAATGTCACAAACGGTTGATTTGGTAGTATTCGAGAGGAAATTACTCCGTAAAATATATGGACAGCAATGTAAAGGCTGTCGCGAGGCGTACCATATAACCACACAACAGCATCATCGGTCTGCAGGGCGAAGGTTGATAATTCTCATTTGGTTCATGTCACCCGTAATATAAGGAGACGACGTTTTTCTACAACGATGGTCGGTGACTCCTCCAAAACGAAGTTTATTGCCAAGTCAAGGAATATTATCTAGTCTCCTTAACCCTTTGGGATTGTACGAAGACAAGCATCTTTGTTAAACGGATATTGAGTATGTATAACCGGGCTACGAGCCTGTACAATCGGGCTATTAGCCTGTACAATCGGGATATAAGCCTGTGCAATCGGACCTTGAGTCTGTACAAACGGACCTACGTGTCTATATAATCTGATAATAAGTCTACACAATCGGAAGGAAGATCGTCTGTACGAAGGACGCTAATTCTGTACAACGAGTCCACGTACTTGTAAGGCCAGGGCCTATTAATAGTTGTTCTTATCTTTCCTTACTGTACGAGCTATATACCGACATTGCGCGGTCAAACGCATTAAGGTACAGCGGTTGCGTTGACCGGGTCATGTTGTATGTACGCATGAAAATGATCCAGCTCGATAAGTCTTCGACAATAAACTCGTTGGGCGGCTCAGAAGAGGGCGGCCAAAACTCCGATGTAAACACCAGGTTACTGAGAACATTGCAGAAGTTGGTGCGACGAATTGGTGAATACCGTTTTCATACTGAAGGGGGCGATAGTATGTATGTACTTCATTTGAATTTTGGCGGTAAGTTTTCTATGCACAAGTTTATTTTGATTTCATCTAATACATAACTTGTAAAAGCCAACAAAACAAATAAGATCGTAAACTATCAAAGCGCCTAAAACTATACCTCCTCCAAAACCTGAAGACTGATGTGTGTTAAACAAATAAAGAGCGTGAGGGTTGTCAAAGTTCACAATAAGCGACGTGAAGTAAAAAGTCATATTGGGTTTCCCTGTAAATCCCTATATGTATTCCATTCACATTGCTGAGATGCGAGTATTGGTGCACAACGCTCAGTCTCTACCCAGTAGTATAACAAGGAACCAACGCCAACAAGAAACAACGGCAAAATGGATATAACCCTAGAGGTGGGTAAAGGTTATGCGGTGAGGGGTCAATTGACCCCTTCGTAGGACAACCCCTTGTTTAATTCAACAGGCAAATGTATGGGAAATGAATTGTGGTGAGACTAGCGGTAGTTCCTCGACAGCTAGCTAATATACAAGTTCGGAGCTAGCTGCCCATACCACTGGGTGCGTGAGCGATGTGAAGGTAGCATCCCAGTTGGCCACTTTTAAAAACATCCTCAAGGATGGGCGCATGATCATGTAGAATCGTTAAAGACATATCGGACATCGTCGACGACTTTTTCAGACAAGCGTTTTTTTTTACATTCACATACACAAACACATTCTATATGTGTGCGTGTGAGCACGGTTTTTGCCTGGACCTGCTTCAGAGATGTATTCTCTTTTATATTGCTTCAAAGTAACTACAGAATAGTTTGGTACTTCTGTCCCTCCATTTTGTGGCAATGTGCAATCAATTTCCTATTTATTTTTATGCGCATAACTAACACATTAGGTTTAACTTAATTTGTATACCATTTTTTTTATTTTAAAAAATAAAATACTAAAAATAATTAAATCAACTGTTATAACAAACAAAAAATACATAATTCCAACAAACAAAAAAAAAACGTGTGTAAATCCAGAATAAACTCTTATGAAAAATAAGCACATATTAATTATAATAGTCTACATGTTACAAATACAAATTAAGCTAAGGACATTCTCATAAAAATCTTAAGGAGATGTTACTCGTTATTATTTACAGTTTTGACTGAATCCGTACATTTGTTAAATTCGTGAGCGTTTCAGTCGCCCTTGCTGATAAATCGCTTGTGCTTGTGTTCAATTCTTTTGCTGGCTCCTCTTCATCCTGTGGCAGCAAATTACCCGCCGCAAATATATTATTAGGATCTAATTGTTTCTTGGTGGCTTTATACAATTCGATACCAGTTTTGGTGATAGTTTTCTGATACCATCGCGTACGTATTTTGCCGATACCATGATGATGAGAGATAGAACCACCGGAGGCAAGAATTTCTTCACGGGCGGCGGATTCAATGCGCTCGAATAGATCTAGAGGGTTCTCAAAACCTTTGCAGTTAAAACCAAAGTAGAAATAAACACAGGCACCAGCGTCGTAAGTTTGTGTCACACGACAGGATATGCTGTAGTGCTGCACGCTTTTCGAGTGGCATTCCTAAAGGAGAACAAAGGGAGAGACAGGGTTAAACACTTGTTAAGGCTACATAAGATATCTAACTACTGCTTACCAAATCAATGCGGCATTTGACATTTCTACACAGCATATCGCAACGATCCCAAGGTACCGAGGTCTCAAACGACTCAGCAACGATGTCATGTACAAGTCCCAAATCCTGAAATTAAATAGAAAATAAACACATAGTTAAGTAAGCTGATAATTCAAAAATAAAAAGAAGTTGATTTCCATTCTACTATTGGCTATTGGAAAACTTTTTTGCATTTCGTCAAATAATTTCATGAAATTCATAAAAATTTATTGGATATTTTTTTTACTATTAACCATTTTCACTCACCCTTATGTATGCAATGACAAATGTCAATATGTAGCCACGTTCACCGTTCTGTCCGCCACCCACAATTCCTTTATACTTTTTGGCTATACTTATTATCAGCTGCTCCTGTCGATCCACGTCCTCTCGCTCACCCTCGAACAGTAAAGTGGCAGCACAGATTTGTTGTAGATCTATTCCCTTTACCGACGTTAAATATTTAGTTTTTGCATAGTTCATTAAGTTGTCCTTCCAAGTCTTGGGTGGCTTTAGACTTTGACCAAACACAAACTGTTCATTATCCATAAGGCGGACCGATGAAGGTTGACATCTCCGTTTGGCTACTTCGCGCATGAACAGAATGCCACTACCGAAATCGGGAAACACTAGACAGTTGTAACGTTTAACTGGCGGCAGTGGTCTTACTTTCAGCACAACCTCTGTGATAACACCCAAAGTGCCCTCGGAACCCATAATGATTTGGTTAAAGTCGGGACCACATGATAGTCGAGGTGCATTTGTTTCGCGTTCCAGCACTCCTGAGGGCGTCACCATTTTAACCTGGACCACTAAGTCTTCAATATTGCCATAGACGTTCTTTTTCATGCCCGATGCCCGGGTGGCCACCCAGCCTCCTAAGGTGGAAAATTCGTAACTGTCCGGTTCATGGCCCACCGTAATTCCTTCGGCACGTAAGGTCCTTTCCAAATCCTGACCGACAATACCAGCTTCAAAACACACTGTAAGGTTGGATTTGTTTAACCACAACATACGATTCATTTGCGACGTATCCAAGCTGCAGATCATTCTTTTCTCATTATGCGGACAGGTGGTGGCTCCCGAGACTGACGTACCCCCACCATACGGCAGGATGACGACATTGTGACGATTGGCCATGTCGACCAGTCGTACGACATCATTATGGCACAAAGGCCAGGCGACGACATCGGGAATACGCTCAAATTTATGGCCACACAAATAGTAAATGTCATGCATCGTTTGGCCGTGACAACGAAACATACGATCCATACCCTCAACACTGTAGGAAATGGCTGAGTCTTTAAGCTCCTGTAGAAATCTGTGATTAACGGTGGGCTGTGGATACTCCTTGGGGAGTTCGGGTCGGGTCATGGTATTGTGGAAGGTGCAGTTAAATCTCGATATGACCCAGTCGGTAAATTCGGGTAAAACCGTGTCTTTCAGGGGGTACCTGGGGAGTAGAAAAAAAGAGATACTTCAGATTTTTAAAACATTAGAAAATTTGTGAATATCATTCATTTCATTCATTTCATTCATTTCATTCATTTCATTCATTTCATTCATTTCATTCATTTCATTCATTTCATTCATTTCATTCATTTCATTCATTTCATTCATTTCATTCATTTCATTCATTTCATTCATTTCATTCATTTCATTCATTTCATTCATTTCATTCATTTCATTCATTTCATTCATTTCATTCATTTCATTCATTTCATTCATTTCATTCATTTCATTCATTTCATTCATTTCATTCATTTCATTCATTTCATTCATTTCATTCATTTCATTCATTTCATTCATTTCATTCATTTCATTCATTTCATTCATTTCATTCATTTCATTCATTTCATTCATTTCATTCATTTCATTCATTTCATTCATTTCATTCATTTCATTCATTTCATTCATTTCATTCATTTCATTCATTTCATTCATTTCATTCATTTCATTCATTTCATTCATTTCATTCATTTCATTCATTTCATTCATTTCATTCATTTCATTCATTTCATTCATTTCATTCATTTCATTCATTTCATTCATTTCATTCATTTCATTCATTTCATTCATTTCATTCATTTCATTCATTTCATTCATTTCATTCATTTCATTCATTTCATTCATTTCATTCATTTCATTCATTTCATTCATTTCATTCATTTCATTCATTTCATTCATTTCATTCATTTCATTCATTTCATTCATTTCATTCATTTCATTCATTTCATTCATTTCATTCATTTCATTCATTTCATTCATTTCATTCATTTCATTCATTTCATTCATTTCATTCATTTCATTCATTTCGTTCATTTCATTCATTTCATTCATTTCATTCATTTCATTCATTTCATTCATTTCATTCATTTCATTCATTTCATTCATTTCATTCATTTACTCATTAAATCATTGAAATCATTTATTATTAATTCATTCCTTGATAAATTTTTCAAAATTTACCTGTCTCCTCTGAAATGGATTTTGTAGTCTTTCACATAGAATTCGGAGTCTTTATAGCCCCATCCGTACCATTTAAGGACATCTTGCCTGAAATAGAAAATGATTGCAGTGAAAAACAGGTCAACTGTTTTTATTTTTTACTACACGCGGCTAAACTTTTGCTGACGAAATAGAAAAACAACACCCTGATTTCATATATCGGGTGGGGAAGCCACTGGCTGTGAAGGGGATGATTTGCTTTGCAGCATTACGGAACACAACCCATACAACCAGTTCATACCTTTTCTTGGGGATCACACTTTTTATTGCCTTCGACAGGCGCTCATCCAGTGTGACTACTGATGACGACTGCGACGTTGAGGCACCATTAACCTTTGCAGGGTCGTCGAACGTCGATGTTTGTTCTGCTGGCCTAAGAGTAGAAGAATTTTCTTCGTTGCTGTCGTTGGAGGGTGGTGTCACATAATTTATGCACTTGTTTGTTGTGTCCATCATGGTGGATTTGTGTCTCCTTAACCTTTGGGTTTTTTTCCAAATTAAAGTTCACTGGTTTTCAGTTGATCAGATTTTCTCAATTTCCTCTATTTTGCAATGCGAGTTTCCTGTAGTTGTAGTTGGGGGTTCAGCGATTAGAGTTTGTAAATATTTATCGATTTTTTTTATTTTGCTCTGCAACGAGAGATTTTGAATAAAATATTTCTTATTTTGCAGGGAATGTTGTCTTATGTAGTAAACTTTTAAGAGATTGTAGTTCTTTGTCTGGCTTGCTTTATATTTGTTTATTGATGTTTTTTTTTGTATTTTTATACTTTATTAAATAGTTATTTGTGTTTTTATCTAAATTACTAGTTCTGCACTAATTGTACGCACAGCTTTCCTTTACAAATTGTCTATTAAAACTGTCTGCATAAAATTCAAGGGATTTTATTTCGGTCACAAAGCTCTCACACGCACATACGTCACTCAAGGGATTGAGTGGCGGCCACAAAAAGGGAATGTTGTGGCTACAGTGAGTTTCGGTGACAGCAGGACTCTTGAGCACAAACTGGGAGATGATTGAGTGTTTATGGCCTTTTAGTAGGGTGGCAATCTGAGTGTTGAAATTATTTAAATAAAATCAGAGGTAAAATTTATGTTTATTATTATTGTTTACTAATTTTTGGCGTATTTTTTATATTACATTTTTTTTAATAATTTTTTTTTTGTTTTCTTTATTAATGTTTCTCTTTAGTTTTCATGTAATCTACTCTTTAGCTCATTGCTATTCACAAGTTTTTCCATTTAACCCCCTTCGAAGCATTGGTTTGTTTGTACACATTAACATATTTGTAAGTAAATTTTGAGTTGTTTTTTTTTTCTGTGCTGTCAAATCTCTTGACATTTGCACGCACATTTATGCGCGCGCATTCATAACAAATACATATGTATGTATGTTAAATAGCAAAGCGGGAGCTGAAGCACACGATAGCTATTTACGAAAATGTGACATAAAAAAAGAAAATGACAGACAATATAAATATTGCCGGTATGTGGTGCAATTTTCTGTTGTATTGTATGTGATTTTTTGCATCTTTACAACGTAAATGTTGTAATATGTCAGATACAATATTAACCCTTATGAGACCAACAACATAAGACATAAGTAACATAGAATTGATGTTAAAAAGTAAGGAATGGTTTGTAGAACACTTTAAAGTTGCTGGTATTTGAAAAATAGAAAATAACTAGGGCATTATTTACATTTCAATGAAAAATCTTGTATACCAAATTGTTGCTCTATAGTTCTTAAATTATATATTACAACATTTTTCAGCTCATTGATTTGGGACTGAATTCTGAGAACTGCACGTGAAAATAGCCCCAAAAAGAAGAAGTTCTGCATCATTCGTTTTGCCAAGTTACATGCCATAATAATTTAATATCGGTTTGAAGTTAGAAATTACAATTCCTTTAATCTGTTCATATAACGTTTCTCTACATTAGCAACAGTTTTACTTTTTCATTCATCAAATGATTTTGAACTGGGTTTATTTTATAGCAGTTACAATAAAACTGTTGTACTCCGTGGCGTATGATTTACGTGGAATATTAATTATGAAAATCATACGCCACCATATAACAATATATCAAAAGAGCCTATAACGACGTGACAAATTCCCCTATACGATACTTAATAACCTAAAATCGATATTAAATTATTATGGCATGTAACTTGACAAAACGAATGATGCAGAACTTCTTCTATTTGGGGCTACTTTCACATGCAGTTCTCAAAATTGAGTCCCAAAATCATGTGTTGTACTGTGTTAAGGTTGTAATCGCGGGGACAGACAGACGGACAATTCCCGACAGACGGACACTTCCAAGAATGGGGAGATTGTATGGCAGGTGAAAGTAGTTTTTGTACGATATTGCTTATCTTTCAGCTTGAAAGCTCTTAAACTACGGTCGTAATCGGAGGGACAGACAGACGGACACTCCCAAGTAGGGGGAGTTTGTACAGCAGGTGGGATTAGTTTTTGACCGATCTTGCTCATCTTAGAACTTAACATCCGCTTAGGGGATAGAAGTTTGTATACAAAATTTTATAGCTATTAAACTACTACCGGGTTCAGGGGGATAAACGGAAGGACATCTTTAAATCGCCTCTGAATTCGACGCTGATCATTTATATATAAAGTAGGTACATATTGTTTAACTTTCCATGCCTTCTTATGGGCGTTACAAATAGAAATTTTCAGTCAGGTGAACCGACTTACATATACACTCACCCTTTGTAAAAACAAAAAATTTCCACGTATAAGTATTATAGGTATTCTGGGAGTTACCAGAAGGAGCTTGGCTTGACCTCCAATTTTTCCTTTAGAACTTTATCCTGTTGTAGCTTAACAAAATACAGAATTTGGGTACGATCGCGTTGGGTATATTGATATTATTACTCGTTGTCTAAAATAGTACATTTGTATGGGAGGTATCAGAAGGGGCGTGACCATGTAGCCTATATGCAATCCTGTAAGTAGTTTTGCAAAGCAATTTGTTATATCTTTCGAACATTACCGTGCGTGCCAGCAGGACTGAAAGACAGACGGACAAGGATCAAAGGACTTTAAAAGTCATGAATCGAATTTGGTTCAAAAAGAGCTAGGGTCTAAAGTTACTCCTTCTATGTGTTACAATTTTAGGCCGTATAAAATGATATACACCCTCCTACACGTAGGGTGAGAGTATAATGCGTATACCCTTTACTCATTTCGTGCGCGTGTTGAAGGGTATAAAAGTAAATATGTATATTCATTAGGGTTGGTTTTCAATTTCGATACGGCTCATCCCATCGTTTTGTAAGGTTTGGAAAAAAAATGCAGAGGCAAGAATTGGGATGGTGGCAAATGTCTGCGCATCGGATCAAAGTTGTCGGTAAAAGGGAAAAAATCCGTAACTGGCCCGAAATCTCCCTTACCACCAGTAATTGATCCCTCCTCACAATTTTTTCCAAACAATTCTACTCCCTATCTTCACGCCTTAAAAATTGCTCCCATAGCTCTAAATGCCCCTAATGTTTATGACCGACTCCCAATATATTTGCAACCCCAACAGTTTTTCAGAGCATGCTTTTCCTCTATTTGAAACCGTTAAGGTTGTCCCTATACCGTTTTATTAATTTTTTACAATTTGTTTATGAAATCAGCTCCTACCGCTCCCTTAATGCCTGTTACTGGGGTAAAATGCATGACCGGTCCCCAATAAGTTATCCCTTCTAACATTTTTCCCAGACATACGTACCACCTATCTCCAATTTTTAAGGGGGCTCCCATATCAAAAACTTTTTTTTATAAAATTTTGCTCCTACTGCTCTAACTGCCCCAAAGGTGCCCCAAGAGGAGTCAAATGTATGACCGACCCCCAGTAATTTATTTCTCCTAACATTTTTACAAACATACCTACCGCCTATCTTCAACCTTAAACAAGTTCCCACACAAAAATCAATTTCTTATAAAACTTGCTTCCGCCGCTCTAACTGTCCCAAATATGCCCCTAGAATCCGAACCCAATATTTCAGAACAACTCTACCCTCTAACTTCCACCATTAATGTGGTTCCCACACAATTTTGTTTATTTCTTATGAAATCAGCTCTTGTAGCTTCATTGGCGCCACTTAGAGGGGTGAAATGTAGAACCCACCCACTCTTATTTCTATCTTCCAACATTTCCATTAAAAAATGCACTTCAAACGACCAGAACAAAAAAAATCTCCACAATATCATCCTGGTGGCTATTGATGCCAATGTTATGTATTCATGAGAATTTAACCATAAAAATTCTACTATTTATTACTTAATTTTTACAAATTCTATGAATCATAAAAAACTTTCATATATAACAAATGTTTTTTCCCGTACAACTGGATCAGTATTGTAACATCGGGAACAGTTTTTTACAATTGCTTCAAATCCCATAAAAAAATATATACTGATTATGAGGTTGTATATTTGACTCCTCTGGGAGTCATTGATTTTGTACGAATTTCGAAAAATCACTGTATTCACCTCTAACTTCGTGAGTCTGCCTATAGTCGTTGGATCTGGTCGATAGTACCAGTTTCATACTTTTATTGGTATTTTTATATCTCACCTAGTATATCAAGAAAGGAACCTTCATGCTTTAGCCTTTAGGGTTGGGGAGTTATCACTAATCAATCTGTCTTATAATAGAAATTGTGAAAATTTTATTTCAATCGCTTCAAAAATAAGACCGTTATAACGTTTTGTCAAAAGGGCGTGTCACCGTCCATTTCCCAGCGAGACGTAATCTTCCTTGTAACAAATTGAATCTGGCTCGTGAGATACGACCGATTAAAATTTCGGTCTGTGTGGGCGATACCATGACCCTTTTTCTAATTACGTTTTCATGTAGTCTCTGACAGTGGCCCTACGCACAGTAACACACAGTGAAAATTTCAAAATTGCAATAGCTATTCTTATTTCGCCGATATAACGATTTTTAAAAGAGGTGTAGCACCGCCCACTTTTCGCAAACAAATTAAATTCTTCTTCTACAACCAACATATGTACTAAATCTCAACTTCGTACCTTTGCATATCGGTTTATAAGATACAGCCATTTGAAATTTCGAGCTGTGTAAGAGGTCCCACACCCTGTTTACTCCTTTATATTCCGAATTTCCAAAAAATCCTTTCTAAGGAACCTTCATGCCATAATTCAAGGTTCTAGCTTCAGTCGTTTGGGCTGGGAGAGATCAGTCAGTCTTGCAATCCTTTTTAACAAATAGATTATATTAAAATGTTTCCCATATCATAATGTCTCCATATATGCATATCTTCTCTAGAAATCAATCTCTTTCAGAATCATTCAACACTAGTTTACATCGCCTGTTCTCAGTAAAACATTTATTTAAACAAAAGTAACACTTTTACAGGTTTCCACTTTTACTACGAAAAATTTGCAATTGCAATAAAATAAAATGATGTCACTATTATAATCACAATAATCGTTGCTAGAAATTTCACACGTTGATATTACTCTTAGTTCTCGCGAAATAGCCGTATGTCACACGAATCGACTTTGAACCACAATGCACGTTTAAAGGTTAATCGGCGGCGTACTCAATTTTACTTCCGTTTCGGAACAAAAATGTTATGAATGACTATTACCGTGAATGTGAGTATGCGTGTGTCCATTATAAAGAGCACAAGCACCAGATCTGTCATATGGTGCTCTACTTTTAAACCGGCAGACCCACTACTCACTACTCTTTGTGTGTACACTCTCCAACGTACGCTTACATACATATGTAACTGTCAATTATTCTCATTGTAATGTCCACGAAATGAAAACACCGCTCAAGGGGTGGTTTACATTGATTGTAATGCTAGTAAGACTACACACAGGGAGTTGTTAAGAATCCACCCTCAAATGACCGGACGAGACTCTTACCAATTCACATCATGCGCCACACTGGCGACACATTAACTCATACAAGGATTCACTCAAAACAAAACTTAAAATACCACATGGTCCCCATCATGTAAGTCCTTACAATCAACTACATGGGAATTTTAAAATGTGCTAGCTGAATTATTAACCACAAAAAAAAAACGTTGAATTGAAATAAAATGAATAATACTTGTAATTATTGTTAAAAATAACATCTTGTTATTATCGCGTGAAATCGAAAACGGGCAAGGGGTGAAACTTTAGGTATATGGGTTGTAGGGAAAATAGGCCACAAATCAACCTCTTTTAATTATCAACTTTTAGTACAGAGGAGGGGCTGGCAAATAATATCAGACTCTAAAGGTTAAAAAGCAAATATTTAATTGCTTATTAACTTTTATAACGCATTTGTGCTTTGACCATCCCTTCGAAAAAAAAATCATGCCGCCGGTAATTTTTTTTTCTGCTACAAAGTCCGGGTGTCATTTAATTAATGAGCACTTGGACAGGACTACAGAGTGCACTATGTTTACTTATATTAGTCTTCCCCGCCCATAGAAAGTTTGTGCTAGGCCTTTCTTCTGTATATAATTTTTGATATAATTTTCGATTTTCTGTAACTATTTTTGCATTTGTACCTCCCGCGTCATTATAAACGTAATTCATTTTACCATTTTTCTTTAAAGTGGTTGCATTTAATAAAAAGAGGTCAACTAACAGGGAGTAGGCAGATTTGACATAATCCAGAACTCTGATATTATATAAAAATTAAAAAAATTGTATGGGTTGAAGGAAGAAGGTAGATATATTCTGAGAAACTATTGGGGTTACAAAAATATTGTGGGTCGATCGTACATTTGACTCCTCTAAGGGCACCTTTGGTCAGTTAGAGCAGTGGGAGCAAATTTTATAAAAATTTGGTTTTTGTATGGGGGCCCACTTAGGGGATAAAGATGGGGGATGGGAATGTTTGGGGAAAATATTAGGAGGGAAAAATAACAGAGGGTCGGTCATACATTTTACCCCTCTGCAGGGCTTGTTGTGGATTTTTCCCATCCTCACCACCTTTGGCAACAATCTGCAGCCATCAGGTGAACTGACTGATAAATACCCTCACCATATATTCTTTCTGCAAAATTCTAGTGGATATTGTTTAACTCAGTTAATGCAATTTACCGATATTTAAGTGATATATCTTAAACTGCACAACATTTTTCAGCTCATTGATTTGGACCTCAATTCAGATAACCGCACGTAAAAGTAGCCCCATAACTCGAGTACCACTAGTCCGATTAAGCTGAAACTCCGATTTAGCTGAAATTTAGAATTACAATTCCTTTAATCTGTTCATATAACGTTTCCCTACATAAGCAACAGTTTCACTTTTCCATTCGTCAAATGATTTTGAACTGGGTTTATTTTGTAGCAGTTACAATAAAATTGTTGTACTCCATGGCGTATGATTTACGTGGAATATTACTTATGATAATCATACGCCACCATATAACAATATAACAAAAGACCCTAAAACGTGGCAAATTCCCCTATACGACATTTACTAACTTCAAATCGATATTAAATTAGAATGGCATGTAACTTGGCAAATCGAATGATGCAGAACTTCCTCTTCTTGTGGCTACTTTCACGTGCAGTTCTCAGAATTAAGTCCTAAATTTAGTGCCTCCTGCTTGTGGAGCGTAAAAAGTCGGACATAGGACTTGCTGTTGTATGGCCAGACGTGTAATAAAACTTTAGAAATGGCTTCAGTGTAGAATATGTTGATGAAATTACCTTAAGTTTTTTTAAATTATTAGCAACATTTAATTTTCGGAAAATAGGCTAACTTCTTTGGGGTGTACTAGAAAGGGCACCACACCACAAAAACATGTATATATGTTAATGTATATGAGTGAATTCTATCATTTGTATGAGAGATAGCAGAAGGGGTGTGGTTTTGTCTGCTATGTATTACAATAGAATTAAACTTACAAAATTCAAATATCCTGCAGTTTTCAGTTATGGGAAAAATATAATTTTTTTCAGGAAAAACGTCAATTTTAGTGGGTGGTTCCAGAAATTGTGGAGCTATTCTGCTTATTTACAAACCCATAACTATATTTTGAAAAACATTATTACTGGTAAATTTTCATAGGTATCGGTGTAGGTTTACTCGAGCTATCGTGCCCACCTGCCCATCAGACAGACGGACAGGCTCAATTGTCTTAAAAGATTCGTCTAATTTTCACCCTGAGCTATGAGAGTATATATCATTTGATACGAGAAAAAATGTAATGCATTAAAGTTGACGTGTTAGACCCCAAAAATATTCAGACCAATTTCGTTTCAGGACTTTTTTAGAAAATTGAGCCATGTCCGTCTGTCAGTCTGGCTGGTCGAACGATAACTCCAGTAAACCTTCACTGATCCTTCTGAAAAGTTATTAGTATTAATTTTTTCTAAAATAAAGTTATGGGTTTATAAATAGGTAGAATATCCCAACCTCTTCTGGTACCTTCCATACAAGATCACCCATTTTTAGGAAAAATTATATTTGTTGAATATCGTGGCACCCGTGTTTACTGCAGCTTTCCTCATTATCATCTTCCTCACTACGTTGAAGAGGTCACACAATAGTCCGTCGCCTAGTTTTAGGCCTCGTCTGGTATAGAATGGCTCCGTAAAGTCCTTGCCAGTTTTCACTGAAGACTTCGTGTCAGTCAGCGTCATTTCACAAAGGCGTATCAACTTCGCTGGAACAACAATCTCAGCCATGGCTTCGAGTAATTTCTGGCGTATTGGGCTGTCGAAGGCAGCTTTATAGTCGACGAAATTATGGTACGTGTCGATCTGCTTCTCTTGGGTCCTTTTCAGTATTTGCCGAAGTGTAAATTTCTGGTCAGTTGTTGATTTACCAGGTCTAAAGCCACACACTGATAAGGTCGATCAGGTTGTATAACACTGGCTTAAGTCTTTAGACCTTACATGCGATGGGTAAAAGGCTGATCCCGCGGTAGTTTAAGCACACAATTGGATCACCATTTCTCAGCACAGGACATAATACGCTTAGATTCCAATCAATTGGCATCTCTATGGAAATGTTTCTCAAATATCGGACGCACAGTGTTTAAGAAATGATGTAATAAAGTTATAAGTTGTTCCTGCGTTTACTGATACATTCGGCCAAATGTTTCTTAAGTTATACTAAAATATGTGAAACAAGCTTTTTAAAAATTGGCGGATTAAAAAAAAACTGCCAAAGGTGAAATTTTTTGTAATTATAGAGCTATATAGTGGGAATACTGATGTTGTTTGGTGTTGCTTAGTGTTATAGGGCGAAATGTCCCTATTTCCAAAACTTCTTTGATCGATATATTTATTTATATACGTATCTAATGTTAAAAAATCTAATGTTAAACCACCGCAACGGTGTGTTTGGGATTCTCGATTCTCGGTTTCTTGAAGCTTTTAACACTTAAGGTTGTAATAATGAGTTGAGAAGGCACAGGGTGCTGATGATGATAGTTTGGCAACTATCAACATAGCCCATTTCACACAACTATTGTAAAATAAAGCTCTATTAGCGATAATAGAAACGATATTAAACCGCACAATAAAAAATCTTAAATCTTAAAGCAGTTTCGGAATTTGATTTCGGGTATTTTTTCGAAAATCTACTTTGAGTGATATTTATAAAAAAAAAATCAAATTACATATATTAAATTATATTGTGTAGAATTGATTGATGTTATCGTTTACTTCTGAATCCATATCACAGTAGAATTTATTTGTAATGTGTTACATACTCTATGTGCATAGATATTATTTCACTTGCCTGTTTGTTTAAAGCTCGAGTGATTTGTTTAATTTAATACCTAGTTAAATTTTCATTTTATAGATGATAAAAAAACTATTTATATTTGTTTAACTTAAATCCACATTAGTTAATGCTAGTATTGAAATTCGAAAGCGATTAGCAAGGCAACCGAAAATATGCAAATGCATGTTTTTTTAGAACGAGATATTAACATAGAGGCAAGGTATTTACATGTTTCATAGTCTTGCAAGCGTATTCACACCTTATTGTTAGAGCATATTTTTGCATATTTTACCAAAAAGCAAATTTTAGCATATTTCTGTTTTATGAGCATATTTTTAAATAAATATCCCTTTTTAAGCGTATTTCAAATTTTTTAGAGCATACTTTTTTAAAAATATCCCTTTTTAAGCATATTTCATATTTTTTGCATTAAGTCCTAAATCTTGTCCTTCACGCGGGTTCTTGTTTAATAAATAAACAAAACACAAAGAAGAGTTTTTAAACTAAACATTTAAAAAATTAAATTAATGTAGGAATTTAGAATAATATACCAAGTTTTGAAAAATCAGGCTCGAGGTCAATGTGATTTTCTTTTAAATTTTTTATTATTTTTCAATATTTCGTCTTTCTTCGAAAGACATCATCAGGAATGAAAAATACGAGTAACAACACAAAATCAAATGCAAGCAGTGCAGCGACCACTCTTCTTTGTAATCTGTTAGGTATTATATGTAAACGTAAATAAAGCCGTTGCTAATGTCAAGAAGGTATTTTTTCAAAGCTTTATGTTTAAAAAGTTCCACAAATGTTTCTTGAAGCAGTTAATTAATATGCCAAGAATTATGAAGACATTTTAAAGGTTTTATGTGCATATATCGATGAAGAAGAACCAAATTTTGTATGACCTTAATTTTTTAGAGCATATTGATTTTAAGAGCATATTTTATGATTTAAAGGGCATATTTTGAAATTTTAAAGGCATTTTTCATTGCACTTTCTGTTAAAACAGTCGCAAACAAAGAAATGCTAACGCGCCAAAATGAAAACTGCAACAGAATGCCCAACTGTGATACAAAAGCTGTGCCTGGTATTGATGCGGCTAAAATAAAAAAATCTACATAACAACTTCAAATAGTAATTTAAAACAAACTTAGTAAGTGCGATTTTTAAATTTAATATAAATTGGATTTAGTTTTTCATATGTCACATTCTGAAGTTCAGAATATGTTTACATATTCTTACCCATAAGCTATTAATAATTTTGCATTTTATTATCATCTATACAGACTATTAGTTTGTTCGAGTTATCATAAAATTAACAAATGAGATTACTAAAACTGGTAAAGTTAACTCATAATAGCAAAAAGTGTCAAAATTTTTGTTTACTGACTCAAGTGACAAACATTGTTTTGCTTTGAAGTCATAGCTAGATGTTAAATTTTGAAGCAAATATTAAAAATAAATATAGAAATGTTAAGATTTTCATTGAAAAGATAAATAAATACAGAACATGGTAAACAATTCGGTTTGAAAACAGAGCAAAATCGGTTAAAATGTATTCAAAAGTCTTTTTACCAATTTTGCTATGTTTTCAAACCTATTTGTTTTCCAGAACACGGCTGATAATAACATTAAGGAAAAATAGTAGCAGACTCCCTTTTAAAAACGTATGTCTTTTCAAATGTTTTCAAAAATGAAATTTTTAAAATTTTCAAGAGATAAGAAACTTTTGACAATATTTTCTATTAAAAAGCTAAATTATCCCTAAAAACAGGGGTTTCATAACCTCTCCCATAGAGATGGACCTTTAACTACGCTTCAGAAAATACATATCAAAATAGTGCTGGCATACCACACACTGTAGATCTAAAAGGCGAAAGGTGTAGAATATCAAGGGAAAAATCGGCTGTAAATATATTGAAGACAATTTATTATTTTGTGGCATTAATATTCCAATCAAATGAATTTTATTTCTATTATGGCTATTTACAATCTCTTAACTAAATATTTATTTTAGTAAATGTTCATAAGGATCAGTAAAGCTGTACTCGAATTATCCTGCACACCAGCCACTAGACAGACGGACATGGCTCAATCGTCTGTCTGGCGTCCTGGAACGAATTTGTTGGTGGTCTTAAGATACTTGGCGTTCAACTTTTATCCTTTATTGCCTTTAGCCTTTTTTTCGTGTCAACTAATATAAACCCTTATCCATATGGGTGAGTATATAACTTCGTTAATATCACAGTACAACATTTTTGTGCTCATTTTTTTGGGACTCAATTCTGAGAACTTCACCTGAAAGTGGCCCCAATAAGAAGAAGTTCTGCATCATTCGTTTTGTCAAGTTACATGCCATAATAATGTAATATCGATTTGAAGTTAGTAAGTATCATATGTGGGAATTTGTCACGTTTTAGGCTCTTTTGTTTGACATAACTCGTGAACGACTAGTCCGATTTAGATAAAACAAATGAAAAAAATTATGAATTACAATTCCTTTAATCTGTTCATATATCAATTACAATTACAATATCTTTAATCTGTTCATATAACGTTTCCCTATATAAGCAACAGTTTCACTTTTCCATTCGTCAAATAATTTAGAACTAGGTTTATTTTGTAGCAGTTACAATAAAATTGTTGTACGCGGAATATTACTTATGATAATCATACGCCACCATATAACAAAAGAGCCTTAAACGTGAAAAATTCCCCTATACGATACTTACTTACTTCAAATCGATATTTTTTAATTATTATGGCATGTTACTTGGCAAAACGAATGATGCAGAACTTCTTCTTCTTGGGGCTACTTTCATGTGCAGTTCTCAGAATTGAGTCCCAAAATCATGTTTTGTACTGTGTAAGGATCGATAAAGCTTTTTATCCTACACACCAGCCACTAGACAAACGGACATGGCTCAATCGTATCTATGGCGTTCTGAATCGAATTTGGTGGTCTTGAGATACTTGGCGTCCAACTTATGTCCTTTAATGCGTTTCACCTTTTTCTCGTATCGAATAATATAAACCCTCATTCTTATGGTTGAGTATATAATTTCGTTGACTTGTTGTATTTCATTGCAACGTCGTTCTTATTGAAAAACACTTTAAAATTTCGCTTGGGAATATTTTATGGAGACATTAGTGTCACCGAATTTGCACTTATTTTGCTTTATTTGCCTCTCGAATTAAGGTTTGAATAATTATTTTACACGATAGAATAAAACCAAATATTAAAACAAAAAATCTAGAAGTTTTATCAGTATGATAATTGCGAAAATATATACAAAAGTTATAATCACAGTTATGTAAGTATTTCTTAACAAAAACTTTTGAAAAATTAAGTTTCTCGGCTAAATGTTCATTTTTATAAGTATAATATAGAGAAGAATTAAAGTTTTTTTTACTCTATATATAAATTAAATGAAAACACAAATTTTTCTATACATAAACAACACACATTTTTTATATGTCATCACGTATTATTTAAAATCCGTTTATGTTAAACTGCACACAAATATCACAAGGTTTTATTAATTGTTAATGTATTTTTGTTTTGATTAAAACCACATTAGATTAATTTTTTGTATTAATATACGATAGTATAACTATCACGAGCTTAGACCATAGAAATTTTTTCCTTGCGCTGCAAGACATGTTAACGCGCCAAAATTAAAATTGCAACTGCAGTCAGGGCAGTGCTTCAAATGTTATACTCGACATCGTTTGCTGTTTAGCAAAACGCTCTTGTCTCTTTGGAGAGCACTACCTAAGGGTCTAAGAGATTTAAGCTTGTGTTTTGTTATTTGATTTTTTGTTGTTGTTATTTTCAAACGCTTATGGATGGATGGGCATGTGATAAATGCATTGCTTAGATTTTCCTTGTTATTGATTTTTAAATTGTTTTATAAGTGTAAACATATTGAAATATTGGCGGCGATGACGATGATGATTACTTGCAAACTAAAAAGTAAAACATTAAACTTTACAAATATTACTGCACAAGCGTTTGGTTTTTATGTTAAGTAAATAGAGGAAGCTTTGTAAAATTTAAAGATACATTTAAAACTATAATGCATTAAAAGGTAAACCTGTGGGCCATGATTGAATAACTAAGTATGTTATTAAACCATTGACTTACTGACCATTCGAATTAATATAAAGACAATGAAGAAGATGATAAAGGTTGGTTATCGTAATGCAGAGACAGAGGTTATCTGCCGAAGCCTTGCTAACACATGATTATGGGACTCAATTTTGAGAACTGCACGTGAAAGTAGCAAGGCATATTTTCATCCTAAGATTTTTTCCAAATATACCTACGCCCATATTCATTCATCGCCCTATGAGCGCTTCCATACAAAAATCACTTATTTTTGGCTCCCACCGCTCTAACTGCCCGAAAGGTGCCCCTAGAGGAGTCAAAAGTATGACGGACGTAGCAGCAGTTCGTATATTTATTGATGGGCCATGAACTTTTCAACTTGTCGATCCCGTACATAAAATCGACAGCAGGGTGTCGGTCATACATTTTACCCTTCTAGGAGGCACCATGGGAGCATCAAGTGCTGATTCCATAAAAAAAAAATTATAAAAAATAAAAAAAGTTGTATGAGACTACATTAAGGGTTGAATATAGAGGGTAGATATGTTCTGAGGAACTGTTGAGGTTGCAAAATTAATGGGTGTCGGTTGTACTTTTGAATTCTCTAGGGGCTGCTTTGGGGCAGTTAGAGTGGTGGAAGCAAAATTTATAAAAACAAAATAGATTTTTGTATGGGAGCCCCCTTAGGAGGAGGAGATAGGGGGTAGGTATGTTTGGGGAAAATGTTAGAAGGGAAAAATGAATGGGGTCGATTATACATTTAACCCTTCTAGGAGACACAAAGGGTGCGGCAGGTGCAGATTAAAAAATTGTAAAAAATTAAAAAGTATTTTGCGAAACTATCGGTGTTGCTAAAATATTGGGGGTCAGTCATACATTTGATTCCTTTAGGGGCACCTTTGGGGCAGTTAGACCGGTGGGAGAAAAATTTATAAAAAAATTGATTTTTATATGGAAACCCCCTTAGGAGGTGGAGATAGGGGTTAAGTATGTTTGGGTAAAATGTTAGAAGGGAAAAATTAATGGGGTCGATCATATGTTTTACCCTTCTAGGAGGTACAATGGGAGCGACAAGAGCTGATTCCATAAAAAATGGGGTATGTATGGGGACCACCTTAAATATAGAGGGTAGATATGTTCTGAGAAACTGTTGGGGTTGCTAAAATATTGAGGGTCGGTCAAGCATTTTATTCCTCAAGAGCCACCTTTGTGGCAGTTAAAGTGGTGGGAACAAAATTTATAAAAATTTGATTTTTGTATTAGAGCCCCTCAGAAGTTGAAGATGGGGGGGTAGATATGTTTGGGGAAAATGTTAGGAGGGAAAATTTGTGGGGGTCGGTAATACAAGTTAACCCTCTAGGGGTGATTCCGGATCAGATACGGGGCTTGATGTTGTTTGTTTTCCTTTCCCCAGCAACTTTGACCATGATGTGCTGCCACTTGACCCCACAGCACCTCCCCTAAAATTTGGCTCATGCATTTGTTTTCCAACCACACGAAATAAGGGAGTGGTTCGTATCCAAATCTTGTAACTTAAGCTTGCAACATATCCTGAATTACATTGTCATTACATTCTAAAACAAAAATATTGCCAGTATCCGACAATTGTGTACACACAATATGTTGCCATTATCAAATTATTGTAAGATAATTGTCAAACACTTTTAATTTGCAGGTGTGCGAAGTTTTCACATCTGACAAATATATAAGGATCTCCACGCAACACTATCGCACCCTATATTAACTATTAACTATTAACTATTAACTATTAACTATTAACTATTAACTATTAACTATTAACTATTAACTATTAACTATTAACTATTAACTATTAACTATTAACTATTAACTATTAACTATTAACTATTAACTATTAACTATTAACTATTAACTATTAACTATTAACTATTAACTATTAACTATTAACTATTAACTATTAACTATTAACTATTAACTATTAACTATTAACTATTAACTATTAACTATTAACTATTAACTATTAACTATTAACTATTAACTATTAACTATTAACTATTAACTATTAACTATTAACTATTAACTATTAACTATTAACTATTAACTATTAACTATTAACTATTAACTATTAACTATTAACTATTAACTATTAACTATTAACTATTAACTATTAACTATTAACTATTAACTATTAACTATTAACTATTAACTATTAACTATTAACTATTAACTATTAACTATTAACTATTAACTATTAACTATTAACTATTAACTATTAACTATTAACTATTAACTATTAACTATTAACTATTAACTATTAACTATTAACTATTAACTATTAACTATTAACTATTAACTATTAACTATTAACTATTAACTATTAACTATTAACTATTAACTATTAACTATTAACTATTAACTATTAACTATTAACTATTAACTATTAACTATTAACTATTAACTATTAACTATTAACTATTAACTATTAACTATTAACTATTAACTATTAACTATTAACTATTAACTATTAACTATTAACTATTAACTATTAACTATTAACTATTAACTATTAACTATTAACTATTAACTATTAACTATTAACTATTAACTATTAACTATTAACTATTAACTATTAACTATTAACTATTAACTATTAACTATTAACTATTAACTATTAACTATTAACTATTAACTATTAACTATTAACTATTAACTATTAACTATTAACTATTAACTATTAACTATTAACTATTAACTATTAACTATTAACTATTAACTATTAACTATTAACTATTAACTATTAACTTACCACATTTAACAATGAGCTTGAACAGGAGATCAGCAAAATAGCAACCACTCAAGACATATTACTGGTTGGTGACATGAATATTGATCTACACAAACTACAAGTATCAACAACAACAAACTACCTAGAGATGCTGGCTGCGAGCGGACTCCAATGTATGGTAACATCAACAACAAGAGAAGAGGTAAACAATAACACACACACATGCATTGATCATTTCTTCATTCGCTGTAACGAAACCAAAACAAATGCTCAGGCTGTAGTGGTCACAACAACCATATCTGATCACTTTGCAATATGTGGGAGTATATGTAACAAAGCGAAAACAAAAAACAACAATCATAACGCAGCACAGTCTACTGAAACCAAAAAAATAGACAATAAAAAAGTTAATAGATTAATAAATAATACAAACTGGGTGGAAATTATAAATAATTCATTAAATGCAAACGAGTTGTATGAAAATATATGTAAAATATTCAAAAACATCTACAACACGTCGCTAAATAACGAACCTTCGATTAAAAAAAGAAACAATTATCCCTGGCTAAACGAACATTTATTAAAATGCTGTCATATCCGCGACAAACTTTATAAGAAATGGTGTAAAAATAAAAATAACATGTTAAATAATAACATTTACAAAAAATTCAACAACAGCTTGAACAAACAAATAAATTTTGCGAAAAATGCCTACAACTTCAATCAATTTGTAAAAAACCGGAAAAACGCACGCGCAACATGGCAATTGATAAATGAAATCACTGGAAAAAAGTCTGAAAATATTGATAGAACAATTCAAAGAAACTTTGCAACTGACAATTTGGAAGAAATCTCAAATAATTTTGCATTAAAATTTAATGAAAATGTGAAAAATATATTACATAACTGCGGCATTACAACGTTACGAGAAACCCTAATAAACAAACCAAATTCAATATATATAGAGCCTGCAAGTGAGCAGGAAATTCATAATATACTACAAAATATAAACTCGAGGAAAAGTGCAGGAGCGGATGGGATAAGGGCTATAGATCTCAAAAACAACGCTAAAAACTTAACGCCGGTATTAACGTCCCTAATCAACAGAAGTATTGAAGGTTCAATAGTGCCACAAATCCTAAAAATTTCAATAATTCGTCCGATATTTAAAAATGGATCAAAATCAGACTACAACAATTACAGGCCAATATCAATTCTTTCGGCTGTTGAAAAGGTCATGGAGGAAATTATAGTTAGAAGACTGAATAAATTTATATCCAAACATAAGATAATTAATGAAAATCAATTCGGATTTCAAAAGGGAAAGAACATTAATAAGCTCCTAGGATTCTTCTCAAACCACATAAACGAACGTCTTGATAAAAATCAACATTGCATAGGTCTGTTCATTGACTTCAGCAAGGCATTCGACACCCTATCACACACCAAACTAATCGAAGTTCTTGAAAGAATTGGAATAAGAGGTCAATGCATAGAGTGGTTTAAAAACTATCTTGATTGCAGACGCTATTTAGTTAAATTGGGAAACAAGATGAGTGATGAAGTTTCTTTAACAAATGGTGTACCTCAAGGATCTAAACTTGGGCCCATCCTATACATCTTGTATGCCAATGACATGATGAACATTCTTAAAAACAGCACTGCTTATGCTTACGCAGATGACACTGCACTAATCGTATCACATGATTGCAGTGACACTGCAATGGACATAATGCAGAATGAACTAAACCTTATAACAAGATGGTGCCATGACAGAGGACTCATCATTAACGCTTCGAAAACCAAATTGATGCATTTTAGGCCCCGACACCTGCCTCGAACTAGAAAATCACTGATTTTTCATAATTATGACTGCCTCCACAAGAACTACGGAACGAATGCACCGATAACAACAGAATCCTGTTCGACGACCATTGAACAGGTTGACATGTATAAATATTTGGGAGTTTACTTAGATGCAAACTTTAAATGGAAAACTCACGTTGAGCGATTACAATGCAAACTAAAGAGATGTGCTTATGCGTTATACCATCTAAGCAATTGTGCGCCCTGTGAAGTGACAAGGCAAGTATACTACTCCTTGGTAGAATCCAGCATACGACACGGAATAACGGCGTATGGTACATCAACACACTGTAGAAGCCTACAAAGAACACAAACAAGACTGTTAAAAATTCTTTATAAACACCAACAAAAATCGGCCTATCAGAACCAAATGTATCAAATTAATTCAATTCAGCAAGTAAATAACACAGATACAATCAATAATGTACAAAATCAAAACTCATATAACTCCAACAGATTGAACAAGTACCTCAACATACTTGATATAAGAAATATTTATAAAACAACAATTGCAAACGAATTTTTTGATAACCCTACTTTTTTACAACGAATAAACCACGAACACAATACACGAAGAAGAGCAGAAGGACGTTTCAAAATACCGCCTTTCCGGACAAATTATGGGAAAAATAGTCTAGCCGTGTCATTGCCTTCAATTCTTAATGGAATGCCCACAAATGTACTAAATATTAGAAATAATACAACAAGAAAGAAACTCATAAAAAGACATTTCTTAAGTATTATGTAGTCAACAAAATAAATCAAAGTCTTAAAATGATTAATGTTTTTGGAATACATAATTTAAATTATCTATATATGTTTTAAACAAAATATTATAAGAACAGCTGAGCTGTAAACAAGCATTTACCTTTTTAATTTTTGCATGGTATTATTTTTTATTTACGTAAATTTTTTAATGAATTTTCTGTATTTATACTCCTGCAGACAAGCCAAAGGCTTCGCGGGATGTTTTATTGAATATTGTATAAAAAATTTGTAAATAAATAAATAAAATAAAATAAAAAAAAAAATAAATAAAAAAAAAACTATTAACTATTAACTATTAACTATTAACTATTAACTATTAACTATTAACTATTAACTATTAACTATTAACTATTAACTATTAACTATTAACTATTAACTATTAACTATTAACTATTAACTATTAACTATTAACTATTAACTATTAACTATTAACTATTAACTATTAACTATTAACTATTAACTATTAACTATTAACTATTAACTATTAACTATTAACTATTAACTATTAACTATTAACTATTAACTATTAACTATTAACTAACAGGTGACATATTAAATATTTTGTTATTTTTTTTAACTTTTTTTAATCAAAATAAACTTTTGTCTACTTCGGTCGTGTGTTTCACTACTTACTAAAAATTTGACTTCATGGTCAAGGGTATTTTAGCTTCAGTCTGTTATAAACATTGCATTAGTCCACTTGTTTTTATATTATAAAAAAAAAATTTATGACAATATTTGCTGCCATATTCCTCATCATCGCAATATACAAACACTTTAGTATTTAAACTTTTAATAGTCAATAGTATTTTGAAAATCAAATACTTTCCCACTACATACTCCTTGAATATCAAAAAAAATATTTACTTTTTAAGCATTCTTTGTTTATATAAAAGCTTTGCCATTTTTAATTATTTATTTGATTCCATTAACAAATTACAACTACTGTTAATTAACAATTTTCTCCATAATTTCATATTTAGTTTTATGACACTAGTTAGTAGTTAGCCATCCATTAACGTTCTCACAGTCTCATCTTCTAAGACTTCTACGTTATCGACTGTGTATCCTCTACTTAGGCTTAACAGCAGTAGCACTCTGCCTAGCGTTTTATTTTCTCGCGATTACGAAATCTAAGTTCATTTTGGACAGCTTTTGTTTAATTGTATAGTAAAACAAATAAAACTAATAATATCAATAATAAAATGCATTAGGTAAATAGGTAAGTGCGCATTGTAGCTACCAGCTCAAGGAGCAAATATTGCATTTTTGCAAAAAAAAAAGACACTAGTTTGTTATACAATTATTCGAGGTTATGTGTCTCCTAGGGTCATCAAGTCTATATACGTTTACTTAAGAAATTCTATTAAAGTCGATATTATGATGATAAAAAATAACTACTCGTGTGCAAAAATCAAAAAAACACTACATTTCTATTCAGGTTTTTAGTTTAGGAATCATTCGGTATCAATCTATGGAGTAATAGCCCAAATACACATAGAAACCTTTAAATGCATTTATCTTCTAAACTAAGCCTATTATCTGAAAACTCTAAATAGAGCTGGACAGTTCGGTTTCAGACTATGAGCTAATATGCACATGCAAACTTTTAAATGCATTTAACTCATAAACTAAGCGCCTTATCGAAAAAAGTACCTTAATGAAAAAGTAGGGAAACCTATATAAGGAGCTGGACAATTCGCTATCAAACTATGGATTAATAGCTCAAATGCACATAATTTCTATATATTATATATTATTCCGGTTGTTTAGCCAAAGCTATAAAACCTAATTACATCGGCGTACATGTGCGATCATTATTATACTAATAACACAACAATGTGTCATGCTTTGTTATATTCAAATATCATTTTCTAAATGTTGCACATTTTAGTCATAAAACAAATATGCGAGTTGCGAAATCGTCTTGAAGTCTATTTGCCAAAACAATACTCAAGTATTTACTTTGTAGAAGTGAAAAATTTTTTAATAACCATATATTGATGTTTACCCATCGACCTTTTGGATACTGAAATGGAGGATGTCAATTGAGATGTAAATAGTATACGAGAACTTCTATGGAATGTTAATGGAGAACTTTCGGTGACAACAACTTGATAGATAATTTGTATATGAAGGGAAAACAATCAAATAGATTTATGGAGGTGTTTTTTTTATGGGGAAACAAAAATATTTAATTTGCAGGTTACTTTTTATTTAAAACACATTTATCAATTAAATTAAATGTTTTTTTCTTATGTATTTATTTAAATTTTTTTATCCGCCTTATAATTTGCCTTTTAATCCAATTTATTAATGATCAATAAAAATTAAGTGAAAATTTAAGCTCTTCAATCTTTTTTCGTCATATAAACTTCTCTACAAACATTAAAAACGTAAAAAACCGTTAGATTGTCAAATACCAAGTAATTTAGTATATTTAAACGCTTTCCAACACTTAACACCCTGTACGCAGTTAAATTCTGACACTATTCAACACCAAAAATATGACATTACTATCTTACACCTCTGGCACATGTTTTTTATTATGACAATTCGGTGCATAGAAATCAACAACAACACAAAAAAACGTAAACAAACGCGATTTCTTCTCGAAATTTTCTTAACACTTTACTTTTTGTTTCCCAAATAAAACTAATATCGCTCTCAGAAATATGCCCACCGAGGAGGAAGTGAAAGAAAAACAATGGACCGAACAAGAACGTTTGGAACTGGCTGCCAAATTAGATGCCGAATTGGATGAATACATTGATAGCTTGGAAAAGAAACGTTATGAGGAAGGATGGCCCGAGGACAGATGGCAAGAGGTTTGAACTCACATTTACACAACATTCTTAGTATTCACAGACTAAAAAATGATATTAATGAATTTTCATCTTAGGAAATGGATAAACATCCGTTCTTCATGAAACGTGCCCCTCAACCGGGCGATGAGGTTCATCCCATGTTTGAAGGTTTGCAAAAGCTTAAATATGATCCTGAAGAAAATACCTGTGAGGATTTAGCTTTGAACTACAAAGAGGATGGCAATTTCTATATGAAACACAAAAAGTTCCGTATGGCTGTGTACAGTTTCACCGAGGGTCTGAAAGCAAAATGTGAAAAGCCTGAAGTTCAGGCGGTATTGTACAACAATCGATCAGCGGCTCATTACTTTCTGAAGAATTACAGGTGAGGTCAAATGAAAATTGACTGTAAAATAATTAAATGGAGTATACAGAGGATAAGTTAGTTAAGATAAAAGTTTCTTGTGACGGCATATCATTATTTATACCGATTTTCAATTTATCGGCACTCGATCGGGCATGTAATCCAATTATCATCGATCATTGAAGGTAACTCTGCTTCGTTCCTTTGTAGATAAGAAAGTTTGTGTCAAGGATTGTAAGGTGTTGTTGTTGTGAGTTTTAAACATCAAATTCCACCAAAGATGGCGCCAGCTGGTTTGTCGATTTATTTGCGATGTTGATAAATCTAAATCTGGATATTTGCAGTGGAAGCATCTAGGATGAGTTTTATTGGCTAGAGAACTCAAAAGTATTTATCATCTATGTTGATTTGGCCAGTGCCCCGGCCGGGAATCCAACCCGGTAACTTTAAATTGCTAATCTATGTCGCTTATGGCGTACGTCGGCTATGGCGTACGGTGGCAATGTGGTCATTTTATTACGTCTGAACTAACAAACAAACTACCACTTAACGCCAGCAACCCACTAATTAGCTCCGGGCTTACGTATCTGATATTGATAAATTATGGGTGCAAGGCCAGCGTCAAGGCTAGACGGTGGATTGGCGCTACTCCAATGCCAAGTAGATTAGCATATCAAAACCCATCCTTATCTCATCATCAGTGAATTCTCATGTAGTTGAAAGGCCAACGATTGATCTTCCACCTAGCGTATGCCAAATCTGATGCCGTTTTTTCGACGAATTGATAGCGTTATTCTGATAGATCTACAGAGGACCTAAAAAAAAGAATCTTTTTATAATTCTATGAAAGTTTAAGTCTACTAAGGTTAATAAGTAAGGGCTTGTTTATAACAAAAGTGCTGATTTATGTACTTTTGATAAAACAATAGTATTTTTTGGTACTATAAAAGTACTCTGGCACTTCATTGTACTTTTTGGCACAATTAAACATTTTACTTTCTGGTACATTGAAATACTTTGGGCAGAAATTAAGTACCTTTTTGCACAATTAAAGTACTCTCTTCATAGTACACTAAAGGTACTTTTTGGTACAAGAAAAGTACTTTTTGGTACAACAAAATAAAAGTAAATTTTGTAAGCAATAAATGTACTTTCTTGGTACAATAAAATTATTTTTTGGTACTATAAAAGTACTCTGTTACTTTATTGCATTTTTTGGCACAATAAAAAATTGTACTTCCTGTTACAATAAAATATTTTGGGTATAATAAAAGTGCTATTTTGGTACAATAAAAGTACTCTTTAGTACTATAAATGTACTCTGTTACTTTATACATTTCGGTACAATAAAAGTACTCTGGTTCTTTATTGTACTTTTTGGCACAATATAAATTAATATTTTTTGTTACATTAAAATACTTTGGGTAGAATAAAGCACCTTTTGGTACAATTTAAGTACTCCCTTTTTAGTACAACAAACGTACTTTTTGGTACAAGAAAAGTACTTATCTGTACAATGAATGGAATTCTTTGCAAAATAAAAGTACTTTTTAGTAATATGTACATACTCTGGTACTTTATTATACTTTTCGGCGCACTAAAACATTGTACTTTCTGGTACATTACAATACTTTGGGAAGAATAACAGTACAATTTGGTACAACTAAAATACTCTTTGGTGCAATAAAAGTACTTTTTTAAGCAATTACTCTTTTGTACTTTCGGTACAATAAACCATTGTACTTTCTGGTACATTAAAATACTTTTGGCAATAATAATTTGTAATAAAAGTACCTTTTGGTACAATTAATGTACTCTTTTAAGTACAATGAAGGTACTTTTGGGACAATAAGAGTACTTTTTCGTACAATGAATTTAGTTCTTCGTACTTGGTACAGTAAAAGTACTTTTTAGTACTGTGAACGTACTCTGGTACTTTATTATACCATTTGCCACACTAAAACATCGTACTGTCTGGTACAAAAAAATGTACACTATCCAATAAAATAATTCACATTCAAAATAGATTTATTGAACTTTTTCAAGGCTTTAAGCATAATCTTTATTTTTCAATTCAATAAATAATATTTTGCCTTATTTCCCTTCCTTTCCAGATCATCCTTGGCTGATGCCCAAAAGGCTCTTGAATTTAAACCTGACTATGCGAAAGCACGCTGGCGTGCAGCACAATGTGCCTTCCAGTTGGAAAGATTTGATGTCTGCACTGAATTATGTGAACAAATATTAGAAAATGATGTAGACAATGAGGAGGCAAAGGAATTGTTAAAGAAAAATAAAAACAAAAAATTGGATATTGAACGAAATCAACGTAAAGAAGCCGCTGAGAAAAAGAAAAAGATACAACGTTATCAACGTCTATTGGCGGCATTGGAAGAACGCAAAATCAAATATGATGACATTAAACCGGGAAAGCCAGTAAATGAAGAACTTTTAAAACCAAAATTTTTGCCTTTAGAAGATTTCCCAGTGCATTTGGATGAAGACAATAAAACGTTAATATGGCCTGCAGCGTTTTCATATCCAGAATTTCTATACAGTGATTTCCAGCAACAGTTATCAGAAGAAGCAACGTAAGACTATAAGCTATAGCAAAGCTATGGATTGATAATAATATTTTATCTTAGAATATCAGATATATTGGATTCATTATTTGCTGAACCTTTGCCTATGGATAAAAATGGCCATTACGGTGTTGATAAAGTCAGTGTTTACTATGAAAATCGTAAAGTTGGCTGTGTGCACAAAGTGAGTGTGCATAAAACAGTGAGGGAGGTACTGCAGGAGAAGGGGTAAGAGTGCATATATGTTATATTATTGTCCATTTATTCATTTTGTGACTTTCCAGTTTCTTTGTATCTGGCGGCTCATTGTTGTTCTATATAGTACCTAAAGACTCCCGGGTTGAGCAGGAATTCATTCACGCGGAAAGAAGATGTTTCTTAAAATAAATTATATTTTTAGATTTATATTTGAACGTTAGTTAGAACGTTAGAATGTTAATATTAATATATGGCTAAAGTATGTTAGTCGTGGTTTTTTTTTCAATAAAGATGTGACGTCATTTTGTAAAAAAAAATATTTCGAAAAATGTGTTTTTATAAACCATACCAAAACGCTCAACGCCTATGGCAAATTGGTATTTGTACAATTTTATATATTTTGAGATAGAGTGGAAGGTAAAACGTGCAAAATGTAACTTAAAACATAAGACACAGCTAAGCATCAAAAAAAGAAACCCAGTTAGCCTAAAGTATAAACTTGTCACCAACTCATCCTTGTGATTTATGACCCTATTTTTGTTCAAATTATGAAATAGACAGATACATGTCCTTAGTATACGCAAATAAAAATTCCGTTCCGTTTCTTGTTACAAAAATGCCAAAGCGTTTTATTTATATAAAAATTATTTTTTATATTGCATATATATTTACTAATGGGAGGTGGCTGTTTTCTTTTTTACACTTTTGTGATTTATAAAAATATTGCACACTCTGTGCAATAAAAAGTTTTTTTTTCATAAGATATCCATCCCCATATTATATTTTCATATTTGTACAACAACTAAGCAATCGAATTTGCAATATCCCTTAAAAAGCGTTTCATTTATTTAAATATCTATGTATGTATATAAATTTGTCATAACCAATATTCTTAAGACAATTTGTTTTAAATTTTGGTGGTATTTGTTTTTTGTTCATAGTTTCATATTAAAGTTTGGGGCAATTTCTTTAAGTCTTTATTGATTTCGTTTTAAATGATTTTTTTTTTAAATAAAAGATAATATTTTGTAAATTATAATTATTTTAAGTAATTATTTTAATTATAATTTAAAGTATTTGTATTAAGCTTAATATTTTAAATATCGATCTAGTTAAAAGATTTGATATGTTTTTTGTGTTTTTTTTTTTCTTTCAATTGTATAAAAAGCGTTTTCAAATTTAGAATTTTGCAACGAAAATAATAAAAATAAACACAAAAGAATGTTTACAACAAGCATTTATAGGTAATAGTCAACAATGATTTTGATATACTTAAAATATATGCATTTTAAGTTAATTAATTGAGCGTTAGTTTTTGGGCCCAGTTAAAGTGGCCGGTAATGTAAAGATTTGTTTTGGAGGCTACATATGTATGTATGTGGGCATAAGAGCGGCGCTAATTTTTTATTTATTTTGTATCTAACTTATAGAGTATAATTAACAACCAACATGGAACGCATACGTTTTTTGAACACAATTTAGTCAGGATATTAGTCCTGCTGCATATTGCTAAGATATAGTAGATAGTTGTGCGTTTAAAAGCATTTTTTTTTTCAAGCAGGCATGATTAATGTAGATATGTTTGAGAGTATACATGTAAATATATATATATATATATATATATATATATATATATAATACTGGTTAGATGCTGAGACACTTTTTGATGGCCGTGGATGACTCAGTTATAAATGGAGGAATTTTAGCTGGAAAAAAATAATGATTCAACTAGAGCAGAAAGTCAAGAATTGTCTAGTCGTAGGGAAGGTATAACAATGTTTGTATTACGCAATAGTAGCTTAAGTAAAAATATTAATCAGAAATATGACGGTAATACATTGGTATGCCGTATAGAAAATTTTCTTTTACAAAACAATTTTAACTACAGTTTGGTGATTTTTCATTATTTTATACAAAAGTTGTCCATAATATAAGAAATAATGAAATAGCTTATGGTTCTTACGGTATAAAAACCGTAAGCAAATTTTGCTGCCTGATATTTTCCTACAAAATAAATAAGTGCGTCAGAATGAATCTTTTCTTAATTTTAGCCCTAGAGTCGGTTTTTTAGTATAAACCACTTCTTCCCCACATTTTTTAATCCAACTCCAGATATTTTAAGAGAAATCAGTTTTCTGGGAATTTTTTTACCTGGGAATAAACACGTTCTATTTTAAAAAGTCGGGGAGAGGAATAGCTAGGAATAGAAATTTCAGTTTTATCTAATATCAAGAAGTTAAAAAACCATTATTGTTCTAATTTTTAGTACAACAGTATAACAACATGACTTAATGATATACTTAATGTACTTTTTAATACAATAAAAAGATTTTTTGGGCAATTAAAGAACATTTTAGTACATTTAAATTACATTGTGGTACAATGAAAGTACATTTTGGTACTTTTGGTACAATAAATATACCTTATGGTACAATAAATTTGACTGTTTGTTACAGTAAAAGCACTCTTACAGCACTTAGTACAATAAAATTGAATTTTGGTACATAAATTGTACTTTTTAGTAAACTTAAAAACTTAATTTCCCTTTACAACTAACGGCACCTACTTGTTTATCAACGAATGCGAACTTTTGAGAAGCTTTTTTTAGACATGCCGATTAACTCGACACTTATGCTGCAAAGTTGCTGTCGACAACATCGAGGGGGCCGGCAATGAAAGAAAAATGTAGATGACTGGAGGCGGGAATCGAACCCGGGATCTCCTGCATTGTAGTCGCGTGTTCTAACCACTATGCCACGTACGGTCGGTACAATAAATTCTATTTGGAGTACGATTAATGTCCTTTTTGTACAATAATTGTATAGTTTGGTACAAAAAAGTACGTTTTGTTTCAATAAAAGTTATTTGAGGTACATCAATAAATGTACTTTTTAGTACAATAAAATATATTTCTCGTACATTGAAAGTAAATTTTATTATTCGTAATGTGAAAGTACTTTTTTTGGTACAATAAAAGTACTTTTGGTACAATAAATGTACTATTCATTATAATTAATGTACTTTTTAGTACAATAAATTTGACTTTTGTACAATAAATATACTATTTGGTACTTTTTCTAATAATAAATGTACATTTTGGTACAATATAATGTCTCTTGTACAATAAAAGTACTATTTAGTACAACAAATTGTACTTTGTAGTACAATAAATTTTACTTTTTACTACAATAAATTTTACTTTTTAGTCGATAAAAGTTACAATTAAAGTATTTCCTGGTACATTTAAGGTACATAAGTACTTTTTGGTACAATATATGTACTTTTTGATACAATTCATTGGCCTCTTTTGTACAGTAGAGTACGATAAATGTCTTATTTGTACAAAAAAAATGTACTCTAGTACAATAAATTGTACTTTCTAGTACAACAAAAGTACTTTTTTGTACAAAAAATCTTGTCTGTGGTGCATCAAAAGTAATTTTTGGTACAATAAATTTAATCATTAATACAAAATATGTACATTTGGTAGAATAAAACTAATATCATGTACAATTAAAGTACTTTTTCGTATAATAAAAGTATTTTTCGGTACAATATTGTGTACTGTTTGATACAATATGTTACCCTTTTTTGTACAGTAAATCAATGCATGTAATTTTTGTATAATAATTGTACTTTTTAGTACAGTAATTGTTCTTATTAGTACAATAAAAGTACTTTTTTGTACAAATAAAGTTATTTGTGGTGCATCAAAAGTACTTTTTGGTACAATAAATGTAATAATTAATACATAAAATGTACATTTTGGAACAATAAAACTCATTTCATGTACATTTAAAGTACGTTTTCGTATAATAAAAGTACTTTTCCGTACAATATGTGCTACAATTTATTACCCTCTTTTGTACAGTAAAGCACTTTTGAGTACGATACATATCATTTTTGTATAATAAATGTACTTTTTAGTGCAGTAATTGTTCTTACTAGTATAAAAATATACATTTTGGTACAATAAAAGTTATTTTGCGGTGCATAAAAAGTACTTTTTGGTAAAATGAAGGTATTTTTTAATAATAAAAATTTACTTTTTGATACAGTAAAACTCATTTTAAGTACATTGAAAGTACTTTTTCGTATAATAAAAGTAGTTTTCGGTACATGTGTACTTTTTGGTACAATACATTACCCACTTTTGTACAGTAAAGCACTTTTATATACGATACATGTAATTTTTGTATAGCAATTGTACTTTTTAGTACAGCAATTGCACTTTTAAGTACAAAAAAAGTACTTTTTGGTACAAGAAAAGTTATTTGTGGTACATCAATATTACTTTTTAGTACAACAAAGGTAATCAATAACACAAAAGTGTACTTTTTGGTACACTAAAACTCATTTCAGGTACATTGAAAGTACTTTTTCGTACAATAACACTGTTACCCTCTTTTGTACCGTTAAGCACTTAAAAGCACAATAAATGTCCTTTTTATACAATAATTGTAATTTTTACTACAATAAATACACTTTTTGGTATAATAAATGTACTTTTTGTTACATTAAATTGTGCGTTTTAGTACAACAATTTTGGTCAAATAATATGTATTCTGGTTCAATTAATGTACTTTTTTGTGTAAAAATATTTTTTGTACACTTAAGTACTGTTTACAACATTAAATGTACTTTTTGGTACAAGTTCAAGTAATTTTACTTTTCGGTACATCAAAAGTACTTTTTGGTACAAACAATTGTACATTTTGGTAGAATAAAAATTATTTCTGGTACATTGAAAGTACTTTATGTTGAAATAAAAGTACATCTTGGAACAATAAATTGTACATTTTGGTAGAAAAAATAATCTCTGGTACATTGAAAGTACTTCTTGGTGAAATAAAAGAACTTTTGATAAAATAAATTGTACATTTAGAAGAATTTAGAAAAATGGTAGAATAAAAACCACTGCTGGTACATTAATAGTACTTTTTGGTAAAATAAAAGTACATTTTTGTACAATAAATTGTACATTTTGGTAGAATAAAAATCATTTCTGGTACATTAAAAGTACTTCTGGTAATAAAGTAAATTTTGGTACAATAAATTGAACATTGTGTAAAATAAAAATCATTTCTGGTACATTAAAAGTACTTTTTGGTACCGTAACTATACTTATTGGTACAATAAAAGTAACAAAAACTCGAAAAATTTACAGGTTTGTGCCAAAGAGCCGAGCATATTGACGCCTACTATCCCGCAAAAAATTTATTTAGATCAGAGGAAAAAGTAATAGAAAAAAAGGAATTATTATTTTGAAACAGGATGTATAATAAAATTATATTTTCACTATTCTCTTATATCAACTTTTAGCAGAAATTTTTTTTATAAAACAAGTAAAAATTTTCTTAAAGAAATTATACTTTAAGAAACTTCTCCTTATGGCAGAATTCGAATTCCAGAATTGTTTCTTTAAAAACAGAGGCAACCACAATTTTATAAAAAGAATATTTATCGCCAGTTATTAAAAAAAAATAATAATAATTTTATTAACAAGGAATTTTTTTTTGCATCCGATAAAATTTAAAGGCTAATGTACAAAATGATTCGTAAAAAATGCGTTTGAATTTCCAATAAGAAACAAGTCTTCCATACACTTTTAAATTTTAACAAAAACATTTCTTTCATTTATTTCGAATAGAAATGCCTCTGTCTGATATTTTCTTGCAGAAACTATGCTACTACTATAGTTGCAACTCTGCCTTTTCATATTAGATTCCTAATGTTCTAATCAGTAACATTTCTTCTCGACATTTAAAATTCGTAGTAAACAAATATGTTATATATTGTTTCTGTAAAATATTTTTTTTTCTTCTCTCCACAAAATTCCTCCATTTTTTATAAAATTTTTCTAAAACTTAAATGTCCAGACTTTTCTAATTGACACGAAATGATATAAAAAATAATAAAATTTTCCAATATGTATAAAAAAAAGAATTTTTATTATAAATAAGAGATGAATTAGACAAATAAAATAACATAAATAAAAATAATTTACAAAGAAATTTTAAGAAAAAAAACTATATGTATATAAAAAATGTTTGCATAAAAAGTATACTTTTAAAAATAACCACAACACGTAATGGAAGCTGAAAATTGTATAACTTTCCTAGAAAAAAAATGTATAAAGCTTTATAGGGTAAAATATAACTTTAGTAAATAAATTAAAATTTTGTAAATTCACTTTCTCACGTCTTTGCTACTACACTTATTCGGACGATAATTAAAAGTCGGGTTGCTGATTTCTTTGTAAAACATTGTTAATTTTCAGTTTCAACGGTGAGAAATCGATTTTCTTGAATCTCGGCAATGAAGCAAATTTCTTAGAGCCTATAGCTGCTGCGGCTGCTGACGAGGCAGTCATAAGATCGTTGTTACCACTACTACTCACTGGTGATGCATCGAGTTTTGTGGACTGTGTCATTAGATCCTTAGCATTGGACCTTTGATTGGCGATTTGTAAATGTTGTTGCAGCTGTTGTTTTATACGCATCGATTGTTTCGGAGCCAATGTGGCATATTTATGCAGCAATCTGGTGGCATCTTTGGTGGCTCGATAACAATTCTCATATTCCAATTCAGCTTCTTCTAGCCGTCGTATACCACTTTGCTTAGGCATCTCAGACATTGTTGTTGCCTTGGGCAATGGTGAATCTCTGGCATTAGGTGTCAGCGAATTTGTCTGGGATGGCGAATCTGTGGTATCATCAAATTTAAAATCAATATTTTGTAATAAAGCTAATTGTAATAATTCCGTTTGGAGTTTCTCTTTCATATGGGCGGCATCGGTTATTTCATTGTACGATGATTTTTCCGTATTATTGTTGTTATTATTATTATTGAGCAGCAGAGAAGATGACTTTTTATTATTTAAATTAACCGTATAGACGTTGTCGGCAATCTTTTGAGCATTTTGTGATCTACGAGATTTTGAGGAGGCCACCACGGGAGACGTACCTTCGCCGTTGGTAGTTGGCAACGATTTTTTACGTTGCTCTAGTATTTTCTGTGGCGATGAAATGTAGAGATTTTCTTTACGTTCTCGTTTCATTTTGATGTTAACCAAATGTTTGAGCCCAAGAGTGTGGGAGGATTTCTGAAAACAGAAAATTGGAAATAAGAGCTATTGCTAAGATGAAAATTAAATGATAAGGTTCTTCGATATATTTCTAGTTTGTAACCGCAAATATGTGTCTGCGTAAATGAAGTCGCCGTGATGCTGATGCCGTGACTCAGTTACCCCACAGCTTTATAAGCATTTATATAAACATAAACAAAAAACGGTACTTTTATTAATATAATTAAATCATACAGCGGTCCAGCTATAACTTGCATTGGTAATTTTTTTAAAGAACTCCGTTCGATTTCTTCTTCTTTCATACTTCATACTTCTAACAACATCATTAAAAACCAAAAATTCACATTCTCTACTAAATATTTATTTATTTATAATACATTCACAATTCACATGCATTTACCTCTTTTTCCCCGCTCCCTTTATGCGTTGTTGTTGGCGTTGTCTGTTTGGAGGGACTTATAGAGCCTCGTTTCATTTTCATTGTATCACAACTATTGGGATAATACGAGGGAATTTTGTCATCTACACTTATTATAGATTTTCTTGGAGTTTGATAATAATTTTCCTGATCTTCTGTTGTTGATAGAATTGCTGGCGAATCTTTTTCTCCCGATGAATCAGTCGGCGTGCTGGTACATAAATTAGCTGACGGAGGCTGTTCCAATTCTTGGGCTGCCTTAATGGTCAGTAAATTCTCATAGAGATTACCAGTAAAGTCTTTATTCAAAGGTGGTGTATTATCGTGTGGCCTTAAGATAACACTAACATTTATAGGGGATCCAGCCGATTGCATATTTTCATAGATATTGCTATCGTCGTGCTCCTTTACCGGTAAGGGTTTTCTTCGCAGCGGCACTATATCATAATCACTCTCAATGGGTAAAGGTTTTAATGGTTTAATAGGCTTTGGCATATCCTGATTGAGATCTTTGTTTAGTTCGGATGAATTTGTGTTGGATGAACAGGTCGATGTGGTTGAGCAATAAGAACCAGTGGAATAACCAGATGAGGTGGATGAAGTGGTGGAAGATGTGGTGGTTGCGGTAGCGGTTTCCTGGCCATCAGTCTTTTTATGCACAATGGGCGCCATTATGCAGTAACCCGTCAAATCATCTTCTATGACAATTTTATTACGTTTTAATTTTTGTATAGTTGGCACGGCCCCATTGGAGCCTACTAGATTTATCGACGAGGTGTTACAGGCGGAAAAATTAAAATTTTGTGGCAACTGTTCGGATATATTGAGACTTTCCATAGAGCCGGCTTTAGATTTTAAGGCATGAATGCACTTCAAAAAAGTTCTCGGCGCGGCTGAAGCACCTATGGCAGAGTCATCTAGACTTATTGAGCTATAATTATGTTGCTCTGCGCCTTGTAATTCTAACTCTTCTAAGTCATCATCATGATCATCTAAATCATTATTCGAATTATGGATCAAAAGCAAAGCAGCGATCTTTTCTTCATCAAATGTATCCAAAAAGTTAATTTTCGACAAGTCCGGACTCGAAAAGCTATTGCGCTTGTTGTGGCTCATACCTATAGGATCTGGTCGTTTGAGTATATCATTTGCATAATCAGGATAGTCCTCATTAGGTGTCTTTCTCTCTCCATTAATAATATCCTCCATGGTGCAGGCTTGAGATTCACTAACACTTTCCGAACGTTTCGAACGAACAGTGCCGAAAAAGTTATCTAAGACGTTTTTATATTTTTTCTTTTTAACTAATTCCGATTCGGGATTAGTATTGGAACGTGGAATTTCACTCAACGAACAATTGGAGGTGTCGGCCTCAAAAGTGTTGATACGTTTGCGATGCGGCGGTAAGGGCGGCGGTGCAGGTGGACAATCCAAATGCTCTTCTAATATGGCATTGATGACGCTTTGTGAACAAGGCTTCATTTCTTCATAAATACCAGAAGCTATAGAGGCTCGTGAAAGGCGACGGGAAAGACGTGGCGGTACATTGCCCTCGAAAATCTCCTCATAGATATCAGAAGCACGAGACACACGACGCGACCAGTTAAGATGGCTATTGGTAACAGGGATTTCAGGCAAAGGACCCAAAGCTGATAGAGCATCTTTGACGGCACTGCAAAGAAAGAAAGAGAGTAGAAAAAAATATAGAATTATTGAAACTGTTTAGTTTTGTTGTATCATTGGTAAAAACCTGCGATGAAAGATGGAAAGAAATTCAAAAACCATTATGAATTGCAAATTATTTAAACAATTTAATGATTACACTTTTGTACAGCCGCTGCGATACTAAACATCTTGATGTTATACAAATCTTTTAGAAATGTATATTTTGTGAGTAATATTAAATTAAACTTTACGCATATTGCCATGCCAAAATAACTTTGTGCAAAACCACAACTGAGGCACAAATATTGTTTACATACGTGCTGAAACGTTGTTCCCACAAACTTTTTTTATGCAGTGGTGGTATTTTTTTTATAAAAGTACAATCGCATACGTTAAACAGAAGGGGAATGCACAGTATAAAGATATGTATAAAGATATCTTAAGCCCAACAAATAAAAAACAATAACTGGTAGACAATCAATGGAAAAAAATATACGGTCTTTGAAATATTGTGGGTCTTATGCGCGATTTGGGTGTAAGAAAACGATGGTTGATGATGACTGAAAGCGTCAATAATTAAATATCGTATTTCACTTAGGAAATTCCCATATCTGGGTAATTTATCTCAAACTGGTAGTGAGAATTAGAAGATTTGTAAATGTGAAATGGGGCAGCTACTTAATAGCTACAGTATTGGTTAATAACACGATGTAGTGCATATGACTCGCTACTTGCACCTGTAGTGATTTTTCACAAATCTCATAAAGCGTTTAATAAAATCCGATCTATTTAACGGTCTAAAGGTAAACAGGATAATGTAATTTGCAGAAGCCAAGGACACATTTTTCTTGTGTTTCTCTTCCGATACAAAAGTGGTGAGTTAGAACTCAGCTTTTTATATACATACACTAGCTTTCCTGACTCGCGTGAACACTCCATTTATGTGATTGTAGCTTTATCCCATTGGTCTGAGTGATTGTACCGTTTTAGTCCCTTTTTATCTCTAAAAGTGCGAATTTCAAAAGAAACATTCGTATCGCACAACTAAAATGGACTGGTACCAACTCTAGTGTGATGGTCTTGGTCTTGGGTGTGATGGTACCAGTTTTGTCCCTATTTGGCTATTTTACCCCTAAATGTTCCAAATTCTAAAAACCCAATTTGGCGGCTCTCTAATTCTGTAGGGAGCAGTTCTATACACATTTTCGTAACCCTAGCTTTAGGTATTTGATCTGGGTGATATCATCAGTTTTATTCTTTTTTCGGTATTTTTACAATTAAAGAACGAATTTCGAAAAATTACATCACATCGCACAACTAAAATATTCATTTCAATTTTTGAGAATACCTTTAGCCGTTTAGTACCAGTTTCATCCCTTTTCGGCCCTTTTTACCCCTAAAAGGTAATAATTTCGAAAACCCTCCTTGCTTCGTTCTAATTCCATAGCAAGCCTATATAAATAATCATGATTACATCATTAGCCGTTTGGTTGGGTGATAGCAACATTTTTACTCCTTTTTGATTTTTTTACCCAGAAATATCGGTTTAAAAAAAGAAAAACAAATCCAATTTAATAGTAAGCAGTCGATTGGTCTAGGTGATGGTATAACTTTTATCCCTTATTGGTAATTTTTAACCACTAAAAGTACGAATTTCCAAAAATCCATTCTTAACTGACGTTCACTCGAAAAAAGAAAACACCATCCCAAATTTCATCATCCAATCTACATTTTAAATATATAGATTATGAAAATGTTATTACAATCGTTCTGACCGACATAACAATTCTTTCAAAGGGGCGTGGCACCTCCCAAAAGGAAACACCATCCCAAATTTCATCATCCTATCTACATTTTAAATATATAGATTATGAAAATGTTATTACAATCGTTCTGACCGACATAACACTTCTTTAAAAGGGGCGTGGCACCTCCCTCCCATTTCCCGACGAGACGTTATCCCCCATGTACCATTTACATATGTAAGAAATCTCATCTTCATACCTTACGTGGCTCGTGAAATATGAACGATTGTAATTTTGGCATGGGTGGGCGGTGCCATGCCTCTTTGTCTAATTATGTTTTCTTGTAACCTGTGGTAGAGGCCCTACGGACAGTAATACACAGTAAAAATGTTATTGCAATCGGTCCATATATTTCGCTGTGATAACGATTTTTCAAAAAGGGGCGTGGCACCGCCCAATTTCGAGGCAAGACGCAATCCTCCTTGAACCAGTAACATAATCTCGTCTTCATACCTCTAATGGCTTGTGAGATGTGACCGATTGCCATTCCGGTTTGTGTGGGCGGTGCCACGCCCCATTGTCTAACTATGTTTTCATATAGCCTATGATAGATTTTTATAATTTCTGGATATTATTGTAGAAAACAGCAAAAAGTGGTTCCTGTTCGTAAAAAAATGCTCAGATGACTTTAGACCTATCTCTATATCATGCCAATCCAATCCAAAAATTTTTTAAAATTTTATGAAATCTCAAATCCTTGAGCACATTATTCCATGATAGTCAATGTTTATTAGTCTGTTATAATATTGAAAACTACCAAAGAACGTGGACATTGTGTTATTTTATCTCCAGGCTTAGCGAAAGAATTTTGATAGGCGAGACCATGCAATCTTACTGAATTGTAAACATAGTATTCACTTTCAAAAATGACCTGCTTGTTAATGAAATTGTTTCTTAGTAATGAGATCTTCAGTGGTTTACTAGATGTGCCCAGTGGCGTTCCTCACGATTCTTGATTGGTTCGGGTTGACTCTCTTCAATGGCAACTTCGAATTCATGTTATATGAATGAGATTCTAAATCAATTTGAATTACATAAAGCCAATACTTTGAATATTTTAAAATGTCCTGGATATCTAAAGGACTCTTCGCTTATTACTTATGTTATATTGACCCTACTGTATGAAGAACTTGTATACTGCCTTATTGTCCTGTATATCTAAAGGACTCTTCGCTTATTACTTATGTTATATTGACCCTACTGTATGAAGAACTTGTATACTGCCTTATTGCGCCATTATATTTTTTCCATGTAGATTTTTAAAAAAGTTTGTACCTACATTTTTATGTTTTATATGTTTACTAATTGGAAATTTAAATAAATGTACAATTGTGTAATTTCTTCAGCTTATCATAAAATACTCAATTTTTGTATTTCATGTATTTCATCATATTTTACCAAGATTTTGTGCATGATTAATTGTTTCATCACTCTGTACAACGCCTCTCCACAATTAGCACTCTTATTGCCACCACTTTTCTTCACTCACCTCAACTCATTCCGTTTATGATGATCCCATCTATCGACACCACCACCCATTGTAATCATAGTAGAGCCACGACTGCTTCGTCTTTGCTCCAAGAATACCTGTCTGTACACTTCTAAATTCTTAATTGACTTTTTAATCCATTTCATATGTTTGCGACAACTAACGTCCGTATCGGACGCAAAGTAAATAAAACAATCTCGACGATTGTGAGTCCAAAATAAACCATATGAATGCTGCTTAGTGCGGGAGGTGGCTAAACTTATCGTAACCCCGGGAACGTTAATCGATACACACAACTGGGATTGTTCGCCCTGCTGTTCAGAGGTTGGCTGCTGCTGCTGCTGCAGTGACTGTATAGTGATGCGCAGGAAACAAGGTAAACATTTGATGGCCTCAATCTTCACCTGACATCTGGTCCACGTTTTGAATTTCAATGAATCAGGGCGTTTATCATAGATGTCCAGTTTGACGTCCATACACATGGAAATCTCATTGAATTCCATGATGTACTAGTAGAAATTTCAAACTAATTGCTTTACGTTCACTAAACTTTAAACGAATTGGAATTAAATTAAACTAAATAATTAACATTTCTGGTAACATAAAAAATAACAAACGAACTGGGTTGCACTACTTCTAATCACTTATTGGTAAGTTGCTGCTTTACACAATTTTCGTTTCATGTTGCTATACTTTTTTTGTGTGTGTACAACAACAATTGTCAAAGGATTCCCGTTCCTTGAAGTAGCAGAGAGAAAGAGCGAAAAGAGCAGAACTAAGTCATTTAAAAGTAATTGACGGCGTCACTTTGAAAATTCACTAACGGCTGCCTGCATTGCTGTAGGTAATGTATTAAATATCTTAATACAAATAAATAAGAAATGTAAATTGTTAGTTTGTTGATTTAAATTACTGGATTAAAATCTCTCATACCTTTTAGCGCCTTATAAACATGAAAAGTAGTAGAAATTTAAGGTATGTGAGTTGCCACATCGCACTTTTTTGAGGGTTAAGCAACAAGTTGGTTTACTATTTCATTTCCAACCACTTCCTTAAGCTATCAGCTGTACACAAATGAGCGCCATATTTTGTAAACAAATTTTTAACCAACAGGACGGGATTGTTTGTGTTTTTGTTTCTAAGATTCTCAATTAGAAAAAGACTTTGTCAATTTGATCCTAAGAAGAAATAGATTCTCATTAACGATGGAAGATTCTTATATGGAAGTTGAGGAAGAGCAGGAAGTATTGTAAGTTCATAAAGTGAGCACAATTTGCATACAATTAACGCATTTGTATCCCTCATAGATACGTTCGAAGTTTGGAAGATGTTAAGGGCATTATCAAACATGCAAAATTGGATGAAAGAAATTTAACACAGGTCACACAGGTATGATGAAATGTTAATTGGAATTTAAAGGTTGTTCATTTTTAATCTAATATTAGTCTCTACTGATCGTCGGGTATTCTTGAAAGAGTCCGGGTGACCCGGGAGCTTAGGTAGCTCCAATAAATGTACATAACTTTAGTTATTGTTTTAAATGCGATCAAAACCGACAATATAGACATAAGTAATACACTTTATGAGCAAAAATGTGGAATATGAGGAGAAACTCAGAAGTTCAGGCCGGGACCATCGCGCCCTTGTGAGCCTAAAATGGGTAGTTTAGGGTTCTATTGTGACTCCCTATGTGCGGGTACCCAAACGAATGATACTTACATAAGGTATATTAAAGATTTTATAAAAAAACATAAATGTTTACAATATTCTTCTTTGGCTTAATCCCCAAACATTGAAAAATTTATGTTTTTTTAAATCTTTATAATTTTTGTCTCGTTTTGTTGTTTTATCTAGACTAAAGCATTCCTGCAAGTAATTATTTTATTTTACACTGCTAATTAATATGCCTTTTCAAAATCAATTCGTCTATAAAATATCTTTACGTTACATTAAGGTGGTAATCAAACAACCCAAAGGTCTCTCGTTTTTTGTTTTAATAAAAGCTAAATAAAAAAAGGAAGATTTTAAACAATAAATAAAACATCCCAGTAGGGAAGAATACTAGTTCGGAACTAGTATAATACTAGTTCCCCATAGGACAGTGAACTAGTTCACCTTCCATACAAGCAACTGTCTCATTTAACACGTAGTTGTCCTAGGATTGGGGGGAATTGTCCCTTTTGTACTAGAATAGAACTAGTCCAGAAATTCTAGTCGGGCGGTAGTTGAATGTCTCCTTTGAACTAGTATGGAACTACTTCAAGAAATGTTAATAAGAACTAGTATTATTCTAGAAAAAATTGAGCTAGTACTGAACTAGATTTTGAATACGAAAAAAACATATACGACGTTCAAAATCCATTTTAATGTGGGTGAAAAATACTATATTGTAGTTAAATGCATACAACAATTTAATTTTTTTTTTTATCTAAAATAAATTTGTTTTATCCTCTAAAATTTATTAAAAAATTCCCTTTTTCTTATTCATCACCTTATAACGTTTAACTAGTTCAAAATTCGATAGTTTAGGACTAGTTCATTTTGGGAGTAGTTCACAATTCTATACTTTTGAACTAGTACGTATTTGAACTACTTTGACGATTCCCTACTGGGATATTATACAAATTATGTAGATATAAAATTTGTAATAGTTTTTGATATTTTACAGGCCATATATTACCCCTCAGCCGATATTGTCAGCGATAACCTTAAACTACTCGAATTGGACAATCACATGCTGGATCAAATCAAAGAGGGCCAAGTTTTGCATTTCAAGGGCGGCCACAATGAAAAAGTTGTTCTCTGCACCGATGAAAAAACCTACGACCTTAAAACCGCTGAAATCTCCAACAGTCTGTTACTTATACCCGATTTAAAATTTGGAGCTGCTACCAGCACCTCACCTTTGAAAAGTCCTCGTACAGCTAATAATACTTCGCTGGAGCGAAGTTTAAATGACAGTACCGATGATGATATACCCACAGAACGTTTACTTGAACAAAGGCAAATAATTAAAATATTTCATGAATACTTTGAATGTCGCGAAATACGACCGAGATTTCGTAAATTGGGCGATCTATTACAATTGACCCGTTACTCTGGACCTGAGAATGAAGAATGTATCGATCGTAAATTATTATTCACATTCGATCAACTGCTAGATACCGTCCAGTGTAGTCGTAAACAATTCGTGGAAGGTTTGAAGCAATATCGGGCCCTGGAATTTGAAGGATGGATGCGCATGCTGGAGTGCGAATATGAATATAGAATTGTCAATTTAATGGTGGGTCTAATATCGGAAAACTCTTGGGCTCTGGACGAGGTAGAGAAGGAAGAAACCGTTAGTGCATTGGAGGGTATAGCTCCCAAACAAATTGTAGTGGGATTATTCGATATATATACTTCGGCAACGGAAGGAAAGGAGCAACGTTATACATACAAAGAGGAATTGGTAGCCAGAATTGTGGCCCAGAATATTTTGCAACCGGGTTTAAAATTCCGTGTAGATGAATTTATGAGCACCTGGCAGGAAGCTGTACCCGAGGGCATGAAATGTGATGTAAGTTGTTTAAAGTTAACATCAGTTTTCAAATTGTGAATATATTGTTTTGTTTTCAGGAAAGATATTTGCGTGGCTTGGGCATTTTCGATAAGGAAGGTGCTGTACCTTGCATACGTTCCCTGCCGGAAGATAATTTGCCTTTAAATATCCACGATCGCATGCGTTTGTTGTTTAAGACCAAGTCTAAGTGGACACTAGATGAAATGGAGCCTTATATAGAGTAAGATTGTTGGCAAACTATTGCAAAATGCTGTGACTAATATTTGGTTATCTTAACTTCCAGATGTTTTACCACACCTGTGTTGTCTGTTTCTATTTTAATGGCCAAACATGCCCGTTCTTTAATGGAAAATGGCGTGCGTTACTATGTAACTAAACATTAGTGATTTTGTATTTGTTAAAAGAAAATACACAATTGACTTTATCATATTTACACAAAACTAAATAATTGCGTTATCAAAATTATCACTTTTTCTTTTTATTGCGCATTTTCTTAGCATTCTTCATATCTTCTATGGCTTCTTTCATGGCCTTCACAGCACTATTGGATTCTTGATTATCTGCACCCATTGTAGGAGCAGATATTTCAGGCATTTGTAAACCGCCAGTAGCCGTAGGATATCTAAAAGAGAGGAAAATGATTTTAATATTGAAAGATCAATTGAAAAGCTATCATAATTACTTGAAGCTAAATCCTCGTGGAAATATTTGTTTGGATAGCAAAGATTTTAGCTCATGCCTAACGCTATCCAAATGTATGCGATTACGACGTTTTTCTATGATGTAAGCATCCTCATCCTGATCACTGCCACTGCAATGGAAAATACAATTTAATGTTAACTAAATAGTCTTAATACTAAAGTTTAAAATTAACTTACGATTCATCGTTGTAGCCGTCTATAACCATATCCATTTCTTCGGCATGTTTTTTCATCCAGCCCAATTCGTTTTGGGTGCGTTTAAGTTTTAATTCTTGTATATCCACTTCACGGGCCAAATTAACTCTTTCTTTAACAGCGGATAAATAACGTTCCGACACGGGGAACAAAGGTAAATCTTCAGCTGAATGAAATTAAACACGTTTGCTATCAGTTATTGTACAATTAGTAATGTTTCCAAAACTTACTCCTTTCTAGAGTGCGGTATAATTTAATATAACTTTTAACTTCGCCTGGCTCCATAAACATTACGGTAATGCCATTTTTATTGGCCCTGGCTGTTCTTCCTGATCTGTGAACATAATTTTCACTGGTACGGGGCACCTAAAAGGTAAAGAACACCAATATAAAGTTTCTATTTGTTTAAGCAATAAATAACAACAAACCTGATAATGTATGACATGTTCCACATTAGGTATATCCAAACCTCTGGCTGCAACATCGGTGGCTATAAGAAAACCACAGGGATCATCGCGGAACTTTTCAAGATTTTTCAAACGTTGCTTTTGTATCATATTAGCGTGTAAAGGCAACGGATTACATTGTAACAAGCCAAAGAGAGTGGCCAAGCGTTTGACACAATCAATGGAATTACAAAAGACAATAGTGCGACCAGGATGACGCTCCACAAAGTAATATAAATAGTAATCTTTGTGATCTATGGGACAGATCAGACGGCATTCGGTAAGAGTTTGAGCAGTCTCTGAAAAAGAAAAAAACTTTGCATTCTAATATTTTACATAAGCAAAAGTTTGAAAACTTACGTTGAGATCTTGTTATATCCACAATTTTCGGCTGTGATATACCTAATTCTTCTATAAGACTCTGCAATTTCATCTCCGAAGTTTGTTTAACAAATTTTGGTTTTTTGCCAAAATTGCGTTCTGTAAAAAAAGAGAGATAGAAATTTATTATAGAATAATACGAATATGTCAAATATACTTACTTTGCAAATGTTCAGGCAAATCATGTACCAATGTCAGTGTGGCAGAGAATACAAAGTTTTGTCTTGACTGTTTTTTCTGTTCATTTTCATTTATCAGCTTTAATATCATCCTCAATTCTTCAAAATGTCCTTTTTCCACCATACGATCAGTTTCATCTATAACCAGAAAACTGATGTTCTCCAGATTTCTTAAATGCTTATTATCTTGCTGATACAATTCCCAAAATCTTCCGGGAGTGGCTACCACAATTTCTGGATGTTTATTTAGAACACGCTCTTGTTTGGCTACAGCCAAACCGCCAAATATAGCAGCAACCTGTATACCTATAATACATATAATAAAGCAATGGGAAAATGTTAGAAGATTTTCATTTTTTTTTATTCTGTTTGTATATACCTGTATATTTTGCAGCCGCCACCAAGTGATCTTTAACCTGTACGGCTAATTCTCTTGTGGGTGTCAATACTAAAGCATATAAGGGTTGCTTGCTTTCTTCATCTTCTTCAATTTCAAAATCAGAATTGTCATCTGTGTTTATGGGGAATTCATCTTCACACTCCATGGGAACTTCTTCCGTTGTATTTTTGTTTTTAGCTTTAGCTAAAGGTTTCCTAATGCCAGTTGTCATATTCTTTCTTTTCAATTCCATAATACCTGCCAAAAGTGGAATTCCAAAGGCTAACGTTTTACCACTTCCAGTTTCGGCGGCGCCCAATATGTCCTTTTTGCCCAATATGGCAGCAGGGAGGGTTCTTGATTGTATTTCTGTGGGTGATTTGAAGCCTTTTTCGGCCAAAGCTTTGAGAATATTTTGGGGAACACCCAGACCATTCCAGCCCTGAAAAGAATTTAAAGGAAAGAAAATTTAACAAAAGATAAAATAAATATAAAACAGGTAACATTAACAGGAAACCAATGATTTTAAAGTCAATTCCCCATATCCATTGGGATTTTTTCCCCAAAAATTCCTAATATTACGTTAAAAAGTGTCAATGTGCAATGAAGCTTAGGTTCGTTCCAAAAAAAAAGAGATCATAGCAAAAAAGTTGCTTAACATGTGATAACCTGTCCTTCTAAGGACATTATCATTATGATTAGGAACCGTAAGCTAGTGTCGGCGTTTGAAAAATAGAGAGGATCATTTAGGAGATGAGAACTTTTATACTAAAAACAAGAGGGGTTATTTTCGTCAACTGTGAGAAAGTCTACCTGCCTTTTTAAGAACCTATTCATTATAAGTAGAGACACGATCGTTAAAAATAGAAGCGTTAAACTTCACTCAACTGTGAGTAGCTCTTCCATATCTTATTAATAGGTTACAAAGGAAAAATATAAGAAAATTATTGAGTTTCTTCTGCATTTTGCCGGAGACAGATTTAAAAGTCTTCCATTATAGAATATACTTCCTTTATGTCAATTTCCGCCATCAATCTTTTGCGCTAGCTTTCTTAAAACCTATAAATAAAAAATGCTCACCTCCAAATCGTCTATACTTATAGCATTGCTATTAACCAATTCAGGAACTTGATCATCATCAATTTCTTCTTGATCAGCTTCAGAGGCTTTCTCATCATCTTCCTTCGGTGGTGGCCTTAGAAACTTAAAACGATCTTCACCATTTTCATCTTGCTCGTCCTGAGCCTTTTTCTGTTCTTTTTTGGATTTTTTGCCTTGTTCTTTTGATTCAGTTTTATCTTCACCGCCACCTTGTTTTTTAGTCTGTTTACGTTCCTTCTTCCTCTGTTCTCTCCTCTCTCGTCTTCTTTCCAATTTCATAACAACACGATCTTTAAAAGCTTCCTTTTTGCTTTTCTTTACTTTACCCTCATCATCTGATTCTTCATCGTCATCAGATTCGAAATCATCATCCTCATTGTCAGAATTTGCATTTGTTGAATCTTCTGCTTCTTCTGTGTCATCACCAACTTTACGTTTTTTGGTGTCTTTCTTGCGTTCCATGCGCTTTTGTCTGCGTGTGGACTTGGGCTGTAAGCAAAACGTTTTTTTTAATCCTCTTTTTGAGATTGACTTTGACCTTACCTTTGCTGTCTCCACCAAATTGCGATCATAGGTCTCCAGGACTTCCAAACCAATCAAACCCTCCAGTCCGACACCATCTTCAGAGATAACACTGCCTTTTATTTTTACTTTTTCCCAATTGTTTTGAGATTTAGGTATTTTTTTCTTGTTTTTGCCAATTGGTACATTGGCTTTAGCATTTTTCTGCTTGTTTTGTACCATTATTTTAGATATTTTATTCCAAAATATCAAATTTTTATATTTTTGCGGTGAAAATACGACTCTCCCGCACGTGTTTTTGTTTTGTTATGATTTTGTATTTAACATTCTCATTCTCTCGTTTGTCAGAGTTGGCCAGAGTAATATCAACGGAATACAGAGATGTTATACATCTCTAGCTAGAGTTGCATTTATTATTCCATACTGGTGGTGGTGGATGGCAATGCCAAACGACCGTTGTTAATTAAATTCGAATATTGGGCATGGTCGAAACTTAAATAATTTTGGAAACCCGAATTTTCATTGAAAATTAAGCAACAACTAGGGATAATCATTAGGGCGCTAGAAACGAAGTACAGTGGTTTGGCACACAAAAAACTTGTTCAAAAGAGCCGAATACGGGTCGGATTATCAAAAATCTTCTTAAACGGCGAAAGGCAAATTCATAGATGGGGTGGTGTCGGAGGAAGCCCAAATAACCTGTCCCTTTGAGCTCTATGATGATCCTTAGGTGCGTATTCAACTAAAAGATATTTATGTATTTTTTTCCAAACCAATATGCCATGGTCAGCCCCATCTGTGGGCATTAGTTCTAATCATTTTAAAATCTCAAATCAAATATTAGTTGTTTTTGTTTCTTTATTTTTCGTACGTTTTTCAAATTTACACATCGTTTCCATTTTCCCCCTCTTTTTGTTTGCACTGTTATCTGATTGAGAATTAAATTAAAAAAAAAATCAATGAACTAAGAATTAAAACCTAATGTTAAGATCGACCAATCAGTCAACACCGCTTTATTGGGCGAGACCCATCTTCTTCTTCAAGGATTCGGGCATCTCTGGTGGTGGTGGTCTGGGCATGCGCAAGTATACTTTGACAGCATCATAAATGAACCATTGGGCGGCAGTCAAGGTACCAATCATAACAATCCTAGGCATTAAGCCACCCCACAAACCTGTTAAAAACAAATGTCGCATTAAATTCCACATATAAATTGAGACGTAAAGTTCAAAAACTTACCGGCCCAGCCCAATTGTTTGGCTACATCGAAGGCCGAGGCACCCTTGGCTTGATTCAATTTGGAGACAACGGTATCAGCAGGATGTGAAACAATAGCACAGAATACACCGGCAATGTAACCAGCAGCAAAGGTAACCACCAATTGTTCACCCTTGGTGCATTCCTGGCGTGGTTTGGGCACAACATATCTAATAGCAGATAATGAGAAATGTTAAGACATTACCTTTATACTTTTCAAAGGAATGCTTCGTTTACTTACTGGTACAACAATTCCAATGTCCTTTCAAAGCAGGCAAACTTCATCATGGTGTATGGAATTTGACGCATCCACAAGGGTACCAAACCCTTGTAGAAAGCACCCATACCCTCCTGGGCGGACATCTTGGGCAAGGCTTCCCTCAAAGTGTTGGCAAAGCCAGGAGTGGTTTGAATCTTTACCTTGGCAGCTTCCATAGGAGCCAAAGCGATATCAGCAAAGAATTCAGCCGAAGCTGAAGCGGCCAAATACAGGGAAGTTCTGTACAAATAGGATTTCTCCTCACCAATGGCATTGGAGTACATAACTTTGAAAACTTCATAGAGACCGAATTTGCAGAGACCCTGCATAGAATAACCAAAGAAGGTGGGCGCCCAGCCCTTGGACAAACCCTTGACACCGTCCTCGGCTAATGTTACACGGAAACCATTTACGACACTCTTGTATTTGGCGGGATCGACTTGTAGACGACACTTAACTAAATCCAATGGTACGACCATGGTGTGGGTAATACCACAGGAAATGATGCCACCCAGACCGCAAAGAGCGAAATAATAATTGGAGCCAAATTCGCAAGAATCTGAATTAATAACACCAAAAAGTAAAAAACGTTTTCAATTTACTACAGTAGTGGTTTATTTCAAATAACATTACATACCTCCCTCAGCAGCTGCAGCAGCTTGGATTCTATGGTTTTTAGTTAATTGACCATTTTCCAGAGCTGGTTCACAGCTGGCTGTGGTGAATGGTTTTTTGAAGGGGGAATTTTGGGCAGCTTCTATCAGTGAAGTGAACAACATCGTGTTGGGCTTTTTTATGGGATTATCTGCAAAGATGATGGAAAAAATAGAGTTGTTAAAAATTTTATTTTAGAAAATACATCTGTTACGAAATGTAATCTAAGTAAGGTAAAATCAATATTTTTTAATTAGAAATAATTATTTTATTTAAACAACGTTTATTTTAGGGTCTTCTTTTTGAATATTTTTTAGTTTAGTTACTTTCGTTTCTCTAAATCGATTTAAAATCTATATGTTTTTAAAAATATTGCCTGGATATATAAACAAACTTTGTAAGTGCGTATAAAAACTCACAATAAGACGTTAGCATATATTCAGAGGCGTGAAGTCTGTATCTACACATAATTTCCTATACACATTACTTTCCCAAAGAAATTGTTTATTAATTTTTCTCAAAATTTTTGGTTTTTTTTTCATAATGCTATAAATAATAAAGAATAATAACAGAAACAACGATTATTTTTTATAAATAAAATTTATTTGATTTTTTTTGAAATTTGAATAATATGATGTTAATTTAAAAAAAAGAACAAATCAAACAACTAATTGATGTTATAATGTAGTTTTTTAAATTTATTCTTGTTTAATGAATCTATTTTTCAGCAATCTGTTTTCCACAAAAAAAAATATTTTTATTAATTATATTTTGGTTATTTTTCGACCTGTTATCTTTAATTCCAGTGTTCAATTTATCAAGCTCGAGGTCTTTTTGATTTTAATAAAATTTGTTTTTATTTATTTATCCAATATTTCGCAATTATCTTGAATTGCATCTTCAGGGATCTACATGGATCTACCTGATCTACCTGAAGATGCAATTCAAGATAATTGCGAAATATTGGATAAATAAATAAAAACAAATTTTATTAAAATCAAAAAGACCTCGAGCTTGATAAATTGAACACTGGAATTTTTATTAATTTTCTTTTTTGGAAAAAATATTTTTTGAAAATTAAAGAAGGATTAACATATTTTTAACTAAAAAAATAACAAAAAAGTATTTTTCAGATTATTTTTGTTTAAATCATTCCCTTCGTGCGTTGAAAATTCTCTGAAAATAACTTTGTAAAAATGTTTTTTGGATAAAATAAAATATCAATATTTTTTTGAATATTTTTTTCTGAACAAGGAAATATTAAAGCGAAATATTAGTGCGAAAATCAGAATATTTTGGCCACTGTTTTTAAAATAAATTATGTATTTAACATTTATTCGAATTTGCAAAATTTAAATACATAAAAATTAAGTTTGTTGCTACTTTTGGACAAAATATCTGTAATCTAGTGCAAGTGTTAAACTTTGGAGACTTTTGCGCTGTATTTTTTCTTTGTTTTTACACATTCAAAGTTTTCTGACCATTGTTTGGTTTGGAAGAAATATTTTTTTTAAATAAAATATTAAATATAAATTTACGTTAAGTGTATCGAAATGATACAACAAATCTTAAATAATTTTTATTTAATAGTTATTTGTTTTGTTCTTATTTAAAGTCGACTATCAAAATGTCCCAAAAAAAAAATTTATTAAAAAATAATTATTTTTCTATTCCATTAAATTTTTTCGAAAATAGGAAACAATTTTTTTTTTTAACTTTTGGCAACTGTTGTTATTCTACAGTGCAAATTTTAAAACTATGTTCAGAACATTTGTTGGGCAAATGGCAGTCTTTTAAATAACACCATATATCTTTTCAAAAATATTCCAAAATATATTTTAGAAAAAATTTAGAAACAAATATTTTTGTATTTTCTAAATTAAATTTTGAAAAGATTAAAAAAAAACAGTTTGTATTTTGATTAACTGACTGACAGACTGATCATTGCCCTGACCAAACGGCTCAGTCTAGATTCTAGAATCTCGAAACTTGGGGTGTACATTAGTAGGCTATCGATAAGAAGGAATTTTTCGAAATTCGTACTATTACAGTTACAAAGGCCGAAACAGGGATAAAATTGGTACCATCACCCATACTAGTCGCAATCATAAAAATTTAGGCGAATATCTATTTATGGAATAGTTGTGCTATTAGAAGACATTTTTCATATAAGTACTTTTAGGGGTAAAAAGGCCAAAAAAAGGGGTAAATCTTTGTCAGCTAAAGCTGAAATCGGAAAAAATTAAAATAGCACGCTCCTAAACAATTAAAAGGCTGCACGAAGGAATTTTTTGAGATTCGACTATCAGGTATAGCCCAAACCGAATAAATAAACGTAGAATGGCGAAAATTGGGGCTAATATTTATTTTATAGAACATTTATACGATGCGAAATTTCGAAATTAGTACTTTGAGCCGAAATAGGTATGAAACTGGTACCATCACTCAGACCACACGGCTAAAAGTAGCTTGAAAACTCAATTTGCCTTTACACCCCATGAATGGGTATGGGACAGCTTCTTGCGTTGCTGGAAATTTTTATATTCACAACTAGCATTTTAGCGCAAAAAGAGGATGAGAGTGAAGGATGAAAGGAGAAGCCAACTCGCTCTCCCAACCCCTAATGATTTCACAGACAAGGCCGTGTCATCTGTGGTGGCAGTGGTGAGACTACTTTTGAATCTCTCTCTGATGAGGAAGGTGTCATTATTGTAGATGAGCTTTTGTCTGATGGCGAGGTTCTTCTGGAATCCTTGAGGACGGGACTCGATGAGGCTCCACTTCCGAAACCTCCTTCTACATCGTCGATACCCATTGGTAGTACCGACCAGGAATCGGCCAAATCCGATTCGAGTGTCCCTCCTCTCTGTAAATAGGATGCTCCTGGATATTCATGTAGGACCACCTCGGTGGACAGTGATATCCGAAAAAGGGGAACCGGTGGCTGGCTATATACGATTCTTCTGGAATCCTTGAGGACGGGACTCGATGAGGCTCCACTTCCGACACCTCCTTCTACGTCGTCGATACCCATTGGTAGTACCGACCAGGAATCGGCCAAAACCGATTCGAGTGTCCCTCCTCTCTGTAAATAGGATGCTCCTGGATATTCATGTAGGACCACCTCGGTGGACTGCGATATCCAAAAAAGAGGAACCGGTGGCTGGCTATATACGATCCTGCAGTCTCCTTAGGAGATTTGTAGGAAAGGATATTGCTCTGCTGCCCGGTAGGAAAAAGGGACTGGTCAAAAAGCATTTGGGGTATGTGGCTAGATTTGAGAAACCGTATCCCCACGCACAGAGGGTTGAAATGTACTAAAAGTGGGAATAAATTCAAAAACTGAAGTTTGTCTTGCAAATTTTTTATTGGCAGTAAGCGGTCAAAGTTAAACAATTTCTAAAAATTTTGCTTGACTTGTCTAAAATAGAAAATTTATATTTTTCGATTTCTTATAATTTTTATTACGTCTTCTTAAAGTAAAAATATTATAATGGAACCATCAACTTCAGGTATTTGGGTATAATTAAATATATTTCGTTTAGATAAATGTTTTGCAAATATTTTTAATGTGCTCCATAAATGTTGTATTTTTTATATATGGTCCAGGCAGGAAACAAAAAGTATTTTTGTTTTACGAAAAAGTAAGTAATTGTACACAAAAAGAAAAATTTGTGTTTTTAGTACAATAAACTGTATATTATAGTACTTTTTGTGTTCAAATAAAGTACTTTTGGTTTGATAAAAGTACTATTTGGTACAACAAAATTACTTTTTAGTACAATAAAATCACTTTTTGTGTAATATAAAAGTACTTTTTGGCACACTGAAAGTACTTTTTAGTACAATAAACTATACTTTTTGAAACAGTTAAAGTACTTTTTGATACAATAAATGTACTGTTTGAAAGTTATTTTTTTGGTACAATAAATGTTTTTGTTCTGGTCATTTAGAGTACCATGGAGTATAATAAATGTACTTTTTTTTATAATAAGTTGTACTTTCTATTACAATAAAAGTATATAGGAATCTATCAATATTTACTTCCGTTTTCAAAGCAAAAGATAAAGTTCATCAAAAACAGTTATTCACATTTCTCAGATGTGTAAACTGCTTTTAAATTATTCTGATGAAACTTCAAAAAAAAAAAAACGCTGTCAAAAATAACTAACAAAAACAAACAATAGTTCAAAATGTTGTGTTCGAATATTTTGATGAGGTTAAAAAACCGTCAGTAGTGTCTTTACTTTATAAAAAAATAGTTTCAATATAAAAACCACTATTTTAACCTAAGGACATATTACTTACTTTCAGTAAGGCTTATTCTTTCAAATTATTTCTCACGTTAATTAAATTGTGCAGTCCTTTATTTAATATAAATTTAAATTTAAAAGAAAAATAAAATTTACTATTCAAAAATTAATTTATTAAATCAATAAATCATATAAATATTGAAAAAAAATTAAATTGGGTTTCATTTTATTGTATCATCCATTACGAGTTTTATCGAGTATTTCTGTACCAAAATTTAAAAAAAATTAAAAAAAAATAGAATTTTATAAACTCTCCTTTTGCATTACATCTTAAAAGCTAAACTTGTTATATCATCTGCTAGAAAATGATATGTAATTATTATAGTGCATTATTCCAAAGAAAATACTGATATGGTTTTTTTTTGCTTTAAATGCACAAAAATATAATTTTTTATGGATTTCACATGTAAAAATAGAGTAAATTTAGAAAAATTGTTTCTTTTTCACGATAACTGGGTTATGCAAAGTACGACATTAAATCGCCAGTAATGAAAACTTCTTAAGTTTTTTTCTTTTAAAAATTCAATTATGCAAATTTCTATAGCCCAAAGTATACAATTAGTCAAAGATTCAGGTTGTTTTTTAAATTTGTATTTCAAAGTCTCTGAAAATCTCTTGCCAATTTTGCCAATAGTTCAAGTTTACAGGGTCAATGGGTATAACGTCAATGACCGTGATAGACGATTTTCCGTTTGGTCTTGAGGCCTAATTTGCTGTAAGCAGTCAGTTACACGTTTTAAGGTTATGTACTGTATATTGCCATAATGTGCCAAATATGATGTAATTTTTGGTATTCTTTTTTTATTTGATCATTGCATGAATTTGTTTTTTGCACTGAAGGTCATTAACACTTTGCAGTCGAACAAAATGTTGATATAATTTATTATGACATTGCTGCAATGCATTGGATAACACGTGATAAAGTCCTCTTTTTGTGCATTCAAAATTTAAATTTTTTTTGTATATGACGGAATTTTATAGCTATGGATATTTTGTAATAACCAGACGTTTTGGTATTACAACAATTGTCGTATGTCATATCATAACAACTAACTGGATTATTTTTAGTTATACTGCAGCATTCCTTTGTTGTTATTGTAGTTTTTGCACATTTCATTATTAGAGACGAACCCAATTTTATGCCAAAAATAATAAAAAATATATATACATATGTTTTATATATTTAGCTTTGCTCCATCGTTATGGCGTTGCATTTTCAAAAAACAAATTACGTAACAGCTTTAAAAGTTTATAGTTTACGTTTTAAGCAATTGTTTTAACTTTAAAAACATTTTTTTTATATGCTTAAGTATGGCTTAACTCACTTTTCGAAACAAAACAAAAATTCGAGTTGGAACTTTAGAAACTTAACGAAATTTATCTTTTTTTGCAAAGAATAAATTTCGCTTTTATTTAAGATAGCGTAATTAGCGTATGTTACGCGTTCGTTTAACACCCAACAACTGAAATTATTTTCAAAATTTATTTGAAAAATTCAATGAGATTTTGTTTGCATCCCATTTGTTGTCGTTCAATTCATTGTCCACTCTTGAAAGAGAGAACAAGATCGCATGCAACTACTCAGAGTGCATCTTTGGCAAAACAAAAAGAGGCTAGACGCATACGGTTAATATGCGTGAGACGATTTCTTGTTGTACTTATGCATTGCGATAAATTAAAAATACATTTCATTAACATCTCAGCAAAAATGTCCTCAAACAAGGCCAATATTTTTATGCAATAGAAAGAGATTAAGCAGGAAGAGAATGTGGCAAAGAGAAATGCTATTGTGATACAGTGGTGCAAAAATGACTTTGATGTAGGTAATTGAAGAATAGATACTTTTGAATCGGGTTCAAAAGTATTTTTTAAGCTTAAACAAATGAACAAACAACAGTGACAGGTGATTTTTATATACTAAGATATATCAGTATATGAATAATAAGATATATATTAGTATAAGATCTATACAGTCCTAGGCATGTTAAGTTGAAAATAAGAACAATTTATTTATACATACTTACCTATTCGAATACACAACCACTAAAATTTTTTGCTTTTACTTATTCGTGGTACTTTGCATTAACATTGGTGTTGGTTTTATACCTCATTTACTGCTTAAGGGTCCAAATTTTAAATTAAATTTTTAGTAATCTAAAAGTAACAACAAACCCCGCCTAACACCTCTTTCAAAACCTGCCTTTAAAATAATGCTACTTAAAATCTAACACAAACATTTATAATATTGATAACTTTAAATAAAAAACCATTTGCGTTTTTTCTGTAATGTTTTTGAAAAATAATTAAACTTTTGTCATTAGACTTTATTTTATGTTTTGTTTCATTATCTTATATATTTGAATGTATTTTAACATAGTAGTATACAAAAATGTGTGTGTGTGTGAGTGTTTTTAATTATTGATTTATTTTTTTTATCGTTTTTGTTTTGATTTTATGTTATATAAAGCAATAATACTTTGAAATAAGTACTTTTTTTGTAGTTGAAATGGACATACGTATAAATAAGTGAACACTTATTTTCTTAATCTCGCTCTCTTTTTACACTCTCGGCATGCTAGCGAGAGAGAGAGGTATCGAGACGTTTATAAAAATATAATACTCAATATTATTTAAACAATCTTAACATAGGTAAAATATAGTTAAGCATTTAAATGCATACGTTTTTTAGTAAACATTTTGTTTTGTTGAATTGTGTTTTTTTTTGTCGTATTCTTCTTCTAGCGGTTACTAAACATTTTTCTTTGCATATAGTTAAACTATAGAAAAAAAGTTTTTGTATTGTTTGTGTCTTAACTAAAAAAAAAATTCTCTGGTTTTAACTTAAAAACTAATATTGGCAATCATATTTGTTGTTTCATCTTTTGTAAGGTGGAATTATTTTTCTGGACTTAAATTTAAGAAAAATGTATTTTAAAACAATAACTATGCATAAAATACAAATGTATTAACTTAAAATTATGGCTATGATTCGGAAGTTTCCATATGTCTATGCACTGTGACTGGAGCTAAAATCAGATGCGTGGCGCCGGGGACATTTAGATCGTCTCCCGCTGTAGCTGTTTGCAGGGGTATGGTGGTGGATTCATACACTCCTCTGCTGGGCGAATGATACTTTTTCGGTGATGTTAAGTTATATCTAGATTCCTTGGAAGGAAATCCATAATGTGATGATTGTTGCTGCTGCTGCTGCTGGCGATTAGTGGGCGATGATATGGATGTTGATATTGACATGGTGTCGGATTTACTATGGCGTTTGTCGTTTAATAGCAACGGTTCAGCCAAAGTAAAACATTGATGATCCGATGAATCTTCATGCGGTGTCATGGTGGAATAACCATGATCTGATTCGCCATTGGGTGGCCGACGATAACTGCTTCCCGTACTCATGTGATAGGGTGATATATCAGCAGCATTCATAAGACTTCGTTGGGCAGCTGTGTGGTCATAGCCGCCACCATTAGGACCTCCTCCGGGAGGATCATCGTGAGCTTGACAGTCGTCAAAATTAAAACGTGACAATGGTAGACCATAGTTTTCTTCTTGCATAGAATCCATGTAGAATTGCTCCTGGGAAGAACTGTCCACGCTGTGTCGATAACAGTAGATGGCAAAGCCAATGACTATAGCTAGAACAACAATGGCCCCACCCACAGGACCAAAGGCCGAATAGTTATTGGGTTTCTGTGAGGGATTATAGCCATGGGCGGCCATAAGATCGGCATCGTCTAAGTCACCATAGGGCGATAGACCAGCAAGGACACCTGGAAAAAGAAAAAAAAACATATTTTGAAATAAATTAATTGTCAAAAAAAACCTTAAATAATTACAATCATTGTCGGCTGCGCTATGCATAGCAGCTACCACACTTTTCTGCCGTTTCACCGGATATTGAAAAATATTAAACAAAAATAATAATAATTTGCAAAAATTTTTCTTCCCTGGACTTTTCTGTTACTACTGTCTTAACAAAACTTTTCTTCTATCTTTAGCCGTTTCCACAAAAATCGACAATTAACCACAAATAGTGTTTTTAATTTCATTTGTACCTTAACTAACGCACACTTACCATTATAGCACGCCGACTGTGCACTACAGAATGACGCTGCAAATCCATTGCCATCCACATCCTGCTGACACCATTCACAACCCATTACACCCAGACACTCTCGCTGGCTACCATAGATATCACAATTTATATTTGAACATGGCGGTAATAGCATATTTTGTTCTTGCGTCAAAAACATTTGTGGATCCGTCACAAATGTCTCATACGGCGGTTCACAGTATGAGTATTGTTGTGTTATATTTAGATACGTCAAATGCTCCTTGCCCTCCTCCTCGTCATCGCCGTCGTCATCCTCTACAGCGGACGCTGCAGAATCACCAACATTTGTTACGGGCATAGGACATTCACAGGGACATTCGCAATCCGATTGATCCATGCGTTTACAATTCAAACACTGCCGATCAATGGTGCTGCAAGGACAGAAAGCGCCACCGTCGCATGTAGAATTGAGTACAGCTGCGAAAATATTTGAACCTTTCAGCAATGAAATGGCATACTTTGTTCTCTCTCCATGCACAACATTGGTAAGAATATCGCCCAGGGAAGTGTTGAATACATAATAGCGCTGTAAAGTACGATTTTGGTAATTGGCACAGGCCAATTTTCTTACAAGATTTTTGTGGTTCAGTATATCATTCGATAGATATGATTCCTTGTGAGTCAAATGCTCATGTGGTCTTCGTTGATTACGCGTAGAAGTTTTCGGTTCCATCATGGAGGGGTGAGCCACTAGGAAACCTTCGTTTTCGAATAGTAAACATTTGATGTTATGCATTTGACACAAAGGCGTTGTATCTAAAATCAATTTGTAGAGGAACGAGTACGGGACATCCAAAGCTACTATAGCTACAGGTTGATCGCGTTCTATGGAATGCAAAGCATTCGATTTGCCTTCAAATAACGTATGCGCTATTGTTATAATGTAACCTGCTCCGGCAGCATCCAAATAGGGTTCAGTAGTTATGATTTTACCAGGATTTTGTATAGCTTTGCGATACCAAGGCCTTTGGGATGGATCGTAATTGTTATTAAGCAAGCAGCCGGGATAGATCTGCAGCACACCATTAACCGAGGCAATGTAACGACGTATGATAACGTTTTTCAAAGTTCCTCGGGCATCTTGGTGTCGCTTTTTAAGGTGTTGCATGGCCGTATACAAAGCATTTACCTCCTGGCGTATTTGTGGCCTTAGTCCGGGATTTGCTATGAGCCCTGTAGAGTCTTTAAGATAAGCCATAATATTTTGACTTTGCTCGGTAAGATGAGCCGGAGAAGAACTCAAACGGTTGTTGTGCAGAAACGTAAAAGGGGATTCAAAAGCCAAAGAACTTAAAAATAATGTGGCTGCATCCATAGTGGAAATTTGTCTAAAGTATCTGCACAAATTTGTAGGACCCTGAGGAGGCAACAAGTCCAAACGATGATAAATCAAATCGATGGTGGTGAAATACTTTTCATAATCCTCGGCATGCTGATACATGGGCATATTGTTCTTGTTTACAAAATGTTTGAGAGTCAGCGGCATTGCAGCGGGCAGTTGAGCATTCAGCTGCATGTCCATAGGTTTTGAGGTGGCATTGGCTTCTTCTTCGAACTTTCGTGTATTTACCATACATAACACATAAAATCCCAAAATGTTGTGCCATTGATAGGTTCTGACAAATTTTTCCTGCTTACGATTACGCGTCAAATAAATTGTGGTCGACACGTTGCCATTTTCTTCCAACAACAGTTTCTGACGAATATCATCAAAATTTGTTGAATTCTCTAGATATTGTATGTCCACAGGGAAGGGTGTCTGATTTTGCATTGACGGACGGGGAAAAGCGGGATGAGCCAGAGTATTGCCATCGGTTTCGATCAAGAACGCATAGGAGTTGTCATTTTTGTTACTCATCATAAATTGTTGTTGCTGATAGTGATACGTATTGACATCCTCTATTAAATCGGAGAGATAGAGATCAACTCCCACGACACCGAATGGTGGAACGGCATGCGTTATGGACACAATAGCATCTGTAAGGAGGGTGGAATAATATTAATTGCTGATATTTTTGGTTTATATGAAAATATTTCATACCTTTACTTGAGGCGTCCACAATGGGCGTGTGAACTTGCCATGTTTTTATCAAATAGGGATCTTGAAAATCTTTTTGAAATATGGCGGTGGCTGCTTGGATAATGGTATCTTGTTGCAGTTTGGTAAGAAAAAATAATTTTCCGGCCAGTTGCATGTCGGCTGTGTGCCAATCCTTGACATCAATGTCGTATTTGGTATAGTTTTGTGATGAGATGTCCGTTAGGAATTGTCGTTCGTACATAATGCGTTTTTCATCTGGAAAAGGGAGAGAAAAGAAAATGCAAACGTTATTTTATATAAAAAGAAATTAAAATGATACATTTTAAAACAGAACTCTTCTAAACCGAGGTTCTCAAACCCAATTATAATTTATTGTTAAGACTGTTATTAACAACAGCCTTAACAATTCTTCTATGAAATATCTTCATTAAATACTCACCCAACACCACTCCACATGCATTGATTACAATTGGTTTATCCAAAGAACTCTGTCCCTTCGCCATCACATTTAAAACATGCCGTGTATCCGTAAAATTTGTCAGCAATCCTCTTGTTATGTATATAAACTCTATAGGTGTTTGTGTACCTATCAAACTGACATTCTCTAACTTTGCTAACATTTTAAAGGCATATTCAAATCCCAAAGAGTGATTGGTCATTGCACGACTCAAACTCAAACTATTTAGATAATTTAGTATCTCATCTTTGCGTTCACGTGATGCCAAATATAAACCATTAGCAGCATCGGTGGATGAGGCATCTAGCAACAGCATATTTTCAATTTCATCCGAAACACAAACCAGGGAGATCAAATCATTGGGTGACAGTAGATGTAAAATATTTGATATGTACGTTTTAGATAATTCCAATAATTCACCGCTCATGGCCGATCCTACATCAAGCAAAAGGAATACATATTTCTTTTGTATAGCCGACGTAAATAGATAACGAAAGTGAGGATCGTTATAGAATTTTGTATAGGAATCACTGGCATCATCACTGCGCGATAGAAAGTAAATATTTTTAATGTGATTTCCTGCATTATTAGCGGCGGTACTTTTCTCCAAATGCCATGGGGTTTTTTGCATGATATTCTCATTTTTAAGTAAAGATATTTTAAGGGATTTAATTTTTTCCTTAATATATGAATTGGCTTCCATGGTCAATTCATTGTTTTCATTGAGCAATGAGGCGTCTATATAGTTTTTCATTAATGGAGCATAGTCAGTCTTATCATAATTGAGTATCTGAATTTGTTGTTTGTTGTAATTTTCTGGTATAGGATTGAAACTAGTCGAATCCAAGTCATAGCATGACTGTATGAATGTGTTGAGATACAAGGGTTTAACGTGTGGATTGAGAGGACGTTCAATGTCATTTAATTCCATATCAAATTCTGGTTCGACATCAGAATCATCTTCGTCTAAATCTTCCTCATATTCTGCAGTAAATTGCATAATTTGTGTAATGTTTGTTTGAAAGAAATCTCGTAAATCTCGGACGATATGTAGATATTTTTCTAGTTTGAGAGCCAAACGTTTGCTAAAATATTGTAGATCTTGTTGTAATTTGATATCCAATAGGGCGTAGGGAATACGATCACCATTGATGGAAAGATTTTTGTTGAACGTAAAGGAAGACGAGGTGGAAAAGTGCATGGAGTCGAAAATTTCCTGAAAGAAGAATAGAAAAGTGTGGTTATTAAATAAAACTTTGTTAAAAAATTAAAATATATATACGGGATTTGAAAAATAAGAGTTGAATATTCATTCGCAAAAAAAACTACAACTTCCACAGAAAAATATTGCTTTGTGATATACAAATTATGCCTTGCTATGCTACTTGGCTTTATAATACAATCCCATCCCGTTTATATACTTTTTAAATAAAGGTGAAGGTTTATTTTATGTAATTCTACTTCTTCCTTTCAAATCTTAATCTTTTGTTAATCTTTTATCCCGTAAAAAAACATTAACCTACCTGTATTTTCGCTACTCTCATTTCAACATTTCGCATATTTTTCATACGCTCGTCGATACTTCTCAGCAGCTGTCTCACATTTTGCTGATTGTTATAGTTTGTAAAGAAAACATTTGCTGGAGTCTGTAGGAATTGCTGTTGCTGCTGCAATATTGAAGCTTGTGGTGCTCCACTATTGGCCCCTGTTAGGACCGATGCTGGAACTGCTGCTGCTGATACAGAGGGTGGTGGTGGTAGTGGCCCATTATTGATTTGTGTTACAATTGCTGCGGGTACCAATTCGATCGTTGCATTATTATAGTGTAAAGGCACTTTTGTTTGTTTCACAATATTCACTGCCGGTATATTTAAAGCGGCTACATGTGCTTCACCAAGCTGCTGTGGTGACTGCTGCTGTTGCTGCTGCGATTGTTGTTGGTGTTGTATAGTGGGCATTAAAGGAACATTTTGTTGTTGTAGTATTGTATTTGAGTTGGTGGTTTGATATGTGAATACCATAGGTGTTAATGTGATTTGCAAGATCACATATAGTAGTCGCCATTGGAGCAAATGTCTGGAAGATATTGGCATTTTTGCTGTTGTTGCAGCATTTATGTAGGTGTTTTTCCGTCTGTTTTTATAAAAACACGGGTTTCAATTGTGGAAGAGTATGTGCTAGAAAGAAATAAAAATTAGTTAGTTATTAAAGATCGAATATTTTAATCATTTCCATTTAATGTCGTCTTCAGCGCGGCAATCACTTTAATATAGTTTAGCAAACATGGAACTATGTACTTCTCTTCCATCCAATTTTATGACTATGAGTGCCGTACCATTGTCTTTGTTTTGTTGTGTTTAGGGAAAAAACTTAAAAACTTGTATTTTAAAAGACGAGAGATTATCTTTCCGGATGAAACTATTGGAGACTAGTTGATTCTTATGTTAGGGGTAAGATCAGAACTTACAACTTAGGCTGAAAATTGATTCTGAGCATGTCTATTTTATTACGGTATTTTATCTTCCCATCTGTGGCTGCTTGAGGCATTTCATATTATTCTGGACTGCGAAAAGGGAGCAGTAATAGCAGTGGCTTATGCAGACGTCATTGCGATTTAATGCAGACCGCGTTGCAAAACTGCCTGCGTAAACTTCATACTAGAAAGGTGAGACTATGTTAGGCTCCAGGCTATGGTGAAGTATTTGTGCATGAAATGTCGAATGTAATGGCCAGAAGAACAAATACTTAGTAAATGATGCGTTACGGCAGTAATATGGATCCCGACTAGTGACTACTATTAGAAATGGGAATTGGAATAAAAGATCAGGTTTGACAATCCCTCAAAGGTTGTAATGTAATGTAATCTGGCATAGAGCAGATGTTAATCGTACACTGAAACTGCTGAATATAGGGAAGAATGATGGTCGCATTGTTCAACCTAGGTTTAGGTTGAGGACATGTTATGACACAGCACAATACAATTCTATTACAACACTCGGAGCGAATTAAGGTCCATTGGGATTAGGCTTGCCAGATTTAAAATTGTAAAATTCGTGACATTCACTGAAAAATATCTTGATTGTAAAAAAAACTTCTTGACAAATAAAAACACTTATACGTTAGAAGTTGAAAATATTTCAATTTCATTTATTTTTTTATAAAAAATATGATTTCCATATAAACATTAAACAAACAAAACATTAAACAAATTAAGTGCAGATATTTCAGTCAGATGAACTGACCGATAAATACCCTTACCTTATGTATGACATTATTTAAGTCTTAAGTTATTGAATCTAACCGATTTTTAAATAAAGTTACTTATGTATTAAAAATGTCCAGCTTGTAGAGCGGTTACGGTTATAGGACTCTCGGTCGTATGACCAGACTTTTACTGACACGTACTTTCACCGTTAAAAGGGTTACAGCGTAAAAGTGTTAATGAATTTGCCAACAAATATAGCATTGTTAATTCTATTTCTCTGGATATATTTAAATTTTTTATGAGGTTACCGAATGAGTCCTTTTCGCACAAAATCTAATTAGTTGTGTATAACACCTAGTTTCTTAAGTTTCACATATGAATGCAAAATATTAAAAGTAAAGTATATTCAACGTTTTAAAATATATATATTTTCGGGTAATTGGCATATTTGTATAGGAAGTACCAGCAGGAGCAGCACAAAGAGCCCGATTTATATTCGTAAAATTTGAGTAAAATTTTACATTGTGCAAAATTTCACTAAATTCAGTGTACTTAACATAAAGTTATGAGTGTAGAACTATGTGGGAGTTTTCAGTTAGTTTTATGGGAGATACTAGAGGGGGTGTTGCAAACGTTAAGGTTTTCCGAGAGTTCTATATGGTCACATGATTAAAAAACTATCCAAATTTAAGCATCATCCTGTTGTCGGTTTGGATGTAATGAAATAAATATCAATTTTCTAAAAATAGGTAATTTTGTAGGGTCGGTTGAGAAGGTAGCAAATGGAGTCTTGCAAACGATTAGATTTTCTGAGGGTTTTGTCTATTATTACTTCATACTTAAGGGTGAGAGTAGAAAAAAATATTGTGGAAATACTGCTGTTGATTTTTTTTGTTTTGCGATATAATGTAATTGGTAAATGTAAACCGCGAAGCACAAAATGAGAAAAAATACGAAAATTCTCGACGACTTTCTAAAACCATTAAGGATTTTGTCAATAAAATCGAACAAATACACAAATAATATTTCGATGGACTAGTAATTTGATTTTTACCAAACTTTGTGCAAGTAAACGAAATTTTGAAAAACATTTACATTATTTTTGGTTGATCTGTAAAAAATCTTGATAAAACTTACTTTTTCTTGATTCTTGACGACCATTAAAAATTCTTGTAAATCAAGAATAATCAAGACCGTCTGGCAACCCTAATTGGAATAGTCCTGATTTAAGAAAGGAGAAATATAATGGGAAGAATATTTTACAATATAATTAAGATTTCAAAAGAATAGTACAGTGGAAAAGAGATAGAATTGCTAAAAAATAATTCCTGTATGTATTCTTTTTCAATTTCATTTATACAAGTAGTGAAATTATGTGGGGACTGAATGGTCCTCTGTCCTTAAGCCAGCTCAAATCATCAGTAAACTTCACCAGATTCTCCATGTTGCGTGACGACAGTTTAGTGAGACTATCAAAGAACCATTTCCCGAGGAATTGCTTCCTTCTTCTATAAAGAGCTGGGCATTGGCATAACAAATGCTCAATTGTTTCAATTTTCTCCTCATCGTCGCAAAGCATGCAATAAACCTTCTGTGTCTTCACCCAGTTGAAGACACAGTGTAGTGTTCCGTGATAACTCCAATTATATGACAGATGACACATAACACATGGGTGGTCGCAATGATAATTCCGATTGGCCGGTGCCAGTGCTTCGACGGCCCTAATGTCACATTGTCTTGCAATTATGCCTTTAAAATTCTGACGACTCGTCCATTTAGCACTAAGCTAGTTCATGTACTCTACCTCTACCAGACCTCCCAATAATTCACGCATTCAGTTTGTCATTCCTTAAATGTATTTGCCCAGCACTATGTACAGCGGTTAAGATCGCCGAGATAGGAAGAAGTTGTATCTTTATGTTTGGTTATGTAAGATTTTCTAAACGCTAACCAACATAAAGTATAAAATAATGGTGGTAACCCGGGCGTCTATTCCGTATAAGAATTGTCATGCATTATAAGTTTGGCATATGGAAGGACATTGCAGTTCCAAAATAGTTATTGTTCTTTGACCGTCCGTGCGTCCTTGATCAGATTTCTAGTGGTACCACTGTACTAGCAAAATGAAATCTACTAACATTGTGAACATTGGGTAACAAGTCGATGTCTACAAGACCAATCTCTTCCCGGCAAGTTAATTAGCATTAAAATGCTGGCAACTTTATGTGTTATTCGGCTATGATAAGCGTTTATTTTAAAAGCCGTTTGACTGTTCAAATATATATTTACAGTACGGACTAGTTGCATACTAGTTTCCCATAGACTGCTTCAATTAAAGAATGTCCTAAAGTTGGGGGGAAAATGTTCATTTTTGAACTTATAAACAACTAGATCAGAAACATTTAAACTAGTACGACTGACAATTCCCCGCATGTTGGCGATGGAAACAATATCGTCAGTGTCTCAGTAGTTGCTTTATGAGGGCTGAAGAACAACTCATATAGATTCCAGATCAGCCACTACATCCTGACCAAGCAAATGGTTTCCACAAGACTGTGCTATTTGCCACACAGCCCTGACATTTCAGAATTTACGGTTCGGATTGGTGAAACATTAGAAATTTTCGTTTGGGACAGTATTTCAGTAGACAATGCATGTTCATGGGATGTTGCAGCAAATGATTAATGATTCAATATGCTGTATATATACATAGAGTATAGAGTTCAATCTGTCTTAAGATGACGGCACATTTTCTTCAGCTTTGGACATTCAGCAGCAATTAAGACTTGCACTGGTTGAATAATACGGCTATATAGATTCCAAATATATATTTATAAAAAACGTTCTATGTACCAATGTATTTATAAAATACATTATGAAAATAATTCTTTTTATAATTTTCCTACAACGCCCTTAGTTGAAAAAAAAACTGTTTTTCATAGTAGGTACGTCTAAGAAAATTGCCTGCCACTGATATTCCGCATAAAAGGTCTCAAGATACTTTTGAGGATTCTGCCTTATAAAAAAATCCGCTTATATATATCGGAAAAATCGCCAACAACAATAAAAAACATTCCATTGTAGGTGTTCCTCAGCGAAATAAAATGCACATCAAAGTTATCATTTTTGTATTTTCCACCATTTCATGTCGATTTGTTGTTTTTGCCCATATTTTTTCTCAACTGAATTCTTGTTTTTTTTTTCATTTGTTTATTTACAATCGCGCTTGGGCCTTTGTTGTTTGCCGCTCTTGTGGACTACCAACAACAACAATGAGACAGACTACTATAGCACCACAACAGAGCACAGAAAGAAACATCAAACTACGCCAAAAGCACTACAAAACACACACAGATACTCGCGGCGCAAACACACACTGGACATATTGTGTATGGTTGTTGTCGATTTTTTCTTTTTGTACACACATGCCAGAACATGATTTTACACACAGATACACGAACACACATTTGTTTGTTAATCCCACCGACGATGAAAAAAAATGCCAAATCTATTTTTTAATAACGGAGATTTCATCGTGTTTTTCGTTGAAATTCATCAAATTTTTAGCTACCTTAGTTACTTAGGGTCTGGAGAACATTTCTACTATAATTTTCTTTAGTTTTTCACACAATTTAATGGGTTTTTTTCTACAAAAATATATGCATAAAAAATATAACAACACGCACAACGACTGCAAAAGTAGAGGAATGAAAAACTGAACGCAGCTGAGAGCTGTGTTAGAGATGGTGTGTGTGAATGGTATGGAGATATCGATAACTGGTGAATATCGACACATCGGCTATGATGGTAGAGGGAAATCGAAACATAGTTGCAATTGGTGGCGGTATGAAAGGCGTTACATTTGAAAGCTGTGAAGAGAGAATTGTATGTGCTAACGTACGCAAAAGTAACGTAAATAATATAAATAATTGATATTACTTGCGATATGAGTAAATTAATTGGTATGGAACTTATGTAAAGAACGTTAGAGTAATGTACATTTTTAAAGAAGAGAACTAAATTAATTTTGTGTGGAATTTCGATAAATGCTGTTCTTAGGATGAAGTTAATACAAATTAAACTCGTGATAACCAACTGTTTATTAGTGTAAAACATTTATAGTACAAACATAAACATTTATCGATAACTTTGAAACGAGGACTGGAAGATTTATTCCAAGCATTTAAAATTATGATTTCTTTTAAGATTTTTGTAGGAATTAATAAGAGACTTTTTTCTTAGTTGTCAGTTGGAACCGTATAAGAGCCTTTCTGCAACTAGAGAGATAACATTTTATACCCAGATAGTGCTTGACAACCCAAATATGAATAAGCAGACGAAATTTTAACTTTTGTTCAATGGAAGTGCGAAAAACACTTTTTAGAGCTAGAGAGATAAAATTAGATACCCTGATAGTATTTGACAACGCGAATATGAATATGTAAAAAGAAATTATCGATGAGTGAGCGGGCCCTAGAGGGACAACATTTGCTGACCAAATTTTTATTTTCAATCAGTGGGAGGAGAGGGCGTTGCAGAATAGTGGGTAATATTTGTAATATATATATAAGTCAACTATGCCATAGCGAAGCATTGCCGGGTCCACTAGTATAATAATAATCCATTCATTATATTCTAACTACTGTTATTTATTCGGTTTGATATTCATGATTTCAATTTACATATATTTATGTATGTATTTGTATGTATTTACTTAACGATACGTACTAATTGACCATCGGCATTATACTTATATAGGGGATCCTTCAATTCACCCACCTTGGTGTATTTCAACTCGGCAGTGAAATCACTTTTATTAACTTCCTGCTCATTTTGTTTGGTCGTAAATTGCACCTTTTGTACATTGCCCTCGGGACTGACAACGAAATATTGACCCTGGGTAATTTTATCGGAATTATTATCCTGCAAACGATTGTAATTCTCGACGGCGGCATTGAGAGCATCCAAAGCAAATTGTCTTTGCAATTCATCAATATTATCCTGTTGATATTGGGCATCCTCGTCAACTGGGCCGTTACGAGGATCCAAAGGTGCACCATATTCTACAGCTGGCTGGTGTTGTTGCTCTGGTCGGTTGTTGGGATATGATTGTTGAGGTTCAAAGCGTTCATCGGTAGCTGGATTGGGCAAACGTTGTGGAGGAAAATTCACCAGAGGTGTTTGGGGGTAGTTGGGTTGAGCTGCAGAAACAAATGAAGGTTGCTGGCTGGGTCTACCCTGGAAAGGTCTACCACCATTGGGTCTACGTGGCACTGGTCTTTGACCAAAGAAAGGCCGGCGATTGTCTGGTGTATTCTGAGGGTTAAACGAACCTGGTTGTGGGGGAGGACCATATTGAGTTTGTGGTTCATTTATGGGGAAACTTTGTACTTCTTGGCCAGCAAAGTCCACACGCTGTTTGGTGACTTCAAATGTATATCCCTGATTAGAATCATATTGTTGCTGTTCGCTTGCGCCAAAATCTCCGGGTGGTAAATACTCATTGGGCAAAGGGAAAGGTTTGCCAGGACGAAAACCGGCTGCAGGATAAGGTGCAGCACGATGGCCAGCCAAAGGAGCCTCGGCCATAGCAGAAGCTATGGCTATGGCAGCAACCAGCATAAGCTAGAAATATAACGAAAAATTATCCCAGTCAGAGCTTTGCTATATCCTTAATATGTTGTCTTACTTTGTATAACATAATCACTGTAGTCGAGTAGTAAAGAATATTGCTAGACTGATAACTGTATACTATAGTTAAGAGGTTTTTATAGTAATCTTAATGTTACATAGGCATTTTAGTTGGATTTCAGTTGCATTTGTTATGCAAAACACGTTGTAATGTATTAATATTGCATTGTTTTCGTTTTTAATATAATTTTCATCGGGCGTGGAGTCTGCCAAAAATGTCGACTACACTTGAAAATTCTTGCGAATTTAATATTGATTTTGCTGTTGACACACGCTTATACTTGCCAATCACGTTTTAATATGTTTAATGAACTGTAATTGTTGTGTGTGAGTAAGATAACATTGAAAACGTCTTACATCGTCATCGACTAACTTATTTTTAAAAAATGACGTTATTTTCGTTACATATGGCAAGAAAGTTTCTTTAGGTCGTTTTGTGGTTTAGTTTAGCTTTTTGTTTTATTTGTTATTGTTGTTAAACCTTTTAGCAGTTTCAAGTTCAATGTTAACATTTTTCGTTTACAACTGTTGCATTTCGTTATGGTTTATTTAACATTTATAGCCTAACAGAGCATACGAAGAAGATACAAAGTTGTTTTAATAGTTTTTTTTTATGCTTTTGGGGCTGTAATATATCTTTACGTATATTATGGATGGTTTTGGTCATTAGCATATAAACTGCAGAATTTGTCTGTCCCAAAACACTTAACTCTTAACGCAGTTATGAAGTTAATACATAATCAATATAAAATGCTTTATTATTACTAATTTTATATATTAAAAGAGGATTTTTCAAATTGTATAAGCCTAAAAATAATTGAACCTGTGTTTATTTTGCATTTTGAGATTAAAAGTGAAATCTGTCAATAATAACAAAAAAAGACTTAAGATAAGAACATGAACTTCGATTTTCTCAATTTTTTAGGCGACAGGATACGAAGAAAGGGACCGACCGGCCTTGGCATAGTGGTTAGAACACGTGACTACAATAATTACAAAACTATTTTAAATAGACATAGGATCTTTAGAGTGCATAGACTATGTATGACTTTTGGAACCTATTTCCATAATTAAGACCATTTCGCCAAAAAGAGGACTTGGTCAGTTTTTCCTGTATGCCCACGATATGAAGTCTATTTAAAAACGTGACTAATTCCCCTATAGGATACATGCTACCTTCAAATCGATATTATTATGGCATGTAACTTGACAAAACGAATGATGCAGAACTTCTTCTTTTTGCGGCTACTTTCACGTGCAGTTCTCAGAATTGAGTCCCAAAATCATGTGTTGTACTGTGTAAGGTTCCAAAAAATTGGGCCATAGATATTATATCGCACATAGACATCGCACAAACCATCGAGATCCACTTAAGGCATATGCTGTTATTTCGCTATTACGTCTTTTAGAAAAAAAACTACACCATAGTCGTAACTCTTACTATTCTACCTTCTGAAACTGTTCCAATATCCTGTCCCCTGTCTCATAATCGAATAAATACTTTAAGTCCGCACTACGAATTCTTTTGAAGAGATATTATCAAGGGAACATCATAATCCATATCCATATTAATATTAAAGATTTGTAAGTTTTTGATCCCTATGGAATGAGTGGGCGTGGCAAAACTTTAGAGCTAGAGAGATAAAATTTGTTATCCAGATAGTACTAGGCAATACAAATATTAATTTGCAGACAAAATGAAATTTCATATACAGATAGCACTCGGCAACACAAATATGAACTTGCGGACGAAATTTGTATTTTTTATCAGTGGGCGGTGTAGGCGTGGCAAAACTTTTTTTAGAGCTAGAAAGATAAAATATAATACCCAGATAATACTTGGCAACACAAATATGAATATGCAGACAAAATTTTTATTTTCAATCAGTGGGTAGAGTGGGCGTGGCAATTCTGTATTATAGCCCCAAAGAAATACAATTTGGTACATAAATGATAGTACCCGGCATTCAGGTTCAAATTTCCGGACAAAATTTGTATTTTCAATCCGTGAGCGGAGTGGGCGTGGTCATACAGTCTTTAAGTTCTAGAGAAATTATTTTTATTCCATACATGAAAACAAGTTAATAAATGTTTTTTTATACCTTCACCCTACGGGTAAGGGGTTATATCATTTGATTCGAACCAAAAGTGTAACACACAAATGGAATCACTTCAGACCCTAGGTTTCTTTGAACCAAATTCGATTCATGACTTTTTAAGTCGTTTGAGCCATGTCCATCTGTATGTCCGATAACTTTACATGGGTATATATTTCGTCAAAACTAATTACGGTATTGCAAATGGGCTAAATCGCAACGCCCCTTTTGGTACCACCCATACAAATGTACCACTACGCCCACTTTAGAAATCTGTATTATAATAATTCTGTATTTAATACAGGATGAAGTTTTGGAGAAAAAACAGGAAGTCCAGCCACACCCTTTCTGGAACCTCCCATACGCATGTGGTACCGCCCACTTCAGAAATCGATTAGTATTATTAATACACCCAACGCGATCGTGCCCAAATTCTGCATTTAGTAAAGCTAAACTAAGGTAAAGTTTTGGAGAAAAAAACGCCCCTTCTGGTACCTCCCATACAAATGTTTCACTCCGCCCACTTTAGAAATCAAGTAATAATACGCGATCGTGCCCAAATTCTGAATTTTGTTAAGCTATAATAGGATAAAGTTTTGGACGACAAATTTGAAGTCTATCAACGCCTCTTCTGGTAGCTCCCATACAAATGTACCACTCCGCCCATTTTGTAAATCGAGTAATAATGTTAATATACTAGAAAATTTTATGTTTTACTGAGGGTGAGGGTATATGTAAGTCGGATTTCCCGACCGAAACTTTCTTATTGGTTTTAGACATAGATAAATCACATTAAGTTAAAATTTACAGACGAAATTTTTATTCTCATTTATACCTGGAAAAAAGTATTTTTCTGATTTAAAAAAGAAAAGTAAATATTGAAACAATGGATTCCGTAACACAAATTACTGTTGTTGTAAAAAAAGTACTTTTTTTGTACCATACAGTACATTTTATTGTACTAAAAAATACATTTATTGTATCAAAAAGTACATTTATAGTACCATAAGGTATATTTATTGTACAGAAAAGTACTTTTATTGTACCAAAAAGTACAATGTATTGTACCAAAAAGTACAATTTATTGTAGCAAAAACTTCTTCTACACAGAGTAAAATTTATTGTACAATAAAAGTAAAATTTATTGTACCAAAAAGTACTTTTATTGTACCAAAAAGTACAATTAATGTGTCAAAAAGTTAATTTATTACACTGGAAAGTAGTTTCTGGTGCTAAAAAGTTATTTTATTGTACCAAAAGTACAATTTATTGTACCAAAAAAGTACTTTCAATGTATCAAAAAGTACAATAATTGTATCAAAAAGTTATTTTATTACACTGGAAAGTAGTTTCTGGTGCTAAAAAGTAATTTTACTATACCAAAAGTACAATTTATTGTACCAAAAAAGTACTTTCAATGTATTAAAAAGTACTTTTACTGTTACAGTACATTGAACTGTACTAAAAAATACATTTATTGTATCAAAAAGTACATTTATACTACCATAAGGTACTGAAAAGTACTTTTATTGTACCAAAAAGTACAATGTATTGTACCAGAGAGTATAATTTATTGTAGCAAAAACTACTTTGATTCTACACAAAAAGTAAAATTTTTTGTACGATAAAAGTACAATTTATTGTACCAAAAAGTACAATTATTGTATCAAAAAGTTATTTGATTACACTGGAAAGTAGTTTCTGGTACAAAAAGTAATTTTACTGTACCAATTTATTGTACCAAAAAGTACTTTCAATGTATCAAAAAGTACTTCTACTGTTACAGTACATTTAACTGTACTAAAAATACATTTATTGTATCAAAAAGTACATTTATAGTACCATAAGGTATATTTATTGTACTGAAAAGTACTTTTTTTGTACCAAAAAGTACAATGTATTGTACCAAAAAGTACAATTTATTGTAGCAAAAACTTCTTCTACACAAAGAGTAAAATTTATTGTACAATAAAAGCACAATTTATTGTACCAAAAAGTACTTTTATTGTACCAAAAAGTACAATAATTGTATCAAAAAGTTATTTTATTACACTGGAAAGTAGTTTCTGGTGCTAAAAAGTAATTTTACTATACCAAAAGTACAATTTATTGTACCAAAAAAGTACTTTCAATGTATTAAAAAGTACTTTTACTGTTACAGTACATTTAACTGTACTAAAAAATACATTTATTGTACCAAAAAGAACATTTATAGTACCGTAAGGTATATTTATTGTACAGAAAAGTACTTTTATTGTACCAAAAAGTACAATGTATTGTACCAAAAAGTACAATTTATTGTAGCAAAAACTTCTTTGATTCTGCACAAAGAGTAAAGTTTATTGTAAAATAAAAGTACAATTTATTGTACCAAAAAGTACAATTATTGTATCAAAAACTTAATTGATTACACTGGAAAGTAGTTTCTGGTACTAAAAAATAATTTTACTGTACCAAAAGTACAATTTATTGTACCAAAAAAGTACTTTCAATGTATCAAAAAGTACTTTTACTGTACTATTATTGTGCCTTTAAGTACTTTTACTGCATAAAAAACTACACAATACCAATGGCGAACATTTAAGGGAACGTGTACCACTGTACACACTGTGCTGTACCAAAAGTACAATTTATTATACCAAAAAGTACTTTCAATGTATCAAAAAACTTTTACTGTTACAGCACATTTAACTGTACTAAAAATACATTTATTGTATCAAAAAGTACATTTATAGTACCATAAGGTATATTTACTGTACAGAAAAGTACTTTTATTGTACCAAAAAGTACAATTTACTGTAGCAAAAACTTCTTTGATTCTACACAAAGAGTAAAGTTTATTGTATAATAAAAGTACAATTTATTGTACCAAAAAGTACAACTATTGTAGCAAAAAGTAGTTTCTGGTACAAAACAGTAATTTTAATGTACCAAAAGTACAATTTATTGTACCAAAAAGTACTTTCAATGTATCAAAAAGTACTTTTACTGTACAGAACAAGTGATTTTTATGTACCAGAAGTACTATTTATTGTGCCTTTAAGTACTTTTACTGCATAAAAAACTACACAACACCAATGGCGAACATTTAAGGGAACGAGGTAAAAAAAAGTTTTTTGAGGGCTCTATATAAGGTACTATTTGTATACAGATAGTACTCCGCACTTTAGATATGAATTTGCAGATTGATATTTTTAATATCGGTTAATGACCGGATTAAATATTACGTCTGAATAATACCTACTTTCGATCGGTGGATGAATTGGTTTTTCACCTTATATACAAATAAAACTTCAGCTATGAATATTGAGGTGTAATTTTTATTATCGATGAGTAAACATTATGTTAAGTGGTCATGTTTAGTCTGGTAAAAACCAGATACACACCGTGATCTGCAGATCCATTGTCATTGTCTGTTAGAAAAAGGAGAAAAGGGAAGGTGAGGAAAAAGGAGGTGAGAGGGGAGGGATAGAGAAACAAAAGAAATTGCTGGGATCCCCAATCGCCATCTTGGTCCCTTTAGCCAAGGAATGCACCGCATGAAACATTAAATTGCCTACTCGGACTGGAGAATGATACTCTAGGCACTCTATATAACCTTCCTCTAAGTGTCTTAGTCTCCAACGGTCGAGAGCGGGACAGCTACCAAGAAGATGTTCCATAGTCTCGGACTCCTCCTTATCCTCACACAAACTGCAAAAGTTCGGTATTTTCCAGAGAGTCATAGGCAATTATAGTTTAGCAATTTGTCTTCTGTTACATTGCCAGGAATCTCGCCATGCCATGGGACCAAACTAAGTCTGACATCCAGGGGCTTTAGTTCATCCAATTTCTCCTTGCAGTTTCTCACCAACTTTGATTTACACAATGTACAATTGATCGCTTTTATTGCAACCTGGTTGCAGCCAAAGTGCGCACAATATTGAGCAGAGCGAAAAACGCACGTAATCAAAAACAAAGAAAGCTGGACATCGCGAAGCTGCAAACCCCAGAGAAAGCCACTGCCTACTCCAACCAGCTCTCCCTACTAATACGACACAACGTCTCTACTTCTGACTTTACTGATACACACTGACAGCATATTGCGCATTCCACGGCAACCGCCGCAACAACCGTGCTAGGATATGAAAAGTGGCGCTCAGACGGATCCTGGTACGATGAAGAATGTCACATAGCGTCTTAGGAACAGGATGCTGCTTATAGGGAAATGCTACAGCCAATTGTAACCCGTGCTGTTAGGGAACGACACAAGGAGAAAGTAAAACAGGCGAAACAGTTATTTAGGCGAAAAAAAGTCAGATGAAGGAACAGAAGAACAAGGATATAGAGCGATACAGGGATAGAGGTGAGGTCCGAAAATTTTGCCAGAAAGTAAAAGCAAAAGGCTACGGTAATGGGCTCCCCTGCTGAAAAGACAATGATGGAAATCTGGTTACAGATACGCAGAGTGTGCTGCATATATGTAAAAAACACTTCCAGCAACTGCTGGTTTCAGAAGGCAGTGCATGTGAAGTTGTCACGCCAATTGTCGACGACGGCTTAGATTGCCCACCACCAAGTCAAACCGAGGTAAGAAGAGCAATATCGCGGCTAAAAAACAACAAAGCAGCCGGTGCCGAAGGACTTCCGGCAAAGCTCTTTAAGTCCGGTGGCGAGGAGCTGATAACGATAATGCACCAGCTCCATCGCACGGTTTGGCTTAACTAGTGCATGCCCAATGTTTGGAATGTAATAGTGCTGAAAAAAGGTGATCCAAGTGTGTGTTCCAACTACCGTGAGATTAGCCTTTTAACCATCGGCATATAAGGTCCTGTTGAGTGTGCTATGTGAAAGACTAAAGCCAGTTTTATCCAACGTGATCTGGCCTTATCAGTGTGGCTAAAGACCTGGTAAATCAACAACTGACCAGATATTCACACTTCGGCAAATCCTGGAAAAGACTCAATCTTTACGTACCATCTTTTCATCGACTATAAAACTGCCTTCGACAGCCCGATACGGCAGAAATTACTCGAAGCCATGGCTGAGTTTGGTACGCCTTTGCGGAATGACGTTGACTGACACGAAGTCTTCAGTGAAGATTGGCAAAGACCTTACGGAGCCATTCTATATCAGACGAGGTCTAAAACAAGGCGATGGCCTACCGTGTGACCTCTTCAACATAGTGATGAAGATGATAATGAAGAAAGCTGCAGTAAAAACGAGTGGCACGATATTCAACAAAAGCCACATGATACCCGCGTATGCCGATGACGTATACATCATCGGTCGAAAACTGCGGGATGTGACTGCAGCCTTCTCAGGTATACAGAAGGAATCAGCAAAAATGGGCCTAACGATGAACGAGGACAAAACGAAGTTATTAGTTCCAACAAACAAAGAATCTACTCATTTTGGAAACTGCGTGAATGTTGACAACTATAATTTCGAGTTGTTAGACAATTTATCTACCTAGGCTCCGCCATCAACATCAACAAAAGAAAGCAATTCTATGACAGAGCCCTCTCTCGACGAACATAAATCCAGCCATACCAGATTCTGGTTCTACCTGATGCGTTTCAGAAATCTATACTTAAAGCCAATGAATTGGTAGATCGACTGCCTCAATTATATTTCAAAATCTGTTGACTACTTAGCAGTTACATTAACAACCATGTCAATAACCATGGAGCAAAAACCCTTAAGAAAACTTAAACGATCTAGACAATCAGTTTTGGCTTTTATAGATACAATTTGTATTAACAAAAAATACCGCGCCTTTCATCAAACGAATTAGGTCTACTATTTCATTAAATTATCGTGAACACAATCGTGAATCATTATCATAAAGATAATTTAATAATTAGCACAATCGAAAATACACCCAAACAGGCAAAGGTTTAACTGACCTAAGACAACATTAATCGCCGGCGTTATCATTTACAATACATATACACTGCCTAATTAAAGCAAATTTTTCTATTAATAGTTTTGAAAAATAAGCCGCCGTGAATAGTTCATAAAAATTCCAAAGCTTGTGCTTTTATTTTCGCACTTTTTTGTTGTGCTATGACTGGATAAAATTGCATCACAGTGAACCACTTAAGAGTTTGGTATTTTTGTAACCAGTTGGTAAATAGGCCTACAACAACACCTCCATGCACTAGCTGTGACGTAGCCCACCCAAAAAAATATCATCTAAGCTATGTTGACATTAACCAAAAATTTAATGTTGAAGTGAGAAGCTACAACAAACTTTGATAGCAAACCCTCATTCCAAGAGAGGCGATGCGTGTGTAACGTGGTGAGCCCATCATTATCGAACATGATTGCTGAAGGCAACACACATTGTGTGCAGTATTGACATAGTGACACGCAAAAAATGTGGAGAAGAAATTGTAACACTTTTTATGTTTCATGTTTTTTTATAAATATTATTTTGTGTGTGGTGTTGTTGTATTTTTCTTCAATTTATTTTGAAGACGAAACAAATTTACACTTGTTATTGGTGTCAAGTGTCATCGTTATCTACTGAAAACCTAAATTGAAAAAATCGACAGTAAAAAGATTCCAACACTGTTTTCTTAAGCACTGAACATAGCTATGATGATGATGATGATGATGATGGTGCTGCTGATGCTCACGATATGATGGACCGTTACTACGACGACTGTTGATGGGTTGTTATCATGGGCTCGACTGACTGGCTCGAGGCACTTGGCGATGATGATGATGACGATGGTGGTGCCCATGGAAGCTGTGGTAGTAATGCCGTCAATGGTCGATCTAATGTGCTTATGGTGCCGATGGTGGAGTACTTAAAACAACCCATCAGAAAACAAAAAACGATTACACAATGATAATGACAGCAATAAATGGCTATTAAAGCAGCAGCTTAAATATTTTCTATATTTAAACTGCTTTAATTGCTGTTACACTTTTGTCTGTCGAAAATCTAAAAACTTTCGTTTTCTAGGCAGACAACGGACGGACAATAGATCTTACATTGTGATATAGCTGTGATAGCAACATTTACAGAGAGATACCTATATATATACAAGATTGTATCTATACAAATTTTTAGTTAATTCTTAATTTAATTGTTATATTATATTAGGCCGTGTATTATTTATTTTAATTTACAACTTCTCTACCAACTATATTTCTGATAAGAAGTATGATTTAGTAGCCAATTCTCTTATGTTAAAATAAAAGTCCTTTAAAAATTACTATGGTGCTTAAAAGGTTTTATCCTTATACTTCAAAGCTGACTGGCCCATCTTTGTTGTTGGCTCCATTTCATTTACTTTAACGGGAATCTAAAGATATGAAATTAAATTTACATAAAAGTCGTGAAATTGCAAACAAAACAGGCAGATGACTGCTCTTAGGTTTCACTTTTTATTTGTATGAAAAAAACAACAAATTTTATAGTTTCATTGTTGCAACCAAATCGTTACAATTCATTCAACAGTCTGACACAGATAACATTGACCCACCAAACAATGCTGCAGGTAAATATTGGGCACCCAACCTAACCACCAGAAACAGTACCAGCACCAGTGCCAGCGAAGGCACCACTGCCACTCACTCGTAGTACCATGGATCATTAACACTGCTATCACACAGCATTTGGCAGTCACAAACCTTAACATGGTTTTGGATTTCAAATTTGAATTTGTGATTTTTTTTCTTTGGGTTTTTGGCAAGTGATTTTACTATAGAAATATGTGTTTACAAGCGTAAAAAAGAAGTGTTGCCGTTGTTTGTCTAGCCGTACGTACTATTATTGTGTAATATAGATTTTTTTTCGTAAAGGGTGTTCATGCGTAGAGTGATGGGAGCAGAGAAGAGGGATGGTAGTTTCCTTCAAAATTTTTGCAAAATTCTTTTAACTGATTATACGAATTAAAATGAATTTAAAAATGTCTATTTCCTAAAAATTTAGTTTTTTGTATATGAAATATTTCTAAAATCGAAACTTACTATAAAAAAAACACTTAAGAAAAGTTTATACTAAAGAAATGTTCTAAAAGAAAAGTTAAAGCAAATATAAGTTAATTATAAGAAGTTCCAAAAGAAAAGTTGAAAGAAACGTTCTCACATTCAGTGATAGCAAACGAGAGAGCGAGCGCAATGTTGAGTTGACTTAAAAGACCTGATAACATGATGGTTCTTAGGGACTAGCTAACAGAAGTAACTGAAGCTCAACAAAGCTGCTTAGGGACGTTTACCGTTAAAATAACTATAATCGGTCTAATTAGCTACACACTTAAAATAAAGCAACTATCACAAAGAAAATACATTTAGACGACCCTTGCAAATGTTGTCAGTACCATGATTCAAGGATATGCTCCTGTAAAGTCTTAAATCTCTAAAAAGATAGTGTCTTATCCAATTGACGAATGTCCTTAAAATATAATTCTGACATTACCGCTATACATAAAATATGATGATGTCATGCAAGAAGATATGAATTTGGCAGAAGACAGACATCAGGACATCTTGACCGTATCAAGGATAAATATTTTCACATCACTCTAAAAACAGTTATACATTAATGCGAGAAGAAACAAAACCGGCATTGATTGTGATTTGTTTTTTCAAATCAAACTAAGAACATTCTTGCTTACGATAAGCTTTCTTAAGCTCTTAAAGACATCCGATATGTCAATAAATGAATGATATTTTTAGTCTGTCAGAGATAATTTTTTAGTGCAATATTCGGACTTTCTTGATTAGATAAAAGTACTTTTAGATGCGATATAAAGTATGTTTGACACAATTAATGTACTTATTGGTACAACAAAAGTACTTTTTAGCACAATAAATTGTACTTGTCGGTACAATAAATGTAATTTTTGGTACATTAAATTGGTACAATATTCGGATTTTCTTGATACTATAGAAGTTCTTTTAGATTCGATAAAAATAATTTTTGACACAATTAAAGTACATATGGGTACAACAAAAGTACTTTTTAATGCAAAAAATGTTACTTGTCTATATAATAACAGTAATTTTTGGTGCCTTGAATTGTACTAATCGACACAATTAAGATACATTCGTCGATAAACAAGTAGGTGCCGATAGTTGTGAATCTAAAAATAGAAAGCGTGAACGCAAGAAGCTATCCCATACCTAATTCATGGAGTGTAAAGAAAAATTTAGTAAGTAAGTGGTACAATTATAGTTATTTTTAGAACAATGAATTGTACTTTTTAGAGCCATAAATTTTACTTTTTGGTACCATAAATTGTACTTTTTGGCACTATAAATTTTAACTTTTGTACTATAAATTGTACTTTTTGGCACAATTAATTGTACTTTACGGTACAATTAAAATAATTTTTAGATATTGTATTTTTTGGTACAATAAAAGTACTTTTTTTAACAATTGTACATTATGGAACAATAACAAGGAATTTTTGTTACAACTAATTGTACCTTTTGGTACAATAAAAGTACTTTCTGTAATAATAATTTGTACTTTTTAGTAGAATAAAAGTACTTTTTGGAACAATTAAAGTACTTTTTTGGTACCTAAAATTTTACTTTGGTGTAATAAATTGAACTATTTGGTACAATTAAAGAAATTTTTAGTACTTTTTGGTACCATTAATTGTACTTTTCGGTACTATAAATTGTACTGTTCGTACAACAAATTGTACTTTATGTTACAATGAAAATAACTTTTGGTACATATATTGTACTTTTTAGTACAATATAAGTATTTTTTGGGTACAGTTAACTGTACTTTTTAGTACAATAAGTTGTTGTGTTTGGTACAATAAATTTTACATTTTCGCACATTAGATTGTGCTATTTGTTACAATAAATTTTATTTTTAGTACAATAAATTGTACTTTTTGGTTCAACAATTTTACTTTTTGGCACAATAAAAGATTTTTTTTGTACAATAAATTGTACTTTTGGGTAACATAAATTGTAAAGTTTGGTACAATAAGTTGTAGTTTTTGTTATTATACCAATAAGTGTTTTGACACCTATTTATTATAGCATATTTTTGCATATTTTACCCATAAAGTCATATTTTAGCATATTTTTGGTTTAAGAGCATATTTCTTTTTTTAAGCATAGTGGTTAGAACACGCGACTACCATGCGGGAGATCAAAGGTTCAACTCGTGGCTCCAGTCATCGTAAAAAAAAGAAAAATTTTCTTTCATTGTCGGCTCCCCTCGAATGTTGTCGACAGCAACTTCGCAGTATTAGTGTCGAGTCATTCGGCATGTCTAGTAAGAGCTTCTCGGCAAACAAGTAGGTGCCGTTAGTTGTGAATCTAAAAATAGAAAGCGTTGTAACAACGCGAGAAGCTATCCAATACCTCATTCATGGGGTGTAAAGGGAAATTAAGCTTTATTTTTAAAACATATCTCTTAAAAAATATGCATTTTTCGTTCCTAAAAAATTTTTAAAAATATTGTTTTTCACGCGCGTTCTTGTTATATAAATAACCAAACAAAAAAAATGTCAACAAACTGTGCTGAACTTTTGTGTTTTTACTAACATCCCAGTTTACAAAATGAGAAACCAGCATATATCTTTGAGGAATACAAGTACTACCAAGTGCCATCTGAAACAGTTCTTCGATATAGAAATGTACACATCGACTGCATGGACAATTGCTATGACTACGCCATCAACTACAATAAAAATAATGTTTTGCTCTTTGTGGCGGATGCAGCTCCATATACGGTAAAGGCTGCAAAAGCTATATTACTATTTTATCCCAAAGTGACGCATGTGACCTGTATTGCTCATGGTCTCCATCGATTGTGTGAATGTATTAGGAATTCATATGAAAACGTGAATAAAGCTATTGCTAATGTCAAGAAGGTACAGTTTTGAAAGCTTTAACTATGTACTGTGGAAGTATTTAAACTAATGTTTCTAGACCTTGTATACATCCAGAACTTATAGCTACACGTTTGGGAATATAGCTTCAATCAGTAATTTACTATGCCAACAATTATGAAGAAATTTTAAAGGCACTAAGTGCATTAAACGATGAAGACTTAGAGCATATTTTTGTTGATTTTAAGGGCATGTTTTATGATTTTAAAAGCATATTTTGCTATTTTTAGGGATATTTTGCATAAAACACGATTTTTAGTGCATATTTCCGCTTGCCCTGGTCATAACATATTTATGTTAAATGCATTTGTATTACAAAACACTGTTTTGATCAAAAATCACACTCATGCACTTTTACGCTCTCCTGCTTTTGTTAAGTTATTTTTACTACAACAACACCGTTGTCGTGAACATGTCTAGTTCACAGAATCAAAACAATCACATATGTTGAAAAAAAATTATTAGGGTTGGAATCGTTTCAAGACACTTGGCTTTAAACTATACCGCACAAGGCTCTCATTTTTACCATTATGGTAAAAGTTGATATGTCCGTATTTTTTGGAAAAGGGGTATTTATTACTTAATATGTCTTTTAGGGCGTTTACAACAAGTGGGCAAAGGATGCTATGTCTGAAATAAGTGAAAGTCTATTTTTAATTTCTATATAAAAATATGGCGAAATAAAGTTCATACGTTCACCCCCCTGTTCCGAAGTTTACCTGAAGACTATTAAGGAACATCACATTTTTTTAATCTATGCCCCTTACGACCATTTGATATCCGATCGAAACGGAGAGCATATCACGAACCAACACCATCAAAGTCTAAAGTCTTATCTAAAACGTTATTAGGAACAATCAGTGTAATGATGACATATTTCGGTTTCCGTTAGATCTTATCTTAAAGCAAACGATGTCCAAATTCACCATTAATGTAGAACCTACATAAGTAGTTTTCCAATCCCCATGTTTTAAATTTTACCACATTTCTTAAACATTTAAAATATCATTCATTCTAATATAAAACTCCTAATAAACTATATCTGCAAATTCATGATCGCTCTTTCATAGCGCCACAAAAAAGTAACTTAATTTTTCTGCATTTTTGAATTGAAATCGTGGCTCACGTTTTTCTTTGCACTCAAATTCAAGGGCTACATTGTTAGTTCACAAAACATCGTATCGATGTATTTGCCTCCGCTGCAAATGCATCTTTTTTTTGCCAAGAGGGATATAATTGTTTCATATCTGAAAGAAAACAAAAAAGTAGTCATTAATATCATATTTAAAACGATCATTGAAATACGATAACTACTAATTATAGTATAGATAAAATGTTTGTGATATTTAAAGCAAAAATCGTTAATATCAGTTCAATCAGAGGGTTTGTAACTTGAACGCAAATAGATAGATGATTATATTAAGATTAAGATTAATAATTACATTTTGTGTGTTTAAAGATTTAGAGCATTACCTAAGGCTATGACAAATTCAAGGTTTATTTTGTGTGTGATATATGTGGACAAGTGCACATAAACTCACTTAATGAAGTGATCAAGTGCTATCTATTTCTCTAGTTCATGCAACAAGAGAGTGACCTCTACCACTTTCATGTTTACTTTAAACTCTGCATAGATCATCATTAATATCTATAAAGTTTTTGTTTTGTTACTCGAAGTGCTGGTGACCATAAACTTCAGCTCAGTGTCACATGACAATTGAGTGGGCTACTTAAGAGAAGTATTGGTCGTGTAATCATTAGCTAATTATTGCTGAGAGTTTTTGTTTTACATATTTCTAAAGATTATTGTTTATGATTTAATAGTTATCATCATAGACTTCCAAGTATCGTAATGTTAATGTAAAGCATTAATAGCTGTTGTGTCATTCTTTGTACGGTTTTTTTCTTTTCATTAACTATAATCATTTTATATTCAATTGTTGCCTTGCCCCATAGTATATGTTTCTATATCTTTTTTTCTTCAGTATGTTGATGTTGTTATGCTTCTTAAGAAAAACAAATATGAAAATTAATTTAAATTATATTTTTGTTAATAAACACTGTTAATCAAACCGTTACAGATTTATGCTGTTTAATTTTTGATTTGAAAATTTGCACACAAAGAGAAAAAAAAAGCCGGAGAACATTGAACACAGTAGTCAGTCAATTGATTACTACCAATCACTTTTGGCTATAGCGTTTTAATGATGCCAATCAAGGTTAGTTTGAGATGATTTTTAATTGCCAATATCTATGTATTTTTATGTTGAATATTGCTATAATTATAGTCTCATAATAATTAATTAAATTGAAACTAACTAACTAACTGTTGGCAATGGGAAAATTAATTAAATTAAAAACGAGAGCCCTCTAGTATTTAGTAATGAAGAGCTTTCTAAAAGTGATGTGTTTGAAGTTTACCGGGGCATGGTAATAATTTCATGGGAAAACAATATGATCATATTGGTTTTGTTTTATAACGCAGTACAACATTTTTCAGCCCATTGATTTGGGACTCAATTCTGAGAATTCCACGTGAAAGTAGCCACAAAAAGAAAAAGTTCTCCATCATTCGTTTTGTCAAGTTACCTGCCATTATGATTTAATATCGATTTGAAGTTAGTAAGTATCGCATAGGGGAATTTGTCACGTTTTAGGCTCTTTTGTTATGTTTTCTTAAACTTCGTCCTTTATCTTCTATACTTATTGTATTTTTATTTCGTTGCACTATCTATGGCTAACGCCATTACTTTATCGTATATACCAACCTAATGTTCTGTTTCTTAAAAATATAAATTAAACAGTTATTGACAGTTCTTCTTAAGCTAGTTGGCAACAAGTGCAATCACTGTCAATAAAAATTCTAAAAGTTATTGTTGTCAGTTATTGCTGTTATTATTTATGAAAAGTTCATTCTTATGTAATTTATGAGCTCTATTATTAAATGAATTTAAAAGTTAAATTGTTTTATATTAATGTTAAAAGAATTGATAGGAAACACCCCACCCACTTATAATGTTATTATGCACAATATTCGACATTGATATGCGCAAAGTATACCAATTTTTATAGTTCACATAGAATTGGATTTAAAAGATTGAGTGGGTGGGAGCAAATTTTTTAACATATTAATTTTTGTATGGGAGCTCCCTTAGGGGGCGAAGATAGGGGGAAGAGTTGTTCGGAAAAATGTTAGGAGTGGAAAATTAGCGAAGGGTGCAAAATTTATAACATTTGGATTTTTGTATGGGAGCCCCCTTAGAATGAAAGACAGTAGGTAGGTTCATGAAAAATGCTAGGTGGGAAAAACTAGTGGGGTCGGTCATACATTTTACCCCCCTGGAAGGCACCATGCGGGCGGCAGGATTTAAATTCATAAACAAATTATAAAAATAAAAGTAATTAAAGTTAGAGGGTAGATATTTTCTCAGCAAATGCAAGTGTTACAAAAATATTTGGGGTCGGTTAGACATTTGATTTTTCTGGGGGTACCTTTGGAGCAGTTAGAGCGATGAGAGCAAATTTTATAAAATATTGGTTTATGTAAGGGAGTTTTTTTAGGGGGTGAAAATCAGTTGTGGGTATGTTGGGGAATAATGTTAGGAGGGACAAACCAGTGAGGGTCGGACATTAATTTTACCCCTCAAGGAGGCACCACTAGAGCGCGACAAGAGCTGATTTCATAAAAAAAATTATGAAAAATAAAAAAATTGTATTAAGATCATCTAAAGGGTTGAACATGGAGCATAGATATGTTCTGAAAAACTGTTGGGGGTTACAAAATTATTGGAGGTCGGTCATACATTTTACTCCTCTAGGGGCACCTTTGGGGCAGCTAAAGCGATTAAAGATTTTATAAAAATTTGATTTGTGTATGGGCCCAAATGTACACACAATAGAACCGAAAAGTATTTTTACTGACCCAAAAATACTATTATTGCCCCAAAAGTATAATGAAAGTACTTTTTGGTACAAAAAACGTACTCTGGTACAAAAAGGTACTTAAGTACAAAAAAAAGTACCTTGTTCAACAGAAAAGTGCTTTTGGGCCAATAATAGTACCAGAGCACTTTTTTGTACCAACAAGTACTTTTTCTTGTACTTTTGGGGTTATAAAAATATTTTTGGTTCTGTAAAAGTACTTTTTGGTACAAAAAAAGTAATGTGTACCGTACTTTGTGCAACAGAAAAGTGCTTTTAGGCCAATAACAGTACTTTTTGTTACAAAAAAGTACATTGGTGCGAAAAAGTAATGTATACCGAAAAAGTACTCTGGTACAGAAAAAGGTACTTTGTGGAACAGAAAAGTGCTTTAAGGCCAAAAAAAGTACTTTTTGGCTCACGTGCCAGCTTTTTATTTGCGCTCGTGGCTCTTGGCTCGCTTCATTGTATAATGAAGCATAGTGAAAGTCAGCTGGCGTTTCATTGGTGGGTTTAACAGTAGCACCTCGTCAAACATGTAAAAAAATAAAAAAAATTCAGTCATTTTTTTCCTGCCGAAACTTTGTCAGATTATAGTTTATACGTTGTTATTGAATAAAAATAAACACCGGCTGGCCTACGTTGGTGGAATGATCGTCAGCTGATGACCTTATTTTGTGATGTTTTGAAAAAATTGAAAAGTCCCCGGTCTACCATAGTAAAACACATTTTCCTTTGCAATTTTTTTTTTTATTATTTAACATAATTCCTTTCTAGGGCGATACACTGATTATACGATTTGTCCTCTGCTTCAAAATAGGCCTCAGTTTTGGTGATCACCTCTTTATTCGACGAAAATTTCTTCCCAGCGGGCATTCTTTTTCTTAAGTGGACAGTCGAAAATATTGGAAAAAAAAACTGCGAATTGGTCACAGCTGTCCCGCAGGTTTCTTGGCGGTTGTTCCCTTTACACAAATTTTGCACTAAAACTCTTAGGCTGAAAGTGTTTTACCCACGAGTTCAATAACACAGTGCAACACACTTTTTTGGGAGTGAACCAAACCAATGTCAAACGATAGCATTTGACCTCAGTAACAAAACCCTAAACTCAATTTTGCTCCACTACGTCACAAATTTTTTTTACAGTGGTTTGAAGTTGGTTTTTTTTTTGGTAAAAGTTGAATCAATGAATATGAAAAATCACCTGTAAAAATACTTTTGGGGCATTTCATGTCTTCGGAGACCTATATTAAAACAATCTGGGGAATATTTTCTGTATGGAACATTTTTGGCCCAATTTTGAAGAAACTGTTTAAAAGTCAACTTTGGACGGAGGTCAAGGATAAGAATCTTCTATAGAAATATTCTCCGGAAAATTTCACTAAGAGTCACCGAAGACAAATAACCTCTATGAGTCAAAGGTTCCAATATAAAATCAAAATGAAATGTTAAAAAGTCTATTTTTGAGCAAACAGTGCAACGCACTTTTTCTGGAGTGAACCAAACCAAAATCAAACAATAGCATTTTACCTCAGTAACAAAACCCTAAACTACATTTTGCTCCACTACGTCACAATTTTTGTTTACAGTGGTTTAAAGTTTGATTTTTTTGTTCAAATAAAAATAAAAATGAAAAATCATGTGTAAAAATAGATTTGGGATAGTTCATGTCTTCGGAGACCTACATTAAAATTTTCTGGGGAATATCCATACCAAACCCCGTACATGCCCCGGAGTCGCCTCTAGAGCAGTAAAATATAAAATTTTCCCAAACTATATACCCTTTATCTACATTGCCTAAGAGGGCTCCCATACAAAAATCAATTTTTTATAAAATTTGCTCTAACTGTACCAAAGAAGACCGTAAAGGAGTTAAATGTAAAGCGGACCCCCAATATTTTAGCAACCCCAACATTTTCTCAGAACATGTTGATTGGCCATGCTTGAACTACCTACCTCAATACTCCCTACATGGGTACTCACTTGAACGACCCTACGGTAGGCGAACACCGAACCACTGAGTAGAAAAATGTGCGCACGAAAGCGACAGAACGGATCTCCCGCATTGTGGTCGCGTGTTCTAACCACTATGCCACGGCAGGTCCCAAATTTTGTTGCATAGTGTAATTTATTTAACAAATATATATGCCGTGACAACTAGTGCTAGTATAAAATACAAAATTATTGAAAGCTTTTCTCAAAAGCTTGTATGTTTTACAAATTAACACCCCTGTCCTAGAAAACAATTCGGTTTGAAAACAGAGCAAAATCGGCAAAAAGGTGTTCTGCGCACAAAAAACGAAAACATTTTATACATTTTCTATTTGGTTATGAAGAACATGGCTGTAAATCTAGTTTTTCGAAATTATGTTGTTTTATTTTCTTTTAAAATTAAATAATATTTTTAATGTTTTTTAAATGTTTCGATTTTGTTTTTTTTTTTAATTTAAACCGATATAAGCTTCTTGATGCTGCAGTTTTGTTGCCTTTGTTTATATAGCCACAACTGATCCTTCCCGTTTTTTTAAAGCTTTTCTGCCCAGTCCCTCCCTCGAAGCTATAAATAAAAACTCAACTGCAAGTATTTTTTTTACTTTGTTTTATACAAAAATGCATTTATTTTTTTAATAATATTTTTTTACATGATTTTCTTTGTCTTTCGTTTAAATGAATTGCTATGTATGTATTAAAATATTTAAAATAATGAGTATTACGAGTATAAAATAAATTTAAATGGTACATGTAGTATGTATATGTGTGTATGTTTATGGATATTTTGATTTTTGTGTGTGTGTGATATATGCTTATTCATGTTTTTATAAATGTGTGTGTGTGTAAGCATAAAAGAGTTTGAAATATACAAAAGAGAACAATGAAAGCACTTAACGACGGCGATCGATAATAGCACAATTATTTTAATAAACAAAAAAGTAATAATAATATAATTAATATACACAACAACATAGAAAAGCTTTTCTCCCACGCCATTGGTCCCCCCCTTTACAGGGGAATTTGTGAGGAATGAGCGGGCGAAGTGTGAAATGTGTGACCGCCAATGGCTGGAAAAAGCTTTATGGCAAGTTGGCGTTAATGCTTAAGGCTAAGGCTGTTTTGATGAAATTAATAAAAAAAAACAAATTCGGTTTCTGGGGGAGAGTGGAAATGAAGTTTAGCTCGGAATTTAGAGAGAGTGGCAAAGTTGATGACAGACACTGAGAGGTAGAAGTTTAAGTATGGTAATGAATAGTGAAAGCTTTTTTTTGGTTCAAGCTCAAAGCTTTGACACACTTTAAGCTCTACGCTGAAAGCTCATTTAAAAACTAATATCATTAAACAAAATTCATAACGACTAAATGATCAATTAATATATCTCTCTTTTATGTTTAGTATTTGTTCCTGCGTTAAGCCTAGTTAGTTATCTACAAACGAATTTCTGCCCTCTCTAAGCCTTATTGGTAGCCACCGAATTTGCCGCCTTGTTGTTGTTGTTGTGCATTGCTATCATAACCGCCATTGTTGTAGTTGCCGCCACGTCCGCCAGCTTGGCCACCTCCAACTTGTTCATAACGGATGGTTGGGCGGTAGCCATTGGCATCAGCTTCGTAGTCGACGATTTGTTTGCGACCATCGGGCAAGAGAACGTAGTAACGGCCAACAGCCAAATCACCATCGCGAGATTCCATGTGACCGAAATCGTTGCCGGACTCGTAGTCTTGGACGTCGTATTTGAATTCGTACTTGGCGGGACCGTAGTTTTCTTCAGCACCATAACCTGCACCCTGGCCAGCACCATAGCCGCCGCCAACACCAGCACCTCCTGGATAACCGCCAGCAGCACCACCACCAGATTGTTTAGGGAAAATGGCTGAGGTTACAGCGGGAGCACCATAGCTATTTTGAGGGGCTTGGGCACCACCACCACCGCGCTGAGGAGGCAAGTAGTTGCTGTTGGGAGCCTGATAAGTGTTCTGGGGAGGCAGGTAATTGTTGGAGGGTTGTTGTTGTTGCTGGTTGGGGGGCAAATAGTTGTTTTGTGGCACTGGAGGTTCGGCAGACACGAAGGACAGGCAGACCAAAACAGCGATTGTTGTGAAGCACTGGAAGTACAATATGAGAACGTGGAATTGTATTAGTAATAGAAATAGAGTAATAGATATTTATTATAACAAATGGTAAAAGGGAGAACGGTGTAAAGTCATGAAAAGTAAAATTCGTAAAAAGCTTTTAAGACATCATTGTTGTAAAGGCTGCTTTAAAATTTCCTATGTAATCATAGTTGTGTAAGTATCAGCAAAAGTCTTTGAAAATTTGTAAAATCTACGAAATTATTGATTTATATAGTACAACATTTTTCAAAAGCTTTAAGGTAAAGTGAAAGTAGCCTTAGTGGAAATAAAAAAAATTTAATTCATCATGTATTTATAACAGTAAAAGTAAGAAACGACTATGTAACTTTAGTTCTTTAAAAAGCTTTTGAATCTCTTAAAGGCTTTTAAGAAAGTTTGAATGAAAGCAAGAATGAAATCTCTTATAATGGTAATCGTTATGAAGAAGGTAGGCTGTAGCATACCGAAAGCTGTTAAAAACTAACTTAAGTTGTCAAGGAACTATTAATGTAGGCTTATAATTAAACATTTGTAATTGAGCTTTTGATGTAGCCAAAAGCTTTTAAAATAGTTATAGTCAGCCAATTAATTTCTATGATATTTAGTTTAAATGTTTAAGTGTTTAAGCTCGTAAGCAAAAGTTTATGAACTTTAAAAAAGCTTTTAGGAAATTTGTATAGTTTTCAAAGCTTTTATAAAAATGGTTCCACTTAGTGGCGTATTTCTCGGTATAGTTACAGTACGGAGTCTATGGCAATATTTTGAAAGACAAAATGATAACTGGAGTTCACAAAAAAGCTGTTAGGAAATTGGTTCAGTTTTTTAAAGCTTTAAGAAAATTTTTAAGTTTTAGTGACGTGTTTTTCGATATAGGTACAGTACAGTTTCTATTGGGCAACATTTTGCAAGATAAAATGATAACAGGAGTTCTCAAAAAAGCTTTTTGGAAATTTGATAGTTTTTGAAAGCTTTTGAAAAAATGTTTGTTTTAGTGGCGTGTTTCTCGGTATAGGTACAGTTCAGTTTCTGGTGGGCAAAATTTTGCATGACAAAATGATACTCAACTAAAGCTTTTGTGAAAGCTTTTATGAAACTCCAATGGCTAAGGATTTGTAAGTCGATATTGGAAAATAATATTGAATGATATTGAATTTAATCTGCGCTACGAAAAAACTTCTGGTTAAAAAGCTTAACATAGTATTATAAAGATAATGATAGGACTATTTATAATAACATTTTGTATGGTTGTAATTTTTATATTTTTAAGAGAAAGCTTTCACACATCCTGAATAATAAGCACAATCCGGTACATAGGCAATCACGTTCAAAAATTTATAAATAAGAATTTATAAGAGCTTAAGCTTTTTGTTGAGAAAGTTTTCGAGAATTTTAAATGACTAGTGATCTTTAAGTCGATGTTGAAATAAGAATTTATAAAAGTTTAGGAGTTTTAAATGAAAATATGTATGTGTTTGTGTTACCACTAAAGTTTCTGGAAGGAAGATTTGGTAAAAGCTCCGTTAAAGCTTTGAAAGTGTCGAGTGGCCTTATATAGTAAATAAAATTGTAATAATAGATCTAATGATGTCTTTGACTTTGTTATTGTGATATTTGCTGAAATTCGTGGTTAAAAGCTTAAACATTTTTCAAAAGCTCGTAAAAAATCGCATAGATTTTCAAAAAAAGAAAGAAAGTTATAAAAGCTTTATCTTTTTTTGGAAAGCTTCCAAGAAATAAGATTGACTAGGAATCAGTGGGATAATAGTAGAAAACTGATATTGTTTTTAATAAGTGTTAATGCAGAAGTTTCGCTTTTAGAGAAAGATCTGGAAAAAGCTTTGTAAAAGCTCTGAAAAGCCTAATAACGAATATAGAATAGTTAAAAGAGATGTAATAGTTTCATCGGTTTTGTAGGTGTGATAAGTGCAGAAATTCTGAGGCTTAAGCTTTCAGACTTCCTAAAAGCTTTTAGAAAAATCTCATCGATTTACAAACATGTTTGATTGTATTGACGATGCAGATAATTTTTTTGTTAAAATTAGAAGGAGAATGAGTTTATTATAAAAAATATATGTAAGCTTAAGTTGTGATATTTGCCAAAATTCTAAGGCAAAAGCTTTTAGAGTACCCAAAAGCTTTGACTATAATCGCATTGATTTACAAACATGTTTGATTGATGATGCAGATATTTTTTTGTTTTGGTCAGCGTTGCTTATAAAAAATATATATGAAAACTTAAGCTTGTGTTGAAAGCTATAAGGTAGTTCGGAAGAAGAAAAAGTTCAAAAGCTTTCCCAAGATCTTCTTATGCCAAATACAATACAATTTTTTTTTTTTTAATATTTTTGGTCAATATAAGCAGGACAAAGAGTTGCTTATAAAAAATTTATGAAAGCTTAAGAAATTTTTCTGAAAGCTTTAAGAAAGTTCGAATAAGTTGGGTTCGGTAAGACGAAAGAGGAAAGATTTTCGAAGACTTGTATTGTATTTGGTATTAGTAAACAAAGAAGATCTTGGGATAGCTTTAAAGAAAAGCAACTTGTGGTTACCTAAAGAGGTAACCTTAGGTGCCTATCAATTGCAATTACAGCTTTAATATATTCATAATTTGTTGTTATCTTCCAGAGCAAATCTCGTTGCAAAGTAAACTAATTTCATTATGTTGAAATTCTTAATTTATGTATGAACTAACTCTATATCTCTTAAGACGAAATCTAATCTTTAATTTAATTGTTAGTTGTCATATCCCTCTAAAATGCTAAGCTAATAAGTTGCAAAATTTTGAGTAACATAAAAAGAAGTTGATAAAGTTTTTCTTAAAAGTTGTGTTGCCTTGCCACACAGAGCTTGTCAACAATGCAACATTTTAGCAAACGGAAAGAATGAATGAATAAACTTCACAAAAAAAAACGAAAACAAGACATGTTAAAATATTCATGATTTACCAGCAGCAAACAACAAAACAAACATGAGACTGTGAACAAATTAAAAGATGTTCACGAAATAAGTAAAACATTCACACACACACATAAACACCTAGACCACTCACAACAGATTTGAGGGGCATGCCACATAAGTTTGATAGATAGTACAAACAGAGGTACGTGAATGGAAGGACGGTTGGTAGGAAAGACGGTTGGGAGGAAGGACGGACGGTATGTCATTCATTTGGGGGAGCGCATAACTCTGCTATAGGAGGTACACAAAGTAGTGACGGGCGGACAGATGTGTGAATAGTTAGAGCTACTTTGATCAAGCGAGTCAAAAGCTTTAACATTGCTTTGCTTTCGTTGCTGTGTTTGGCACTTGTAGTGCCAAGATTTTCCACTTAAGATGAGATGAGAGATTCTATACATTTATGTGTTTATGTTCCCAATACGGTGCTTGTGGTAAAACGACTCGTTTCTACTCTGTTGAATGTTAACGATAAAGTTGTCACAATCTGTTAGCACTGTTATTATAAAATGACAGCAATTTATTTATAGCCAGGGGATGCTAAGCTATGCGGTGTATAGGTTATGAAAATCTGGAAATCTTCAAAATGAATCGCATTATTTTTTGCGCTGTTTATGAGATCAAATGACTTACTAATGTAGGCAACATAAGAATTTGTGTGATGGATAGAAGAAAAAAATCCCTTTTTGTATGTTAATTGCGTGCTTAACTTGAGAGAGGGATTGTCTTGTCATCATGTTGAAAGAGTAATTAAAGCAAATTATCATCTAGAAAATGTCAAATCTAAGTTTGATGTTTTCATCATTATTTATGATAATGAGAGGCATTAGGTTGTTGTTGTGTAGAGATATTTGTTTTAGATTGTAAGTAAATATAAGTAAAGTTGGTTTGGATGTGAGCAATCACTGGCTGAAATGATAACATTTGGTATGTAAATTTAATGACTTGTATTGAAGTATTGTCTGTGATTCGATTATAATGTAAAGCTTTTTAATTAGATTTTAAGGTATTTAATAATTATATTTTGTTTAGGAATTTAACATTTCTTAATACATTCAAATAAATAACCCAACTGGGATCGTGTTATCTATAAGAAGTTACATCTAAACGAAAGACTTAAGACACAAGAGTAATTGCCAAACAGAACTTAATAAACGATATGATTGTTTATACAAATTTTGTTTCATCTTTCGGAAATATCTTGTGACAACCAAATAGAATTACTCAGTATAACACATGTTTTTGGGGTTCAATTCTGAGAACTGCACGTGAAAGTAGCCCCAAAAAGAAGAAGTTCTGCATCATTCGTTTTGTCAAGTTACATGCCATAATAATGTAATATCGATTTGAAGTTAGTAAGCAGGGGAATTCGTCATAGTTTAGGCTTTTGTGTTTGACAAAAGCAAAACTATTAATTTTTATAAACAATTCAGACACTTTTCTGTATCGATGTCTGTCTATCTCATTAAAATCCCCCAAAGCTTTCATTTCATTTAGACAAAGTTTCGTTAGTAATAACTATGCCAAAATTATGACACTAAACGTTTTAATTTATTAACCTCTCATGTTAATGTACCCTAAAGTTAATTTATTACAGCAAAATTGACAGTTCCTCCCTTCCCCCCTACCCACCCTTCACCCTAGCTACTGTGCTTGATTTTTCAATACAAAAACAAAAGACTTAAGACACAAACGTGAGAATATATCACTTTTAACTTTTATGCTGTCAGTCATGAGGTGGCGTGTGAAATATTCGCATATCATCACATTGGCATTCGTCACACTTTCAGTTTACCGGGGCAGAGAAAATTTTAAATTAATAGATTTCATATGAAACTGTAATACCCTTAAATATAGTTAATTAATATCAGACCAGTTAATTTTGAGCGACCCAATGATGGTGTTAAAGATTAAGTTGTAAAGACTTCATCACTTTAATATACGAAAACACCCCTTTGATCATGCGTAGCTAAAAGCTTTTGTTGTTGTTGGATTGATATATAGATATGTTAATACGCTTATAACAAAGGTATATTAATTAATTTAAATTATAGTCATAATTTATGAAAATCAACACTTAGCCCTTAGACAAAAAACAAATTGAGGGCGAAATTAGGCTGATGGCGAAATTGGCTAGAGTATTAATTGATTGCTGCTTGGAGTTGTTTCTTTTTCTCTTGTACTATAGCAAACGAGTTTAATGTTTGTAAATAATAGTTGGTTCATTATTTTGTTGTTGTTTAGCATGTTGTTTGTTTCTCAGCAATATGAACTTGAACTTTGTTTGAAGCGGTGGCATATGTGTAATATATACACCTCTTTACAGTTGTCGCCTTATGCATTGCAGAGGGAAGGGATAGTGGCAAATTGTTGTGTTTAAAGAGAAGTTAATATTTTATACAATTTTTTCTGGAATTATAAAATAAGTAAAATACTTATTTTATGTAAATTTTAAACGAGAAAAGCTAAGGGTGCATAGTATGCTAAGCAAGTTATATTATAGTTAGATTTTGCTGTAAGATATATGAAAACCAAAATGATGTTATTAATTTAAAAAGAAGTTAAGGTAAGCCTTAACATAACACACATATGTTTTATGAAGGGATTCAGCAGGATTGTGCTTTACTTTGAGAGACTTTAGTTGCCAAAAGTTTGAATCTACTATCTATGTTGTTGATTTCCATAAATTGTGTCTATATACTATTAGATGTTTTTCATCTTAAGAACATTGTGGCTAGAAACGAGACAAATTTGCTGTTTATTTCCTTGGTGATAAATCAGTGTGACTTTTTTCGACTTTGCTTAAGTGGCAAATAGTTTAAAGCACAATATGTCAAAGCTGCTGTATTTGAAAAAGAAACGTATATTGTTTCTGTGACGTTTGTGTCTTAAGTCTTTTGTTTGGAGATAATCAAATGCGAAATCTCTTGCTAATGAGTAGTTGACATTGTTTAGCAGGAACATTTTTAAAATGTTGTTAAATTCATTGAATAAATGCCAATATTTGCAGTAAATTTTATTTGCAAATTGTAACAAGAATTTTTTTTTTTTTAAATTTTAAACTATCAGAGTGTTAAGTCTAAATGGGAATAAAATGTTTGAATATATTTCGTTAAATTTAAAAAAATACTTTAATATATCAAAATATTATAAAATTTACGTTTCTGTCTTAAGTCTTTTGTTTGCATATAGTCGTATTCGAAGATCTCTTGAGAATTTGTAGGGATGAGAGTATATATGATTTGATATGAGATAAAGTGTTACACATTGAAGGAAGATATTAAATTGTATCAATTCTATTATCTTGTAATAGTAGACCTCTGAAAACCGAAACATAAGACACACTTCCTACTGGTACCTCCAAAATAAAATGACCGAATTCACCCTTAAAGTTTAACAAACATATATTTTTTGTAATTGATTGTTGAAATTTGTATATTGACTTGAACTTTTGTCAGTTTTTTGTGAATTCATTAACACTTTAACCTTTTCTATAGCTGTAATACATATCGATAAACGTATGACCATCGACCGAAAGTCCTATCTTTAACCTTTAAAGCTCCACAATCTGTCAAATAATAATATTTACGAAATTTCATTTAACAAAATCGCTAAATTGCAATAACTTTTAAGTTTAACAATATCATTCACAGGGTGTATTCGTTACTTGCCAAAGTTATTGAAATTTGTTCTGGGCCCAATGGTGTATCCAATCGAGACCTAGAGATTTGGCGAAATACCAATACCGCAACGAAATTTCGAAGAGAAAATTTAGCTAAAATAGCCATTGGCTATTGACTGAAACGTTTAAGGCAAAATTTTTACAGTTTTTGAACTTTTTATTATATATATTAGATGGAGGTAAAGGATTCCTAACAATACTGAAGACTTAAGACACGAAGATCAATATGACAATATAACCGAATTTTAAGAATGAAATAATAAACTCTATAACTATATAAGACACTTAGTAAATTTTAATGCCGCCTCTTGTTATCCTATCACTTGCCGTTATTAATGAACTAATATTCTGCCGCACAAATAAAAGACTGAGAACACGCACTTGTTGAAGTTACGATATTTGCCAATTTTGCTCAAGTCAGTTATCTTTAAATCTATTATCGCATTAAAGCTCTCACTATGCAATTTTTAGAGCCGCCTTTTGTTATTCTATCAATTGCCGTTATAAATCAATTTATATTCTTCTGCACAAACAAAAGACTTAAGACACAAACTTGTTAGCATCAATCCTTCTGTCCTGTACCAGGGCACGCCTTTAATGAAAATATACATTTAATTTGATAATTTGGCAATTTCATTTAAAATTCTTTTAATTAACGTTTACGTATAAGGCTGTGGTGTCATCTTCACACATTGCCTTCTGGCTGTTAAAGTGAAGTTACCGTATTTGGCCGTATTTACCTCAAATCATTTTTCTTTATTTCAATTATCACATTAAAGCGCTCATTTAGCAATTTTATGAGCCGCCTCTGTTATTTTATCACTTTTCGTTATAAATCAATGTATATTGTGACACACAAATAAAAGACTTAAGACACAAACTTATTGGCATCAGTCCTTGTCTTCCTGTGCCTGGGCACGCCTGCGCTTTACAAGTACGACAATATGATTTAAATCCGTTTTTATTATTATTCAGGCATAAAACTGTTAGTATCATATTTATTGTCTACAGCTAGCAAAAGTTGATTTCTCTTTATTCAAGCTTCTTTATCTCTTTTATAAGATTAAAGTACACACTTATTATTTGATCACTTGCCATGATAAATCAATTTATTATACATATCTCCCGCACAAACAAAAGACTTAAGAAACAAACTTGTTGGCATCAGTCCTTCTCTTCCTGTGCCTGGGCACGCCTTCAGCGGTCTTTAACTAAAGATTTCTAATGTTTGCCGTATTATGAATATATAAATTAACCTGCATTCGTAAATAATTTGTCAGATCATATTGCATGCCACTCATTCACTAAATCTATAGTTGCTGCACTTTCATTATCCCCATAAAGTACTTTTTCGTGATGTGTACGTTAAGTTTAAGTGAAATAAATTTGGTTGAATGTGTATAATATTTATCATATTGTGAAAAGGTAATATGAATGCCCTGCCCTGCCCTGATTACATTAATAAAGTCAAGTTTGATTGTTTGGTTTTGTTGAATGTAAGAGTAATGAGGAAAAATGCTTAACATTTGGGAAGTAGGATATTTTTAGAAATTGTTAAGTGACCATACAGGGCATTAAAGTTAGTTTACGTTAAAATCGTGCATATGCTGATGGATTTTGAAATATTTACGAACACTTTGGAAGTTTGTTAATGTTTTAATTAAGTTACGAAGCGAACTTCAATAAATATATAGGAAACTGCAATAATTTACTAGAACAGAAAGATTTAGAACAGAAAATTTTAAATATTGAATATATGAGAATTGCTAAAAATGGAAACACACTATCGATTGAACATTAAAGTATTTAAGAAAATAACGCAAACGAAAGACTTATGACAGAAACGTTAAAATATTAGATATATGGGATCTGTTCAAAATTCAAAGACTTAAGCGACAAACGATTGTCTGGGTAACATTTGAAATCATAAATAAGGTAAATAACCAATTGGCCCAATCGAAAGACTTAGGACAGAAACTTTCAAATATGAGACATATGGGAGTTGTTCAAAATGCAAAGACTTAAGCCACAAAATTGAGGTATCTCAAAGTCTGACTATTGAATTAGTGCAGTCAGCAAAGTAACAGCAATGCGTAGAGCGTTTGCTTAATATTCTTTGAAACATGCTGTTTCGCTCTAGATCACTGTGGTTCCAATTTCGTCGTATATGATATAATTCTTAGATTTACAACAAAACAAAAGACTTAAGGCACAAACTTTTATGTGGAATTTCTATTTGGTCGCAAATTCCATATTGCAAACAAAAGACAGGACACAAACATTGATAAAAACAAAAGACTTAAGACACGAGCAGCAATATAGCAATCTTCTAACGCATTTAACAATATAGCCGAATTTTATGAATGATATCTTAGCTGATTGGGTATGGACTTACTAAGATATAACTCTCAAATTTCCAACACAATAAAAGATTTAAGACACAAACTTTTATTTGTCATTTCTGTTTGGTGGCAAATTTCATATGCCAAACGAAAGACTTAGGACACAAACGTTCAGAAAACGATATCAGCTGTTTTTTTGAATTTTATTTGGAGAATATATGAAGTAGGTGCGGATTTGTAACAAAACAAAAGACTCAAGACACTATCATCTATATGACAATAAAACCGAATTTTATGAATGAAATCTTAGCTGATCGGATGTAGATTTACTAATCATTAAAGATAAGAGGGCATAGAAAATGCCAATGAAGTTTTAGAGAACATTTCCTCACAAAAGATAAAGAACACAAATGTAGTAAAATATAGTGATTTAGTATAAAAACTTTTATAAAACATCGTCAGAATAAATTTTTACTGTATTTGAACTAATTGTTAAATATGAAGCAAATATGTAACCAAACAAAAGACTTAAGACACGAACCCCTACATGACAATATAACCGAATTTTATGACTGAAATTTTAACTGATTGGGTATGCGCTTACTAAACATTACATTTTGGAAAACTATTCCACACAAATGTTAGAGGACATAAATTTATTAATAAGAAGAAAAAAAACTCCCAGAAGATTTTAAATTATCGTTTGTTTTTAAAACTGTCTAATAGAAGGACAAAGAAAACAAACTTTAATAAACCATTATTTGAATTATTTTGTATTGTATTTGAAAAAAATTTTCTATATCAAGGAGGTGGCAGATGGAAATTTTCTTATTATACTACTCAACTTTGCGAAATTTTTTTCGAAATAAAAGAAAGTCTTGTCATATGAGATATGATGAGAGTTAATGTCAATATAAAATTGATTAGAAAAAATTTTAATTATGTATTTTAACTTTGAGCCAATATTGACAAGCTTTTTTAAGAACATCCTTATTGTATAGAATAGTTGCTTTCATTTCGATTGAAGTGAAGAACATTGACTGGGAGAAAATTTACAAAATTTTAATCTGATTAAGGAAGCCAACAATAGTTATCTCTAATGATTATTTTCCTGTATTATTAAGGATGGTATTCTGAATTCAATAAAGCCATAAAATAGTCAATACCGTATGTTGGTAAGTAAAAGCTTTGTATTTCTTTTGTTAACAACTTATTAAATTCAATAAATTTAAACCGGCATCAAATTAATTTGAGCTTTAGCTATTGTGTATTTGTTATTATATTTCTGAAAAATTGTTTCTGAAATCAGTATTCCAATAAACATCTGACTATTATATGTACACAGAAGCTTTGAAATTTGTTTAGAAACTATTAGTTAAATGTTTTTAACTAAAATTTTTAAAAAAATTGAAAAAGTAATTTGAATGTCGGAAGAACTGCATATTCATCGGTAAAGATTTAACGTTCAATTATAGAAAATAAAAAAAAAATATTTAGAAACTGCCGACTACTTTCACTTTGTAATAACATTGAAATGTACTGGAATTTTAAATTTGAAGTAAATTTTTTCCTAAATTTCTTTTATTTGAATATCTATTGGTATGAAAAATCCAAATAATTTCCAAATTTAACTCTCAACCGCAGTCTACTCTGGTTTATCGCTCTCATAGCATTGCCATTGTCTTTCTTTTTCTTGTGCATTTATATCACATAACACAAAACAACAATAAAAAAGTCGCTTAAATTGTCTTCAATTTGCCACAAATCAAAAGACTTAAGACACAAACTTGAACTACAGCCCTGGCAGCCTATTATTACTTTCACATGAAACTTCCAAAGGCTTTGTATTTGCCAATTATTGCCACACAAATCAAAAGACTTAAGACAGGAACTTCACCAATTGTTACATCAATATGCTATAAGACGAAATTTATTGCATAATTGTTTCCTCTTATACAAAGCGCAAAAGCGAGGAGTCTTTAAAAACTGTTACAGCACACACACACACAAATGTTTTGAAAACACTGATTCAAATTATAAGTAATTTATAGTCTTTAAACTGTTTGTACACTAAATGTGTTTTTTTTTACAAATTTTTTAACTTTTAGCAAATGTCCTTTTTTGGGAATTTTGTTTTTATTTATTATTTTTAATAAAATTATTTATTTTTTTTTTTAAAATATTATACCTTCATTGTTGTATATTCAAAGTTTAGGTTTAAGGATCACACACAAATAAAAAAACTTAAGTGTTAATAGAAGTTGTGTTGTTTGGTTGTTCTTCTTGTGAAGATGGTTGAATGGGATTTGATACTGTAACAATTTTGTAGGCCACTATTTATATTTTGAACAAACTCTAACGACGCTAGTGTTCAGCAAAACTCTGCAAATGTGAAACAAACTAATAATAACAATAATGAAACACTGAAAGAGAAGAAAAAAAACCAAATACACACACACACACACAAAACAAAACATCACAAGAGAAGATGCTAGCAAAGACATAAGCTTCTTCTCAATACCTTCCAAAAAAAAAAAAAATGCTCTATCTCAAGCTGAAGAGCAAAAAATATACAAAAAAAATAAAATCAAACATAATAAAACGTTCGCGCCAAATTCGAATAACCTATGAGAGCCGCCTATGTTTATGTGTTAGTAAAGTTCGCATATTTTTTTTCATTTTTTTGAAGTTCTCTCTAAACTTAATTTGAACACTCTACGACTCTATACAGCTGAGCTCTTTTCAAATCACATCTCAGTACTCTGAAATTAAATAGCCGCACGAGAATCTGTGAAACTATAGCAAAACCACTACAACAAAAGTGTTTTTTGTTGTTTTGGTTTTGCTTTGCATCGCATCGCTCGGCGTTAACAAAAAAAAAAAAAAAAAACCTTATAAAAATGCATTACCTTCCATTTACTTCTGCCGCATTGTCGATTTGTTGTTTCGGTTTCTGTTTATTTGTTTTTGTTTTGATGGAAAATGAAACAGAAATCTAAAAATATTCGATTGTTGGTGTTTTGAAAATGAGCATTAGTTACATAGGTAGGTAAATGTGTTGGTCCATGGCTATAATGAAAACTTTCATTAAACACAACCGCCAAGAAACCAATAACAGCAACGCTAGCGTAATAGTAACAAATCGAAATACGAGGTTCGCGAGGAGAGGAAATCATAATTGTCGTAAAAGGTTTATGAAATGGAATGCAATGTTCGGTGTTGTTCTTGGTCTGTAGAAATCTTCGGTACGTTTTACTTAAATTTAGGCCGGATAAAATATAAACGACAACGCTACCTCACCATAATAAAAAACTTTTTGTTCTCTCCGGAACTGTTTACAAGCAGATGAAATCGTGTGACATTACATCTCTTGAATTATTTCTATGGGATTATGTGAAGTTAAAATTTTGATTCAATTAAGATTCCAAGCCATGTTACTGGCGAAGTTAACGCGGTATCGCAATGGCAAAGAGTGTTCAAAAGTTAAACATTCTAAATAGGCCAGCTGTCATAGGTGCTGCGATCGATGTTTGAATGGAATTATACTTTAATGACTAAATGTCAGAGATTTTTCTTTCGGGAATTGATAAGTTTTTCAACACTTAGTTATGTTTTAAGTGTTTTCTTCACTATTACAAAAAAACCTTCTAAATGAATCACTCTATTGAGTGTGAGATTAATTTCAAATATGGGAGCGTTGATTCCAAGGAGAATAAGTGGAAAATTTTGTAAAGGGAAATATGTGGGAAATCTCTCTCATTTGTTGTGGTTACTGTAATAGTAGTTACATCCCATGGATGAGATCTGGAAGAGCATGTCACATCTCGTTTTTAACGTTTCTATTGCTGGACTCATTCAACGGTACCTATAGTTTAACGACGAATCCAAATGTCAGCTGTTGGAGAAGCTTTTACAAGACATGCCGATTGACCCGACACTAGGGATGTAACGAATGTGCTTTAGCGAATGCGAATGCGAATACGAATATTGGAATATTTTTTTTGCGAAAGCGAATGCGAATGCGAATACTTATTTTTGGTTTTTGCGAATGCGAATGCGAAAGCGAATATTCCAAAATTGTTTAGCGAATGGCAAAAATTGTTTACGTAAACGAATAATTTAGTTTCATTCCTACTGTCTGCCTTTTCAAATAAAAATATGTATTCCAGTTAAGTAATTAAGCATAAAATATGGATTTCAAAGTAAAACAAAAACAAAAATATATATAATTCTCAGAAATTTAGTCTTTAAGGTATCTAAACAATAATTTTATTTACTTTCGAAAACTTTGACGTATTCAGTATGCAAAGTTTAGTAGAGCCAAGTTGTATTTTAAAAAAGAAGCTTCGGTGCTTTTTCGCTATGCAATCTAGTTCTTAGTGGATCATAGATAAGTCCTGCCCCACTAAACAACTGTTCGCTGGGAACACTTCCCGGAGGCGTAGCTAAGAACTGGCGTGCCAAAGGTACTAACTTTTGTTATTTCGAGCTGTTTCGTTTCCACCACAATAAAGGATCTTCTGAAACATAAATTTTTTTCTCTTTATTGTATTCAGCTAACAATTTTATTGCATGAGAGACTGAAAACGTAATGTCTTGCATGCCGTCATCAGTCTCACTATTACTATTACTTGTATGAATGCAAATGCGAATATTGGAATATTTTTTTTGCGAAAGCGAATGCGAATGCGAATATTGAAATATATATTTATACGAATGCGAATGCGAAAGCGAATGTACAAAATGATGCGAATAATTCGCATTCGCATATGCGAATGCGAACGTTCGTTACATCCCTACCCGACACTACTGCGAAGTTGCTGTCGACAACATCGAGGGATGATATAAAGTAGGTGACAGTAACAGGAATCGAAATATGGGCTCCCGCAAGGTAGTCGCTTGTACTTACCATGATGGCAAGATCTGTCCTTATTGTAGTTTTTGTAGAAGGAGTCACTTTAGACCGTATGTTTCTTTGAATAAAATTAGATTCATGACTTTTTATGTCGTTTGAGTCATGTCCGTCCGTCTGTCCGGCTGGTATGCACGACAACTTTCGAAAGACGAAACCAATTGTTTTGAAACTTTGCATAGGTTAATATTTCCCCAAAACTACTTACGGTATTGAAATGAGCTACATGGCCACACCCCTTCTGGTACTTCCATACAAGTGAACTAATCCGCCTACTCTTAATATCGAGTAATAAAATCAATACACCGAACGCGAACATGCCCAAATTCAGTAGTTTGTTAAACAAATTGTATGGTTCTACTGAGGATGGAGGTACACGTAAGTTGGTTTACCAGACTGAAACTTACACACTTGTTATTATTAATTTAAGGACCACTTTAAGGTTAAGGTTAAGGTTAAGGTTAAGGTTAAGGTTAAGGTTAAGGTTAAGGTTAAGGTTAAGGTTAAGGTTAAGGTTAAGGTTAAGGTTAAGGTTAAGGTTAAGGTTAAGGTTAAGGTTAAGGTCAAGGTTAAGGTTAAGGTTAAGGTTAAGGTTAAGGTTAAGGTTAAGGTTAAGGTTAAGGTTAAGGTTAAGGTTAAGGTTAAGGTTAAGGTTAAGGTTAAGGTTAAGGTTAAGGTTAAGGTTAAGGTTAAGGTTAAGGTTAAGGTTAAGGTTAAGGTTAAGGTTAAGGTTAAGGTTAAGGTTAAGGTTAAGGTTAAGGTTAAGGTTAAGGTTAAGGTTAAGGTTAAGGTTAAGGTTAAGGTTAAGGTTAAGGTTAAGGTTAAGGTTAAGGTTAAGGTTAAGGTTAAGGTTAAGGTTAAGGTTAAGGTTAAGGTTAAGGTTAAGGTTAAGGTTAAGGTTAAGGTTAAGGTTAAGGTTAAGGTTAAGGTTAAGGTTAAGGTTAAGGTTAAGGTTAAGGTTAAGGTTAAGGTTAAGGTTAAGGTTAAGGTTAAGGTTAAGGTTAAGGTTAAGGTTAAGGTTAAGGTTAAGGTTAAGGTTAAGGTTAAGGTTAAGGTTAAGGTTAAGGTTAAGGTTAAGGTTAAGGTTAAGGTTAAGGTTAAGGTTAAGGTTAAGGTTAAGGTTAAGGTTAAGGTTAAGGTTAAGGTTAAGGTTAAGGTTAAGGTTAAGGTTAAGGTTAAGGTTAAGGTTAAGGTTAAGGTTAAGGTTAAGGTTAAGGTTAAGGTTAAGGTTAAGGTTAAGGTTAAGGTTAAGGTTAAGGTTAAGGTTAAGGTTAAGGTTAAGGTTAAGGTTAAGGTTAAGGTTAAGGTTAAGGTTAAGGTTAAGGTTAAGGTTAAGGTTAAGGTTAAGGTTAAGGTTAAGGTTAAGGTTAAGGTTTAGACAAAATTTGTATACCATCACCCCTAGGGATGAGGGTATATATCATTTGATACGAAAAATAGTGTAATGCATTAACGGAGACGAGTTAGACCCCAAGTATCTGAAGACCAATTTCATGTCAGGACTTTTAAAGACGATTGAGCTATGTCCGTCTGTATGGTTAACTCGTGTATAACTCAAGTGGATAGCTTGAGTAAACCTTAACGGATCGGTATGAAAATTTGCCATTATTAATATTTTTCAAAACGAACTAATGGGATTGTAAATGGGCAGACTAGCCCCACTTCTTCTTGTCCCTCCCATACAAAATTTCATATTTGTGGATAATTAATATTTCTTTCATAACTGCCAAACAGACGGCCGGAGGATATTTCAATTTGGTCAGTTTATTTAACTTGCAAAAATAGACAAACCCTAAGAAAACCGAAATCTTTGCCACACCCCTCCTGGTACCTCCCATACAAATGACAGAATTGACCCTCATAGTTTTACATACATATCTTTTTAGTAAGTAAACTGAATTCACTCAAATTTTGCGTTAGATGTTCGCTTATGAAAATTGGACTCAGGAATAAATATGGACTTTATCGGTTTACTCCTTCTGGTACCCCCACACAAAATTCCTTTTTTTCGGAAAACTAGTACTTCTCCCATAACTTCCAAAGCAGCACCCGGGGGACAATCAGATTTGGTCAGTTAATTAGGAGGCATAAACTCAGAAAACCAAACTATTTGTCACACCCTTTTGCTACCTCCCATATAAGTAACAGATAATGCCCCTTCTGCCCCTGATTGTACCTCCTATACAAATAAGTACAATTTTAACGGTTTTACAGTTTTGCTCCACAAGTAGACAAAGAAAATCATAAGTAATTTTATTTAAATTAAAAATCTATTAATTTCAATAACTCAAGACTTTAAACAATATCTTATGATGGGTGATGGTACTTATCAGTCAGTTTAACTGACTGAAATTTCTGTACTGATTTTGTCTAAATTTATTCTTTTTTCAATTTGATGGGACAATTCGTTTACGAATTTAGAATTCTTGTAATTCACTCTATTTTAATTTCTGTTTCTTTTGAAAACATCACATATTTTTATGTTTACCGTTTTCTTGTAGACCTTTATAACAACTTATAAAGCGAACCTCGTATAAATCCCTATACAACACCGTTGACTTAATAAAACAAATGGGCATTGCGGGAGTAATTTAAACATCACCATAACATAAAACATGTGTTTGTACACAATCGCGATAGTTAAACAAAACCGACGACAACGGCAACAGCAACAACAACAACACCATCAGCAACTAAGATGTAAAGATGTTCGCTGCAAGCGTTCGTAATTGGTTTGTTGTTGCCTGCACCGCTGCTGTTGCTCTTGATGGTGCTCTCATTGCTAATGTTAATACAAGTACTCTTGTGTTGTTGCCGGGCTATTGCTGGCGTTTTATTTTACAAATTCTATTGTACTGCCTGCATTAGCTCCATAAGACATCGTCAACACTTTACCTTTCCAAAAGACAAAAGTTCTTATCATCCGGCGGGGTCTGTGGGTTTACGACAATTAATCATCATCACTTGAGCGCAACTAAGTTGAGAGTTGAGCGTAACCAAAAGAGATTCACCACAAAACTATTAAATACAATTAAGTTTAAGTGGTGAGCGGAATTGGTTCAAACTTATAATGTGACTGTGGCTATGGTGTTGCTGTAATTTTGTGTGTTTTCATCTACTCTGGCAGAGATTTCTCTAGCAGAGATCTATGTGCCTGTGGCTAGAGTATTTGCCGCAAACACAATTTGAAACTTCAAGAGCAGTTGTGTTGTGTTGTGTTGTGCTGTGATGTTTGGTGTGTCGGCCACCAAGCACCACCATCTACTAAGCGTGAGCGTTTTCAATTGCTGCTTATGTTTAAGATACATTACAGTAGTTCTTTGTTGTTGTGATCGCTTGCCTTTTTGCTGATTTGAGTGCCGTTTCTAAGTCGACAGATTTGGTGGCACGCATCTTCATTTATTTGCCATAGAGCATTTGGCGCGGAAACATAACGACCGAGTGATGGTGGTGTTACATATGTTAAGCAATTGTTTTTGCCGTTAAATATGGTGTGTGAAGTGTACAGGAAAGGGCGAACAAGTTTGTTGCGCTTAAGTCTTTTGTTTAGCATACTAGAAAGGATTGTTGTATGTTTAGCCATCGGGTAGGCAGGCAACTGTGCTGAAAAATTTTATGGGTTGTGTTAGAATTTGAAATATTCAAATTAAATGAAATGTTTATAAGTTTGTTGGTTAAGTCGTTTGTTTAAAGTTTGGAATAAAATGTATGAAAAGTTTGGAAGTTTTGTGCATTGCCAAAAAATGGAATGGAATAATAAATTTGTGTACTGTACGTTACATGAAATGCAAACAGTTTTGTTTTAAAACATGGATGTTATGCGAGAAGATGCTAATTAGGCCTTTTGGCGATATGAATTGATTTTTGTGAGTTGTTAAACAAATTAAAATAATTCATTTATTGTACGATGCACATCGACTTTTTCTGTTCAAAAGTGTGTTAAATTAAATTTGATTCTTTTTTTAAGGACATTGAAATTTAATTGAAAATTTAATGATCTGATCTAAAAATTAATATTTTCAAAACGCTTTCCCTTATTGAGCAAGAAGTGAGAGTATATGTTGCTTAAGTCTTTTGTGCCATACCGAATTCGTTTGTTGGTTGATTTCGTAGACAAGCAATCATTAGTTTATGAAATGATATTTGAATACTAGTTGTAGATAAAAATCACATGTTTCGTGTTTAATAATTCTTTTTGAGAAAATTGCTAACATATTGTGCAATCTTGTGAATAATAACAAAAGATAACAATACTTCAAATATATAGAGTACACGATACTTCAAATACTGTAAAGAGAATCTTCAGTATTTCCAACTTTTTTAGTGACAAAGTGTCGAAATCGTTACTTCTGTGTCACATATTATAAAACTTTTATATGAATCCAAAAAATATTATTACCCGTAAAATTTGTAAATCAACTTCTTTTCACCATTACGACTGCCATTATGTGGGTGTTTTATATAAAGACAATAACTATTTATTTGTAAGATGTTAAAAAAGAGAATATTTTAGAAGAAAGGAAGCCCGAAAAAAGATTAACATGTTTTTTTTAATAAAAATTTCTCATATAGGGGTTTGTTGTAGTGGAATAAAATATATTGTAAGTGAGATAATACTGAAACTCTTCTTTTATTTGAAAGACTCATATATGCCATTATGTATATAACAACGTCCAAATGTTCGCTGCCTATACTCACAGTAGCTCATATCTCAGTTTTCAAATATTCAATGAACACTGTTATGTCATAGATGTGGGTGAACTTAAGCGATGAGTTACGTAGATTATGGCTTATTTGAATAGATCCGTGCTGGCGTCGTGGCAATATGGTAATGTTGCTTGTTACCATAGCGATTTATTCATAAATAAGCCTTGCCGCTAGAAATGATTTTTCAGCCTAAATTATAAAATTGCATTAGCACTAATTTTGATAATAACGTAGTATGGACGTGCTTCTTAATCGTGTTCCTTGTCACTGTTAATGATGTAACCATTAAGAAAGTTTCAGTCGGACCCCCCGACTTACATATACCCTCACCCTCAGTAAAACATAAAATATATATATAATATTGATATTATCAATCAATTTCTAAAGTGGGCAGGGTGGTGCATTTGTATTGGAGGTACCAGAAGGGTGCAGCTAGACTTCCAGTTTTTTTCCTCCAAAACTTTGTCTTGTTATAGCTTAACAAAATACAAAATTTGGGCACGATCGCGTCGATTTTATTGATATTGTTACTCCATCTCTAAAGTTGGCTGAGTGGTACATTTGTATGGGAGGTACCAGAAGAGGTGTGGCTAGACTTAAAATTTTTTTTTCTAAAACTAAATCCTGTTATAGCTTTACTAAATAAAGAATTTGGATACGATCACGTCAGGTCTATTAATAGTATTAATCGATTTCTAAAATCGTTGGTACCGGATAGGTATGGGAGGTACCAAAAGGGGCGTGGCTAGACTTCCAATTTTTTTTCCAAAACTTTATCCTAATATAGCTTAACTAAATACAGACTTTTGGGACGATCGTGTTGAGTGTATTGATATTATTACTCTATCTCTAAAGTGGGCGGAATGATGTATTTGTATGGGAGGTACCAGAAGAGGCGGGGCCATGTAGCCTATTTGCAATACCGTAAGTAGTTTTGGGGAAATATTAACTCGTGCAAAACTTTCAAAAAATTTAGTTACGCCTTTCGAAAGTTATCGTGCGCACTAGCCGGACAGCCAGACAGACGGACATGGCTCAAATGACTTAAAAAGTCATGAATCGAATTTGGTTCAATGAAACCTAGGGTCTAAAGTGACTCCTTCTATGCAAAGTTTCAAAACATTTGGTGGCGTCTTTGTAAAGTTACCGTACGTACCAGCCGGACAGTCAGACAGACATGGCTCAAACGGGCAAAAGTGCAGAATATGGGGCGGGAGCCCAAAAAAAAATTGCACTCCCCCCCAAATACGCCCTAAAACACGAAAATCAAGGTCAAAGTTGTTTTTAAGTTCCTACGGGTCTCCTGGGCCGAGTTAGAGCCATAAATTTCCGGGATATACCAAAAAAAAAAATTGAAAAAATTTGAAAAAATCATGGAAAAAGTTAGAAAAATTTAAGGAAATAAATTGAAAAATTCAAAAAAAAATAGAAAATTCTAAAAAAAATATAAAAATTGCGCGATTTTTTTTAAAAATAAATTTTTTTTTTGGTGTATCTCGGGAAAAATATTTTTTTTTGTAAATTAGAGTGAAAATGGATGTGTAGGGATTAATAGCGCCGCTGGCAAAACATATTTTTAAAAAAATAGCGCGATTTTGTTAAAAATAATTTTTTTTTTGATATATCCCGGAATTTTAAATGGCTCTTACTCGGTCCAGGAGACCCGTAGGAACTTAAAAATAACATTCGTCTCGAAAATATCTTTCATTTGAGTACCCGCACATGGGGGGTCATCATAGAACCGAAAGGGGCCCATTTTTTGACCCCCCGGGCCCCATGGACCTAAGCGCCAACTTTGACTTACTATTCCGATGTTTGGGGACCAAGACGAAGACAATGGCATATTTTTTTTTTATCGGGCTCCCGCCCCATATTCTGCAGTTCAGCCCTCAAACGACTTAAAAAGTCATGAATCGAATTTGATTCAAGAAAACCTAGGGTCCAAAGTGACTACTTCTATGTGTCCTCTGTGGGTGGGGGTATACAACATACCAAGTCGATAACATTATACCAGTAATTGATGGAAGGCACGTCCTAAGCTTCATGGACGTGCTTGGCAATCGAGAAAAATATATACTTTAGAATTACCAAAGTACATGCGAGATTAAGCTGAGAATCCCCGAGATAGCTACCAACCTATAAGTACCAACTCTCTCAATTAGTGCAAAGTAGCACCGCATTGTGCATTATACAGCAGCTGAGGATTCAAATGTAGGTATAAAAACCAGAATAATATCTGAAGAAAAGGCTGCTGCATACAAGACAATACTGCACAAGACAACAATGGAATCGCAAGAAACAAGAAGAAGAAACGATTGTGGAAGAGAAAAGAGCGAAAAAAATATCAGAAAATACAAAGATACACTCTAAAGGTTTTGGAGTTGGTATAGCCACCTGTAAACACGGAGATGGAAGTCTGGTTACGGATACTCAGAATGGTATATGGTGGTAACATTTTACATTTTTTATTTAACAAACCAAACTTCATACATGTTTCCAAACATTGTTTCTTCCAAACATACTCAAACTTTTTTGGACCGGCCGTGGTATGTTGGTTAGAACATGCGACTACCAAACGGGAGATCGATAAGACACAAATATTAATCATAATTCTATTCTGTACACATTTTCCAATATATTGTATGCGATAATATTTGTACACACTAAGATAACAATTTGTATAGTAGTTAACATAAGTTATTGTTAACTACTACTGCTTAACACTTATCACAAAAGTTTGGTTTGCAAAAATTTGTGAATATAAAAATATTTTAAATAAATAATAATACACGAATTTATGCAGAATTGTTTTTGGAATAAATTAATATTAATTTATGTGTATGATAAATAAATCTAAAAGACATAAAATTTTTTTCGCATTCAATAGTTAAGAGAGTTGAAAAATTGAAAGTGGTTTTTGTGTATAAGAAATATGAATAGTCAATCAAACGTAGTCAATAAATACACAATTTATTATTTTAGAAGTCTTAAAAAGGGAATTTTATAACGTGTAACAAATGCATAAGTTCTAACGCTTTAGGAATTTATAAATATTTTATGTAAATTATATTTAAGAAATCTTAAATAAGTTGAGTATGACAAAGATTTGTGAATAACTTGTATTATAGGGTATTAAGGCTTTTAAGTAAAAAGCTTTATCTGTAACCACTCTTAATTAAAACATAATTTAACCATATTAATTTAAGAATGCAATCTATATCACATTACTAATTAAAAACCACCTAAATTTATATCTATATAATTACTTAAAGATATGTCTCTAAAAACATGCATATTATGACTCAGCCTGTAAATAAGTTTGTTGCTTAAGTCTTTTGTTTTAAACTGTAACGAATGGAATACAACAACGCCATTTGATTTTTTTGCTTCTTAGTTAACGTTCTCTTATACTCTGTCACACCATCACCAGTGACTGTGTCATCCCTCATTAACGAATACCTTTCAATCATTCACCTGTGTGTTTCAATGCAAACGACGGTGACCCAGTGAATGGCAGCATCATATAGTTGTTATACGGTATTTTTTTTATTTTAGTTACTGCTGGCATACCGCCATCAACCACACATCATTTTACTATCACCAAATGAATCATTTGATCGATATTATGTTAATGTGTTAGCAAATTCTTAAAGTTATTTAGCATATTGCTTTACATTTGTGTTATTCATACATATTTGGATGGGGTGGAGAGGAATCACAGATTACTCAATTAATTATTTAATTAGCTTAAAGAAAATTTCACATAAAACAGTAAAACATCTTTAATATCCTATGAAATTTAGCTTAACATTTTGCTAGTAATAAAAAATCAATAACACTTGTTGATTAGGTGTTAAGAAGTGAAGGTTATACAATACTTATTATTTTTGTTTTTTTTTTTCTTCAAAGTTTATCATTTATCTTATCTTCTGTGTTTTAATTAAGATAAGAAGTACCTTCTAATGCTGAAGTCTTAATTATCGATAAAGTTTGTTTTCTTTAATGATGTTGTGCGAAATATTAATTAAAAATTAAAAAAAGGTATTAGTAATTTTTTTATTGCTGCTCTTAGATTGAATTAATGGATATTCATGATATTAATGGATTTAGAGTATTTTTTTTTTGCATATTTAGTACATAGATGTACAGCAGCTTAATGTGGAATAAAACATATTCAAATCCAATTTACAATTATATGTAATTAGAAACACGAGTAGATCTGCAAAACGCTTAATTGCATTGGACTGGCAGGATGGAGCATTTAAAAGATGCTTTCTTGATAAGTAAAGAGACTAACCATCGTTTTAAACAAGCCAATGGTACCTTAAAATTCGTTTCATTAAAATGAATGAGTCATGTCCGTCTTTTTGGCTATTTTTGAATTAAAGAATCATATTATGTAAGAAAGTAAATTATCCTTAAGAATAAAAAGTGGTCTTATTACTTTTTGTTAGTAAAAATTAACCTTTTCATAAATATCCTTTTTGATATAATAAATGTACTTTTTGGTACAATAACAAGTAGTTTTTAAAACAATACAAGTGAGAACATATCAATCGGGTAGTAAACCGACTTACATACACCCTCACCCTCAGTGAAAACATAATATTTGCTTAACGAAATACAGAATTTTGACACTATTGCGTGGGTGGGTATTGATATCAACACTCGATTTCAAAAGTGGGCGAACTGGTACATATGTATGGGAGGTACCAGAAGGGGCGTGGCTGGACTTCCATATCCTCTTACAGCTTAACAAAATGCAGAATTTGGGGCACGATCACGTTGGATTTATTGATGTTATTACTTCATCACTATAGTGGTCGGAAAGTTACATTTGTATGGGTGGTACCAGAAGGGCCGTGGCTAGACTTCTAATTTTTCCCCGAAACATTATCCTATCATAGCCTAACAAAATACTAATCTGGGCAAGATTGCGTTGGTATATTGGTATTATTCCTTCATCTCTAAAGTGGGCGGAATGGTACATTTGGGTTTGGACAAAACTTCGCAATTTTTATCCTGGAATATCTTACAAAATACAGATTTTGGACACGATCGCGTTGGGTGCATTGATATTACTACTCGATTTATAAAGTGGGCAGAGTGTTACATTTGTGTAGGAGGCACCAGAAGGGGCGTGGGTAGATTTCGAATTTTTGTCGCGTTGGATGTATTGGTATTATTACTTGATTTCTAAATTGAGCGGAATGGTACATTTCCAATACCGTAAGTAGTTTTGGGAAAATATTAACCTATGCCAAGTTTCAAAACAATTGGTTACGTCTTTCGAAAGTTATCGTGCGTATCGGCTGGACAGACAGACAGACATGATTCAAACGATTTAAAAAGTCATAAATCTAATTTGTTTCAAATAAACATATGGTCTTTAGTGATTCCTTCTATATGTTACACTTTTGGGTCGTATCAAATGATATATATCCGTAGGGTGAGGGTAAAAAAATTTACTTTTTATACTCGTATTGCCAAGTACTATATTGGTAGCAAAATTTATTACGTTAGGGCTAAAATACAGTTTAGCTACGCCCCATCAACCCAGTAATTTAAAATTAAAATTTATGTTGTCGAGTCCTATTTGCATATTCATATTCATGTTACCAAGTGCTATCTGGTTTTCAAATTTTAACTTTCCAGCTCTTAAAATATATTTTGCCACGGACACTGACCCAAAATTAAAGTGTCGTCTGCATATTCATATTCGTGTTGTCAAGTACTATCAGCGTATTATGTTTTATGTCTTTAGCTCTTAAAAAAGTTTTTGGTCAAAATATAAAATTTTATCTCTCTAGCTCTAAAAAAAATTCTGCACCGCCCTTTCTGCCAATTGGGTCTAAAATTATAATTTCGTCTGCATATTCATATTCGTTTTGAGTACTAGAGTTAAACACACATTTTTGCCATGCCTCATCCGCCCACTGATCTAAAATTAAAATATCGTTTACATATTGATATTCGTGTTGCCGAGTACTATCTGGGTATTAAATTTCATCATCTTTAGATTAGCTTTAGCTCTAAAAAAAAGTTTTGTCACGCCTACTCCGCTAAATTGTTCCAAGTTCAAATTTTGTCTGCATATTCATATTCGTGCTTTTAAGTTCTTTCTTAGTTTAAAATTTGATCTCTTTAGCTCTGTTGATTTTGTTGATTTTGAATAAAACACAAATTATTTAGGAAATTATTGTCGTTTCTTTTTATTATGATAATATTGGTATGGTTCAATTATGCATGGAACAAAATATCAGCCAAATGACCGCCGCGACCTCGGCGGCACACCTCCATCCGACGGTTAAAATTTTCGATGACGCTGAGGCATAATTGAGGTTCTATGTCTTTAATGTGCCGATTTATCTTATCCTTTAGCTATTGAATTGTTGCTGGATTATCGGCGTACACATTTTCTTTCAAATAACCCCAAAGAAAGAAGTCCAAGGGTGTCAAATCACATGATCTTGGTGGCCAATTGCCATCGCCACCACGTGAGATAATACGGCCATTGAATTTTTTGCGCAAAAGAGCCACAATTTCGTTAGCTGTGTGACAAGTGTCACCGTCCTGTTGAAACCACATATCGTCCACATACATATCTTTCAACTCGGGTCATAAAAAGTTCGTTAATCTCTCACGATAGCGAACACTATTCACAGTAACTGCCTGACCGGCCTTGTTTTGGAAAAAAATACAGTCCAATGATGCTGCCAGCCTATAAACCGCTCCAAACAGTCACTCTTTGTGGGTGCATTGGTTTTTCGACAATCACTCTTGGATTATCATTCGTCCAAATGCGGCAATGTTGCTTATTGACGAAACCACGGAGGTGAAAATGTGCCTCTTCTTCAGCACCATAAACTTATTTACGGCAGTATATTCCAGAGCTGTAAACTCAAGTACAAGTAATCATTACCTACCATGTTCGAAAGTAATTAAAAGTTAACTACAATTCTAATTACATGAGTAATTGGAATTGAAACTAAAAGTCTCAACTACACAGGTAATTGTCCTTGAAAGTAATGATTCCTAATTACTTTTCAATTAGCTCAATTACTTTTTAATTACAAGGAATTGAAAGAAATTGACGGAATTGGGAGGAATTGGAAGGAATTAAGAGGAATTGCTGCAATTTGGAAACTGAACAGAACGTTCATATTCACATTTCTTACATCAATGAAACAATTCATGCGTCACACTGCTATCAGCTGTCATCAAATAACATGTGAAGTGTATGTAAACATAGCAGTGTGACGTCACAAAGAGAAAAGGAGAGACGGGGCCTTTCCAAATTGCAGCAATTCCTCTTAATTCCTTCCAATTCCTCCCAATTCCGTCAATTCCTTTCAATTCCTTGTAATTAAAAAGTAATTGAGCTAATTGAAAAGTAATTAGGAATTATTACTTTCAAGTACAATTACCTGTGTAGTTGAGACTTTTAGTTTCAATTCCAATTCCTCATGTAATTAGAATTGTAGTTAACTTTCAATTCCTTTTTAGATGTACTTGTATTTGTAATTGAGCAGTAATGAGTACAAATTGTAATGATTAGTTTACAGCTCTGGTATATTCGTTGGGTCATATGGGTCATATGGACAACTGGGCTTTTCACTTTGTTTAATATAACAAGCTTTTGTTGGTATAACTAAGTACATATAGTGCTTTACTCTGATTATCCACTGCCATACAACGTAACGTAACATAATATTACAAGGTGTCAATATTTGTCTATCAATTGGTTTAAAATTAACCAACCCAGTGGCCCCAGTGGGCACCCCAGTGGCCTAATGTTATCGCACCTTAAGTATACAAGTTTCAGTGGCGTGAAAAAAAACAAACATAAATCAAAATTTATAAACTCTTTTAATATTAGGTATGTTGTCTAAACATAACTAAAATTTCACAAGTTGTCAAATACTTCTAGTTCCATAAATCATGAGAAATAGTATTTTAGAATAGAAACCGGATAAAGAAATCTAATACCGAATAGTAAAAACGAAAGAAAGGTCATCATAAATCTTATCTAAATAAATTCTATCATCGCATAAAACATATGCCAAAACATATTTATAAAACAACAACAAACTAAAAACAAGTTAATAAGATAAAACATAATAACCCCTAAACAATGCGTAACTGTATAAGTAACATTTTAAAATTTGGTTTGTGGTATGTATTTAACACATCAACGCCTAGCCACAGTTGTTTTGCGATTTTTTGAAAATTAATACTAAAATTTTTTTGTGCAAAGAAATTCAAACTTGACGTAAGGAAATTTTATTGAACTTTAGTTAATGAGTGTTTGAAACAAATTAAATGCTGCAAAGATCTTGGATATGAACATAACTGTAATAAAATTTATAAATGGTGTTAAATTTATCATTATGGGTTAAAATTCTGAAGATATCCTCTCAAACAATTAAAAATGTCAAAGTTCTCTCAATGTTCAAAGTATCCATTCAAACAATTACACAATTAAATCATTTAAAATGGCCTAGTCTTATCGTGAAAAGCAACGATGCTGCTTAAATTTCTTTTTTATGAATCATAGAATTGCTTACATCCATTAAATGTTTTTATTTTACCATCTTCTGAGTTTTATTTGCCTTCTTCTCTTTTTTCCCCTGAGGAGTTGCCAAAACTCACGCAAAGGTTATCTACACATTTATTGTCAATACAAAAATTGTGTTATTATTACATTTCATCAGCAACATTTATCCCATGCCTTTTTTTGTTAGTTTTGAAAATGTTAATGGAATTCCAATGATATTTTACGCGTGTCCTACAATTTAACAATTGTTGTAAGATTTCACAAAACAATTTAGGGCTTGTTTTGATATAGAAAAAAAAATCAATGCAACAACAATAACAACAAACAAAAAGTCAGGGAAAAATTGAAAAGTTTTGCAAAAGTTCAAAATATCTTTCTCACACACACACACATACACACACTGAGATTCAGGCACACAACAATTGATAGAATGTCAAAAAGTGTTAAAAGACAAACAAAAGACTTAAGACACAAACATTAAGAGAGTCTTCAAAAAACACACACACACAACAACCAACAAAAATGCAGAAACTCTCCAAAAAATCTCATTAAAATTTTAATAATTTAACAATTTGCTATGCAGTTTTTGTTTTGATTTCTGAAACATACAAATATAGTGTAACTTTTTTGCTGGCCAAGAGGAAATCTTGCAAAAACAAAAGACTTAAGCCACAAACCTTAACAACTATGCGCATATATACATTAGAAGCTGAATGTAACCAAACAATTTGGTTTGTTTTATAACATTTTGCTTATATTTCATCTAGATGCCAACAATATATTGAATTTTAATTCAACCATTGTTTCGATTGTGTGTGATTGAAACACACAACATACTTAATTTTTTTTCCACTACCACTATATACTGCACAAATTCTTATATTGTTCTAGTGGCAGCAACGATTGACAACACAACATAAAAAAATTGGATTGTTGTCTACATTGAAGATCAGCCACCTGTTTGTGCAACATCGACATTTAAATATGCGTGCAACATTTTGTAGCAATTGTTGCTTGCTGACGCATTGTATCTATGTGCTTTTATTGTTAGCTTCTCATCATTGATTTGGTCCGATTTGCTATAGGCCTCGATCGAAAAATTGCCCGCATAATGTATTATTGCACAATTTTCCGAAATTCAATTAAGTGGCTAACAATTTTACATCTACTTTTGTGTGGTTCTGTGGCAGTTTTTTTTTCTATCTTTTCATTTTCAGTGAATGATAATCGACTCTATGCGGCATTGAGAGAATCTTCGCATTTTGGTAGATAAAGTTATCGGAAAGATAAAGAAGGCAGCAATGTTAAGCCAATACATGGCACAATGGGGGAGATGGGTGAAAAACAAGAGTATATTTTTTTTATAATTTCATATCAGAGTTCTTATCTAAGTCGGTTTTGGAGAATAGTTCAAACGAGCAGTCTCTTTGTTCGTTGACATGAACAAAGACCCACTTCTGCCGACTGCTACTCATTGCTTGAAAAGGTCGCAGTAACATTCCGCAGTCCTCAAACAAAGACAACTTTTGGAATGCCTTCTCCGCCTATTGACCGCAAATGAAAATTTCGTTTGAAGATTCATGCCGAGTAGTATATGTGTAACAAACTTTAAGTCTTTAGCCATAAAAAACACTTTTAACATATCTTTTCTCCCACTGATCAAGAATATTGCCGAGTACTATCTATGTATCGAACTTGCATTACCATTTCTTGAGATAATTCGGTCACCAAACGATTGACTTAACAAAATGATGGTCTCACGCGCTGTATATCATAATACGACCGTCATGTTCGAACCATTTCTCCTCCGAAAGATTCTCAATGACATCAGAGAATCCACTGATCATAAACTACGTTAATCTTCCACCAGTTGGCTCTTATATGGATGTAGGTCAACATCTTTCCTCAAAATTTGTAGAGACCGCGTTGCTGATAACGATGTCGGTTCGATAAATTCGTTTCCACTGCCACAATTACGTCTACAGCGGCGATGGCTTCTTCTGTACGCGCGGTAGGTACTTAATGAGGATGAATATTATCCAAAACAATAAATGTGGTCATAAACTCGACAAAGTGCTCCAAAAGTTTGGGAAACAGCTAAAACGGTTTATTTTTAAAGGGGCGTGGCATCGACCACTTCCGTCCTAGCTGTTATTAATACTACACTAACAACATTTATACCCACTCTCATCTTCATGCATCTGATAGTTCATGAGATATAGCCTTTTTAACATTCAAGTTGAATGGGCGGTGCCACGCCCCTTTATCCACTCACAACCAAGTATAGCTAGAGACTATCAAGAGGTCTTCAGTAGCACTTTGAAAAATTTTCATATCAATCGGTCTATTAGAAAATACGTCAGAGCGATTGTTGAAAACAGGCGTGGCATCGCCCACTTCCTCCCTGGCTGTAATTCACATTGCACCAACAACATATATACCAAATATCATTAACATACCTCTGATATTTCATGAGATATAGCCTTTTTAACTTTTAAGTTGTATGGGCGGTGCCACGCCCCTTTTAAAAAAGCGCAACCAAGCCAGGGACTATCAAGAGATCATTAGTACCACTTTGTTAAATGTTCGCATTAATCGGTCTATTAAAAAAGCCGTCAGAGCGATTTTTGGAAAAGGGGCGTGGCACTGCCCACTTCCACCCTGGCTGTAATTCATACTGCACCAACAACATATATACCAAATATCATCAGCATACCTCTTATACTTAATGACCTACAGACGTTTCAAGTTTTAAGAAGTGCCACGCCTCTTTATCCAATCACAACCAGGTATAGCCAGAGCCTATTAACAGGCCATCACTAACACTTTGTAAAATTTTAGTATCAATCCGTCTATAAGAAAAGTCGTCAGAGCGATTTTTGAAAAGAGGCATGGCACCGCCCACTTCCGCCCTGGCTGTAATTCATACTGCACCAACAACACATATACCAAACCTCTTCTTTATACCTCTGATAGTTCATGGGATACAGATGTTTAAAGTTTAAAGATGTAAACCACGCCCACTGACCCAATCCCGTCCATTTTTTATTGGATCGCGAATTTTTAAATGCCAAATGCATCCACACACATTTTCAAGGCGAAACAGTCCTCAAGATATTGCATTTTCAAAAATTGGCTCCAAGGGGCGGGACCACGCCCACTTGATATATCAAAAACTCAAGTAGCCTCAAGTACTTTGCACCACTATTATGAATATGCGTACGAAATTTTAATTTTCAATCAGTGGGCGATGTGGGCGTGGCAAAACTGTATTTTAGTCCTAGAGATACAAAATTTTGTACACAGATAGTACTCGGCAGGACTGGATGAAATTTGCAGGAGAAATTTGTATTTTCAATCAGTGGGCGGATGGGCGTGGTAAAACTGTGCTAGAGAGATAAATCTTGATATATAGATATTACTCGGTACAACAATTATAAATTTTCAATCAGTGGGCGGAATGAGCGTTGTTGAACTGTGTTTTCGGCCTAAATTGATGCAATTTAGTATAACTATACAGATATAAATCGGCATTACAGGTTCATTTTTCAGAATGGGCGTGGCGAAAATTTTAAATATGTAGACGAAATTTTAATTTTCGGAACTTACTAGTTTTTATATACATACATAGTTAGATGGTACCTGTCGTGTTTACTGCAGCCTTCTGCATCATCATCTTCTTTAGGATGTTTAATAGATCGCCTGATAGACTGTAGCCTTATCTAAAGCCTTGCTTGGTAGAAAATTGCTCTGTCTGATTATTTTTTCCTATTGTCACTGAAGACTTCGTTCGGTCAGTGTCATCCCTCAAAGTCGTATAATGTTTGCAGGGATTCAAAACTTAGACATGGCATTTAGAAGCTTCTTTCGTATCGAACTCAACGATAAAACAGATGATTAGAGTCGATCTGCTTTTCCTCGGTCTTTTACTGGATTTGTCGGGTTTCGAATATACGGTCGGTCGTAGATTTACCAGATCTAAAGTCACACTGATAAGGTCCTATCAGGTGTATGAGTCTTTCACTTATTATAATACTGACACACATTTTAATCGGCCATAGAAAATACTCATATACAAAGAATACTCTAGCCATTGCTCCTACCATTGCCACCACTGTGCCTTAACGCAAAAAAATACCTTTAGGAAATGTTTGTATTATACCAGCAGCGTTAAGCTCTTGTCAGTTATTACTATATGAAATTTTTTACTTCTTTAAGGCACTTACATTAAAGTTTATAAACATTTTACACGCCTAGAGGCATATTAAGCTTGATAGCGTATGCAAGCATATGTTTACTTGCACATTTGTGCCATTAAAACGCCATAGAGCTACTGTTGTTGGTGTAGCGTAGCAACGCGTCTTGCTGACATCCCGTCTCATCGCATCGCATAATTATCAACATTTTCAACGTCATCATCAAAGTCTGACTCTACTGATATGATTTCATCTAAGAAGATCACACATTTTTCGCCTTCACATATCACATCCGAAACCAAGAAGCTGAGAGAAGAGCATAGCATAGCAAAGCAGCAACAACAAAACAAAATAAAATGCAATTGTACATTGTGCAACATGTTGCCTGCAACGAAATTATTTGCTGTTCAAATGTTTGTGGCAAAATATTAAAATTTAATACTGAACAAGTTGTAGTAGCAAATTGCTATTGCATGAATCCCCCACATACATTATACGTACGTACGTACGAACGAAGAACTCGCTCGCATGGTATCCATAGCAATATGGATTTCCATGACATGATGTTGCACACAGGCAATGTTCATATACATACAGGTGTGTAGGTACATGCACATTAAGGTATGAATGACATGACATGTTGCCATCATATTAAAACAAAATGAAATTATGTTTCGGCTAGAAGTTGCAGTTACTGCTTGGTGTCTACTACTGCGGTGTTTATATGTGCTGATGATTATGATGCAGCAGCGAGCGACGTATGTGGTATGATCGCTGCTGACGTATGTTAGGCAGAACATTATGTGGTGCTGGTGCATGATTCGTTCCTTAAAACTAAATTAGTTTTATGCAACACATCACAGACTTGGAAATGATCAATAGCTACAGTGGAGGTCTGACTGATTGATGCTTTGTTAAGTTGAACTAATTAAAATGTAAGCGTAATTGTGTTACTTAATGTGAGAGGGAATGTTAAATATGGTACTAATGTAATGGGAGCGAGTTGCAACAGCAATGGTAAAAACAACTGATGAAAGGGACAACTGGACTGGTGTCTTGGTAATATTGGTTATCAGTGGACCAGGCAAATGCTTCGCTATTGCTTACTTTATGAATGCTTTTATGTTTGACACGCGTACTTAAACAATTCCTTACCCCAAGTCACTCCTTAACCTGATTAAACTTACAACGTCTCACTAACCGATATTAAAACATCCGTCGGCAAATTCATATCTTTAGCGCCAAGTACTATATGTATACAAATAATACCTTATATAGTCGTATTAATATTTTTCCCATTTTCTCTTCTGCCCACTAATCGGAAATAAAATGTTTACCTTCATTTTTCCGCCGGCCGAAAATAAATATTTTTTACACTACTGACATCATTGTCAATACTTTCCTTAAAAATGTGTCAGCATCATGTAAATGAGGTTGTTTTGTCAGAATTTACCGACATACATTTTTTCTGATGGCTTATTGGCAAAATTTTTGATAAAACAAAGTGACGCAGTGTACCAATAACTTACTCTTTGATACCATAAATGTTCTTTTTGGTACAAAACATATACTTTTTGTACAATAAAATCAATTTTTTGGTACAATAAATTGTACTTTTTAAAATAATAAATTTTTGATAAAACAAACTGACGCAGTGTACCAATAACTTACTCTTTGATACCATAAATGTTCTTTTTGGTACAAAAAATATACTTTTTGTACAATAAAATCAATTTTTTGGTACAATAAATTGTACTTTTTAGAAAAATAAATGTACTTTTTATTGCAATAAACTGTACTTTTTAGTACAATAAATGTATTTTTTGATAAAATAAATTGTACTTTTTGGATACATAAATGTACTTTTTTGATCATATAAATTTAACTTTTTGGTATCTTGTACTATATTATCTGTATATTAAATATTATCGTTCTAGGGCTAAAATACAGTTTTATCACGCCCTCTTCGGCCACTGATTGAGAATAACAATTTCCTCTGCCAATTTTAACCTGTAGTACTATCTGTGTACCAAATTGTATCTCTCTAGTGCTAAAATACCGTTTTGTCACGCCTCCTCCGCCCACTGATCTAAAATATAAATTTCGTTTGCGAATCATGTTGTTGTTGTTGTAACAGCTGGTGCATAGCTGGGGTGATAATTCTTTATACCGATTTTCAATTTATCGGCACTCGATCGGGCATATAATCCGATTATCATACAATTATTGTTGGCAACTCTGTTTCGTTCCTTTGTAGATAACAAGGTTTGTGTCAAGGATTGTTAGGTGTTGTTGTTGTGAGTTGTAACCGCCAAACTCCACCAGAGATGGCGCCAGCTGGCTTGTTGAGTTATATGAGATGTTGATAAATCATTTTCCTTGACCTTAGTAGTGGAAGCATCTAGGATGAGTTTCGTTGGCTGGAGAACTCGAAAGTATTTGAAAATTATTTAATTTTTCATTGATGTTGATTTTGCCAGTGCCCCGGCCGGGAATCGAAACCGCCCCTTCGTATTGCTAGTCTGCGTCGCTTTCACTGAGCTTTTGTGTTGTCGAATACTATCTATGTATCAAATTGTATCTCTCTAGGACTAAAATGCTAAAATGCACTCCGCCCATTGATGAAAAACTAAAATATCGTCGAGTACTATCTGGGTATCAAATTTTATCTCTCTAGCTCTAAAAAAAAGTTTTGCCATGCCCACTCCACGCCCATTGAGTCCAAAACTGAAATTTCGTCAGCATATTCATATTGGTGTTGTCGAGTACTATCTGGGTATCAAATTTTATCTCTCTAGCTCTAAAAAAAAGTTTTTCCATGCCCACTCCACGCCCATTGAGTCCAAAATTAAAATTTCGTCTGCATATTCATATTCGTGTTGTCGAGTACTTTCTGTGTATACAATTTTATCTTTCTAGCTCGAAAAAAAGTTTTGCCACGCCCACTCAGCCCATAGTTTTAAAAATTAAAAAAAATTATAGCCTACGGTAATTTCCATATAGTACACGAACTATCTTCCAAATTTCATTGAACTAAGTTCAGCCCTTTAGACGTGATTGAGCAACAAACATACAAACAAACAAACAGACATTCAAATTTATAATATTAATAGGATATATCCTCTCAATCTTAAGGAGCGCCTGGAACTCATTACACAGTACAACAATTTTCAGCTCAATGAATTGGGACTCAAAAACGTGACAAATTTCCCTATACGATACTTACTAACTTCAAATCGATATTAAATTATTATTTCATGTAACCTGAAAAAACTAATGATGCAGAACTTCTTCTGTTTGGAGCTTCTTTCACATGCAGTTCTCAGAATTGAGTCCCAAATCGTTGTGCTGTGTTATGATCTGTATTACAGATTATAACCGTGATCATCGTTTGACTTCGGTGTATGTATAAACAAACTGTCATCATGTATTGACTAATCTCTCGTTATTAACATTTTTAATAATTTTTACTTTATGTTAACCTCTTGCCGTTTTGCATTCTTTAAACTCGCCAAAATCTAGCACTACCACTATATTTCCTTCCACTTCAGTGAATTACCTTCATTGATGTGATTAACAAAAAAAAACCAAACAGAAAAGTAGACAATTATTTCGTTTCGTGCGCTTACTTACATCTTCACAATTCCACTTATTGCCACTAAACATGATATGACCTCTGTTGTATACTTGCGGTTTCTAATGTAGAAAATATTTACGAATTTCCGATAGGAATTCCAATTTAAACGCACTTCAAACTTTTCGTTTTATCTTCTTCTATCAAATTATAGTACATAAACGCCAAGAAATTGTGTTTAAGCATTCAAGTGTATGTTTTTTTGTTAAAATGTTTTGTTAACATTAAATATCGATTACTGTTTAGTTATTAATGATATACGTTTCATAGTTAAATCGATTCTTCTGTAAAGTTTTGTGTTTTTTGTTGCCTCCTCAGTGATAAAAGTAAGAGTGTAAAAAATTTATAATGGCAATAGCAATTTTAGGGAATACTAATCGGAAATATCAAATGTAGTTGTTATTGTAAAGGTCATTAGTTTATATAGCGATGTTGGTGTTGTTGCTGTCTGTCTGGTGGTGCTTCTTTTAGTAATTTGTTTTAAAGGTATTTTCTACAAATGCGGTTCGTGTCTTAAGTCTTTTGTTTTCGTTTCGGTTTTACATTGTATATATTAGGCCTATATTTTGATAATATTTTGTGGTTTGTATTGTTTTATATGTATTGTATTTTGTCTATAGTTAAAAGACACTTCAAAATTAGTACTTGTGTATGTTATGAAGGTAATTATTCAAAACATATTACAAGTTCCCCCATATTTCCTACAGAATTTGCAATTTTGAAGTTGAAGAGATAGATTTCCATTAAAAACATGACCTTCAATACATAGCGATTTGTGCGTTAACTTCTTGGATATTTAAATTTTATGGGTCATCATCAGGGCAATCGGAAATATGCACTAAAAATCGTATTTTATGGGCTTAAAATATGCCCTAAAAATAGCAATATGCTCTTAAAATCATAAAATATGCTCTTATATCAAGAAAAATATGCTCTAAAAAATTTAAGTAAAACATCGCTTATAAATGCGCTTATAACCTTTAAAATACCTTCATTATTGTTGACATAGTAATTACAGGATTCAAGCCATGTTCCCAAACGTGTAGACAGTTATAAGTACTGGATATAATTCAAGGTATGGAAACATTTGTTTAACAAGTTCCGCTCTATATGGATCTTTCAAAAATACCTTCCTTATAGCTTTATTCACGTTTTCATATAAATTCCTAATACATTCACACAATCGATGGAAACCATGAGCAATACATGTCATATGCGTCACTTTAGGATAAAATGCCACTATAGCTTTTGCAGCATTTACCACGTATATAGCAGCATCCATCACAAAGAGTAAAACATTACTCTTATTGAAGTTGAAGTTCTTTGATAAAGTTGAATATATATGAAGCTTTCCCAACGCTGCTTCACTTGAAATCTGCGACCTGTTGCTATAACTTTCAGCTCGCAAGTCAGGCGCCTTTAGTTTTGCTGTTTTTGCCGTTTTAGCTTTAGGCATTATGTCCAGAATCAAAATCTGTGGTTCTTAAAAAACTCTTCTTTTGATGTTATTTTTATTTTATTTTTTGAAAAACAAGTTTATTATATTGAGAAATCACATAGAAAATGAGAAATGCTGAAAAATATATAAATAATATAAATATGCTCTAAAAAGGATGATTTATGCTAAAAAAAATTTTTTTTTTTCAATATACTTGTAAAACCAAAATATGCAAAAATATGTCTTTATGGGTAAAATATGCAAAAATATGCTCTAACAACTAGGTGCCAAAACACTTGTAAAAGCATGAAACATAAAAATATTTTACACTTTTTTTTAATATCTCTTTCTAAAAGAAACATGTATTTGCATATTTTCCGTTGCCTTGGTCTGCATCATTAATTATATTTCAGAATAATGAATTTCACATAATTATTTCTCAAGAGTACAGTACCGGTGATATGACAACGTTGTGTTTGGAGGACAAGCGTGGTATGAAACTGATATTTAAAAAAATTAATTTTTTAAATGTATTCTTAAAACCAAAATGTGCTAAAATATTACTTTATTGGTAAAATATGCAAAAATATGCTGTAAAAAATAGGTGTCAAAACACTTGTAAGAGCATGAAACATATAAATACTTCACCCATTTGTTAATATCTCGTTCTAAAAAACATGCATTTGCATATTTTCGGTTGCCCTTGTCTGCATTATTATTTATATTTCAGAATAATGCAGTTCATATAATTCTTTCCCCAGATTACAGTACCGGTGATATGACAACGGCATGTTTGGAGGACAAGCGAGGTATGAAACTCATGCTATCCTTTGTCTTTATGCCGTACAAAGAGCTGCACACGCCAGCTGAGACTTTACATCACCTCATATAGGCGGCATCTAAATGGTGTCATCTGGTCCTAGGATGTGATGCCAATGCTCACCATGTGCTATGGGGCAGCAAGGAAATAAACACGAGAGTTGAGATAGTCTTGGATTTTATTATTCAGTATGGACTTAAGATATGTAATGTGGGAAATAGTCCGCCATTTTAAAATAGAGACAGGGAAGCTGCCATTGACATTAGAGACTTCCGTTGTTAATGATTGTAGGATCTCTGGGGAAATTTTCCCACTCAGATCATAGCTCTATCTACTATACAGTGGCTGCGGAAGGTGAATGCTAAAAGCCGGGGAGAGCAAATTTGGCGGATTTCCGGGCCCAAGTTGCTGCTGCAGTAAATTTTCTGAAGTACAATTGCTTAGATAAATAGGAAAGTGTACGCCCTGACTAAAGCTCTCAACCTTTGCATTACTAAATCTTGCTCTCTCTCACCAAAGTACGTTATTGTAGCAAAAAGTACTTTTTTCAGAAAAGTATTTTTAGTACAAAAAAAGTACTTTTGATACAAAAAAGTACTTTAGTGCAAAATAAAGTACTTTGTACAAAAAAGTACTTCGCTACCAATAAAGGTATTCTCTGGATCATAAATGTGCGTTTGGGGCAATAAAACCACTTGGGCGCTATAAAAGTACTCTGTCACAAAAAGAACATTGTTGAATAACAAAGTATTATTACTTTTTGGTACAATAAAAGTACTCTATAATACTACTAGCGAGTCTGGTACCAAAAAGTCCTTTTTTTGCACCAAAATTACTTTTATTGTACCAAAATACTTTTAGTATACCGAAAAAGTACTTTTGTTCCAAAAAAGTACATTTACTCTACTTTTTACTTTACCTGAAGTACTTTTTTGTACAAACAAATTACATTTTGACAGTACAACAAAACTTATTTTGTAGCAGTAGATTTTTTTTAAAAAGATCTTGTGAAAAATCATCATTAAAAACAATTTTAAGGCTCCTGGCTCGCGACGCCAAGGGTAAATTTTTAAGGAGAAGAGCAGCTCTCGAGCGAGCCAATACGAACCCGGAGTAAGACTACTTGAGACACTATGCCCCTCTGCCCTTAAGCCACCTCAAACCAAAAGTGAACTTCATCAGATTCTTCATGTTGCATGGCGACAACTCATTGAGAATCTCAAAGAACCGTTTCCCGAGAAATTGCTTCCTTCTTCTGTGAAGAGCTGGGCAATGGCATAGCAAACGTTCAATAGTCTCTATTTCTTCCTCATCGTCGCATAGTCTGCAATTGTCCTCCTGTGTTGTCTCCTAGTTGGATATAAATGCTATAAAGCCACAGTGCCCTGTAACTAATCCGATAAGTCGTCTAACGGACTTTCTATCTAGTTTCAATAGTGATCTGCCACATCTTCCATTCAGTCTTGGCCAAATATCCCTTGATACTACGCAGTCGGTGCGGCGGTTCTAGGATGCATTTGGCAGCAGTTCCATCTGACGGTTTAAAGCCTCTTATATATGATACATTGGCGGTCGCACTGATCCATCAGATTGGCTGTGTCCTAGTGCTGAGTAATTCCGCGCCAGTTCATCTGCTATCTTGTTTCCTAGTACGTCACTATGTCCGGGGGCCCAGCAGAGTCGAACATTATTTTCCGAGAGTTGAGTTGAGAGCGCCGTCCTACATCTGTGCACCAAAGCCTGATGCTAAAGCCTATAAGACCACCTGGCTGTCCACATAGATTTGGACGACTTCCTTCAAATTTATTGCCAGTATTGCCTCCGCAGATTTCACAATAGCGAAGATCTTCGCCTGCAATTGCTATCCAATCGGAAGTGTTGGCTGCAATTGAGATCCTTACTGAAGACACCCGATCCGGGTTTGGAGGAATACTGTAACGCTTATTGAACCAGTTTCAACAATAACAAAAGATACATAGAAAGGTCAAAGTGAATTAAGTACTGAGAGTCCATACTCAGCGTCAATGATGCCGCTCGACTCAGAAGGGTTCTGTTTAAAAACCCAAAAGGATTGGGATTCATTTGTAGACCAGATGGGTCATGGACCGAGTACAGCACTGAAACACTGGAGCTTCTTATGAAGGAACCCACATCCTGGGCTGTTTAGATGCAAATAATGCGGTCGGTAGTATGAGCCTACCCACGTCGATAGACTATATGGACTTGGATGTTGTGAATAAAATGGTGAATAAGGAAATGGTGAATTGGGCTATAAGTACTTTAAATGGGTATGTTTGAACCGATGTTCTTAAGGTGTGGTCCAATCATTCCACTCCATAATTACAAAAAATTACTTTAAATTAGGTGTGGATGCAAAAACTGGCGGGATTAAGTTATTAGTTTAATTTGGTAAATTACGGTATCTGAAATACTAGGTTAGAAGGCATGGCACCGCCCATAGAACCTTATTTGTAAAAGTGCGATGTCTAAAGTATTAGATCAGTAGGCGTGTCCCGTCCATGGGACGTAATTTGTTATAGTGCGATATCTGAAGAACTATTGTGCGAAAGGTCACGAAATTTAGTGTGGATTCAATATGATCAACATACGTATTCTAAGTAGAAAGGACGGGATTAGAAAAAGTGTGTGGAATAAATATGTGTGATGAAGCCATAAACGGGTGACCCTGCTTTTGAGCGCTCTATGCCTCACTAAAGGACTACAGACCTATAAGCTCCTTATCCTTTTTGTTGAAATTTTATGAGAGATTAATAGATATGTGTATAAGGACCTCTTTAAGCCCTCACACTCTGACCACCTCTTAACCTGAGTACATGGCAGAAGGTTCAGTTGAGAGCGCTCAGGTGACTTTACTGTAGCTGCCTTCTTGCATATATCATAGAAGGGGCTTTCAATAATGTGACGTCAAGTGCATCAAGGAACTTTTTGGAGAACATAAATGTATAACGTCGACTAGTTAATTGTGTAGACTGTATGCTGGGAAACCGTGCCGTCTACTCAGAACTTGGTGTAAGTTGCATGGAAATGGTGCTACTAGGGGAACCCCATAAGGGGTGTCCTGCCCCCTCATCTATGGCTCCTTGTGATAATGAAAATGGCATATGCGGACGATGTGGTCATTATGATATGTGGGAAAGTTCTGCCCTTGGAAAGCCGATACGATGGGCATAATCTGTGATCTGGGCTTAACCCTCAGAAAATAGAATTGGTTCTCTTTCACGGAAGGCTAGTACCTAGGTTAAATTGGTCAAGGAATATCGAGGAAAGGTTAACGAGGGGTGTCAAAAAGTTGGGAACTCAGCCAAAAGGTCACGATGTGACAAATAGGAGCCGAGCCGAAGGAACATATTCTTTGTAGGAGGCTAAGATATTTAGAGGAATATATTTTATAGAGGACATTAAGTCTCTCTCCTCAGTCAGAGTAGGCAATTTAATGTATTTCATGCGATGTTTTTCTTGCCTAACTGGCCCTAGATGATGATTGGGGTTTCCAAGATTTCCTGTTTTCTTTTTTTTCCTCCATCTCTTTCCTTTCTCCCTTTTTTTTAACGTCTTCTGTCGATCGTGATCGAAGGTGTTGGGGAAAGGGAAATTAACAACAAACCCTGTAAATGTCTGACCGACCCCCACTAATTATTCCAACCTAACATTTTTGCGGAACATCACCCTCTAAATGGGGTTCAATACAATAAATCAAATTTGCTCTCACCGCTCTAACTGCCTCAAAGATGCCCCTAGATATTTTTCCAACCTCAACATATCTATCATATATCTTCAACTCTTAAGGTAATCCCCATACCATTTTTTTTTTTACAATTTGTTTATTAAATCATCTCCTATCGCTACCGTGGTGCCTCTCAGATAGATAAAACCGAACACCACTTACATTTCCTTCCTAACATTTTTCCCAAACATACCTACCCCGTATCTTTAACCACTAAGGGAGCTCCCATGCAAAAAATATTTTTTATGTAAATTTTGCTCTCTCCGATAGATATGTTTTGAAAAATTTTTGGGTTGCAAAAATATTGGCTGTCGGTCATACATTTTGGAACTATATATTAAGGTGGAAGCAAATTTTATAAAAAATTTACTTTTGTCTGGGAGCCCTATTAGTGAGTAAGGAATGGAGATAGGTATGTTCGAGGAAAATTTTAGGAGCGAAAAAGGACTGTTGCTGGGCTTGTTTTCAGTTTTTTTCCTTTCCGCACCAACTTTGACCAAGATGGGTAGCCATTTACCCCATTCCCCAACCTCCATCAGTTTTTGGCTCATAAAGGTTTTTCCCTAAACTCACAAAATTGTGTATTGAAAGTGAAAATTCGTGCACAATCCCAACCCTAATATATATATATGTTTGCTAACTATTATTTTTGGGTCCAAAATCACTAGTCTTACCCAAAACATAATTATGGCTATGATTACCAGGTCGATAAGGACATAGGAACTTCTCCTTAACAATGTTCTTCTAGTAAATTCATTTCATTTGAGCAACACATGTAAGATAAAAATACGATTCATGTGTAATTTAAACCACAACAAAGTTGCAATGATTTTCTGTAAACTAAAGTTCCATGTTACGTTGCCAACTGCTGTTTGCGCCTGAAGTCTTTTGTTTTCAAGGCTATGCTAATAACACCTTGATGTTCTTAAGGCTGTAAACATACAAAGTTGAAATAATTATACTCCAATATGTTTAAGAATTGTATATCGCGTATGTTTACAACAATGTTACAACCATTTATTGTAACAACTTCAAGCTGCGTTGCTAACTGCTGTTCGCGCCTTAAGTCTTTTGTTTTTCAAGGCTTTCCTAACAGCATGTTGTTGTTACTTAGGCTGTGTTTATAATGCCGTTTCAATCATAACAGTTAAATATTTTTTAATAATTATGTTTCGATTACATTCAAATTAATACTAAACCCATAAATTAAAATAGTTTTGATCGTTTTGTTTATGTTAACGTTTAACATTTGAAGACCACAGTTTTTGTATGCTCTCATTTAATATTTGTCGTTACAATTATCATAGCATATTTACACAATTTATATGCAATATGACCTTGCAGTTAACATTTACTTGACGCTTACATCAAGAACAAATCTCTATGAATATTTGATGGCAACGGAGATTATGATGATGTTGATGTCGATGATGAGGATGATGCTGATGATACGTAACACATGCAACGAATTGAAAATCGAAAACACCAAAACCTGTGCGAAAAAAACAAACTAATTTAAATGAAGAGCAAGGTGATCATTTTGAATGTAAAACTGAGTAGAAAAAAATAGTGAAACTAAAATGTATAAAAAAAATTGTATTAACGCAAACAAACAGGCAGGTAATAGACAATCTCTTCAAGATGCAGTGGGTTTTTACATTGGATTTTCATGTGTGTGTGTGTGTGTTAAACGTCTGGTATCCTCTCACTGTTGTTGGTTTTTATGGTTCATTTGTCTTGACTAATTATGAAAAGCTAAAATCATCATTTTTCTACCAGTACAAATTGAGATCTTACACTTAAAATAAGCTGGTCATAGATTAAGAGAGCGGTCTAGTTGAATGGTTAAGTACCCTACCCTGGATTCGACCGCCACCTAAAAAAGTGAATAGTTTAATGTAAACCGCCTTAGAAGAAAAAAATATTTATGTAGTTAAGTATTTTTTATTCTTTTTTATACATCTCCTCAGTGATGTTACAAATCCATTGATCAATTTAACACAAGATCTCTCTTTCTCAACCTCTGGTCGCTGTTATAAAAATGTCATAAATTTTGTCTGAGCTTTTAAACAAAATGAAATGAATTGTAATTAATGAATGTTAGTACATACGCTCATACTACAACATCTGACTTAAGTAACTCTCCAGTGGTTTAAATTGTTTGCACCACAATTATTTCTATGACCATCCGCCACCAGCCAGTTCATGAGGGTTTGTTTAATCGTTGTAAAACATATTCAAGTTATAGAATCATCAGTTTTATGTTTATTACACAAATCTTCTTCTGCCGTGGCATCTGTGGCATCTCGTTATGGTCTGTGGGGGTAATTCGTACTTTTGTGTGTAATGTGTGTAAAAAGTCATTTCTCAAAAATTGCTGCCATTAATGAATTATGTTTTCCGCCAAAAGTAAACGTTTATGCTAAGATTTTGTTGTTGTTGTTGTTAATTTTTCTAGTTTAATTTTTTTGTTAGCCTTCACATTGTTTTAAGAGACATACATATGGGATATCATATAGTTTTGGACTATGTGTAACTTTAACCATCCATTTTGCTCTAAAGATGAATGAATATGTTAAATTCTGCTTTTACGTTTCTTTTTCAAATGTATGTGTACTTGATAGGCCTTGATTTTATATGACTAAGTTGTAAAAGAATGCTTATGGTATGTAATGGTTGGGTGATATGTTTATTGAGTTTAGCAGTTTCTTTGGTAAACTGACAGTTTTACATGTTAATATATTCCATGTTCTGAATTTGTGAAGTTCCATAATTAAACAAAGTTTACTAATGTTGGAGTTCTAGTTTTGGTAATAGTGTATCGAAAAGTCAAAGTGTTTCATATCTAAGCCAGCAATGTAGACTCGGTAATAGCAATATTTTGCCCGGTACATCTGCATCCCCAAGCAGTTCATAGCGTCCGACAGATCACATGTTCCCCTGGCAATGCCTCTGAACATCTTTTCAATGGTAGCAAATGAAAAAAGGCGCAAGGTGGAGTAACCTTAAAACAGTGCTACCACATGAAGCGTAACAAAAATTACTATGTAGCACAACGTATGAGTATTATTTATGCGGTCTTTATATTAATCATACGCACATCGTTACAATATTGTGGATTTATGACTGAATTCGACTGAATAATGAAAAGAAGAAAATCAGCAAATGTTGTTGAGTTATTGCTGAAATAGTAGCTTCACCCTGACTTGGAATTTCTTACACCCTAGATTGGCTGTTGTTGTGGATGAAACAACTTTGTCCGAACCTCTCCAGATAACAATACAGCGCATTTTGGTCAAAGGTGACGGTGAAGGGAAAGAAAACACAATAAGGCCCTAAAAGGTCTCGAGTCGGCCCTAGAGGGTTAAATTTATAATTTAATTCTTCCCTCCAAAAATTTTTAAAAACATTTCTACCCCGTTTCTTTACCTCCTGAGGGGGCTGCCATACAAATATCAATTAGTTTATAAAATTTGTTCTCACCGCTCTAACTGCCCCAAAGGTGCCCCTTCTCAGAGCATATCTACCCTCTATCTTCAACCCTTAAGGTCGTCACCATATTTTTTTTTTTAATATTATTACTTTACGAAATAAACTCCTGCCTCTCCCATGGTACCTTCCCAAATATATCTACCCTCTATCTTTATCCTCTAAGGGGGTGTTCCATACAAAAAAAGATTTTTTTTTATAAAATGTTCTACCACATCTCTAATTGCCTCAAAGGTGGCCATAGAAGAGTCAAATGTATGAACGACATCCAAAACTAACAGCTTCTCAGAACATATCTAACTTCAATCCTTAACCCATAAGGCCGTCCACATACATTTTTTTACAATTTTATAATTTTATGAAATCACCTCTTCTCTCTTCCATGTTAAAATGTATTACCGACCCTTAATAATATTTCCCTCCTAAAAGTTTTCCCAAATATACACCCAGTATTTTTACTACCCCAAAAGTATCTCATAAAATATCTCCCCTTTGTCTTCAACCCTTAATGTGGTCCCCATAGGATTATTTTTATGTTTTAATTTTTTTTTATGAAATCAGCTCCCGTCGTTTCCATGGTGCCTCATAGAGAGATATCATGTATGACCGACCCCCATAATATTTCTCTCCTGACATTTTTCCCGAACATTTCTACCCCTTTTCTTCATCACCTAACGGGGCTCCCAATCAAAAATCAAAATGTTATCAAACAATAAAAAACACTTTTCTGATTGTTTAGCCAAATTTGATGTATCATTTGATACACCAACATATATTGATAAATGTTATGAAATTTGCTCCCACCGCTCTTAATGCCCCCAAAGAGTCAAATGTATGAATGACCCTAAATATTGTTGCAACATCAACCATCTAGTAGTGGAATCAGATAGTGGAACATATCTACACTCTAGTACTGGAGCCAGAAAGTAAAACTAGATTTCAATACACAAATATCCACAAGTCAACCGCCGGGTCAAAAGACAAGAAACCAAATTGATCATGTGGTAATTGATGGAAGGCATGTCTCAAGGGTTATGAACGTGCGTGCGATGAATGCTGTACATATTGACTCAGATCGCCACATAGTTGCAGCCAAAGTACACATTTTTGACAATTATTAAGCAGTGTCAAATCAATCGTAACCAAACGATAGAAATCACAAGTCTACATACCACCTAGTTAGCCAATGACTATTCCCACCAACTCTCTCGAATACTGCAACCAAACCATCCTAATTCTGATGTTCCTTAAACACAAAGGTAGCAAATTGAGCATTCTGTGATTAACGCCTTAACGACCGTGAAAAACTTTAGTACCACCATTTTGAGGAAGGTCACGTAATGTCTGAGAAAAAGGAACACCGTGAAACAATGGTAACGCATGAAATGAAGCAAAGATATCAGGAGAAGAGGAGGAAGTTAAAGAGCTTCTTCAGACGGATAAGGCGTTTATAGAGGAGCACTCTTTCTTAAGGAAATCGAAAAATCTAGGGATAGAGGTGAATCCCTAAAATTCTACCAAAAAGGTACTATGTAAAGGTTTTGGGAAAATGGATACACACCTGTAAAGATAACAATGGTAATACAAAAAAATTATGTCGAGGCGGACACCCCCTGCGATTATAGATTACCCAAAGACAATTTCAGAACAACAAATTTGTAAACACTCATCCTACGCGTAGGAGGGTATATATCATTTGATACGATCCAAAAGTGTAACACATAGAAAAAGTCACTTTAGACACGTGGTTTTTTGAATTCGATTCATGACTGCTTAAGTCGTTTGATCCATGTCCGTCTGTCCGTCTCGAACTTTAATTAGCCAAAACTCTGTTTGTCAATGCCTAGAAGTTTGTTGTAACCATAAACGATATATAAAGATTCTTTATTAAAGAATTGTCATAGTAGAGAAAACATTACCATACAACTAAAAAAAGTTTATGAAAACATTGTATGGAATGTCTTGGCTACCGATGAAACTCATTCTATTATTACTTATCCAAATGAAGTTGCCAAACAACACACCATGGTAGTCAGTCACACATTAATTTGTTTGTATTTTCCTCGATAACAAACGTCAAATCTTATTTGGCCACCATTAACTTTCATTAAAGCTATAATGAGATGCAGGTTAATGTTGTTTCCTTCACACTATTTATTTCAAATAATTGTTAATAGCTTTTAATGAACGACAAAAATAAAAAAACTAAAACCAAACAATTTCTTAAATTCCCAACTAATTGCTAGGGTTAATTTCGAATGGTTAAAATAAGCAACAGCTAAATTTAAAAGTATCGAAAGATACAACATACTGAGCTAGCATTGACATTATGATGATTATTTGCAACAATCGGATACAGCAACATCATAATATTTGTAATTTAGCCAACTCATCTAGTTTAAAATTGTGTGCGAGCTTGTGATTTGTGATGATGTTGTTGTTGCTGTTGTTGGTGCTGGATTGTTTCAAATAACATTTCATAAATTTTACACCACACAAACCTTGAAATGTGGCTGCTTTTGTTTTAAGTTCAAATACCAACATTTTTCATTGCGAATTTTATGAATTGAACCAAATAGAAAAATCAAAGACAGCGTGGGTCTGCCTCATGCGTCAGCAAACTGAATTGATTGGCATTTGTGATGGAATTCTCATTAAGCGATGAAAAAATCCTACAAAAACACTAAAAGCCTACTGCTTAATACATTGGATCTTCAGTAAGTTACCTGTATGTCTATAAAATAGAAGTATGTTGACTCCACTTCAAAGCTCAAAGATGTCTCAAGCTCAAGTGCACTTCAGCTAGAATCATCTTCAATTATGGTTCTCACAAGGCTGATTAACAACATAGTAAACTTGTTAACTTGGTGGGTTTTTTTGCCTATGTACCACAGACGATTAAGAATTTTAACAATCGGCAAAGCGGAAATTATTGATTTCGTTACTGCCAAGTTCCTTCAAAACTTTATTGCTTAAGTTTTCATTATAATGAGTAAGGTGTAGTATAAAAAATAATAATAATCATCAAAACGCCGCCATAACTACTTGAACCAACATATGCCATCATACGTATTCTTGACACTCATACTCATCATAACAATACTGCTTGTCTGGGCTCTACTCTACACACAATCACAATAAAATTAATTGCATAGTTTTTACAATTAATAAGCTTTGTTGGTTTTCTTGAAATGTTTCGGAATTTTATAGTTTAACATAATTTTTCACGCTTTTATGTAGTTGGAGTCTCATTTGATATTATTTAAACAAAAATTTGTTGATGCAGTTAATTCAATTAATTTGCGAGTTTTCATTGAATGTATAACATTTCAAGTTTAGTGGAAACTTATTTCACTATATTAAGAGTGAGATTTTACTTGTCAAGGTTTTTTTCAATTTTGGTCTTAGTTGGTAGACGAATAGGAAAAGAGTTTGTTATACATTTAATGTTTGCTCATAGTATTCAGGGAGATACAGAAGTGTTTATAGCGTAATCACATACATTTAAAAGGTTTATGTTAAGCGTATCGCGAAGAAGGGAGTTAAAAATTTGTATGAAGAAAAAAATAATGAGGACAACTTACTTTTTCGTCCTGTCTAACTCCAAATCGATATTAAATTATTATGGCATGTAACTTGACAAAACGAATGATGCAGAACTTCTTCTTTTTGGTGCTACTTTAACATGCAGTTCTCAGAATTGAGTCCCAAAATGATGTGTTGTACTGTGTAATCGATTGGTTTTATGTGATTTAAATGCACACCACAATTTGTGGACAAATATGCGACTCCATATTCTGCACAGTGAATGAGGACGCCCCCACGTAGATTATGGGTGACTCCCACAGTTTGTATTGTAATACCGGATCTGGTTAACGTAGTCACCTGGCTCCCCGTCGTAACTTTGGCTTCAGATGACCTCCCATAGTCCTGTTCACTGACCTTCCAATCGATTTTAACACCTCTGAACGCGTGGCCTTTCTTTACCCAATAGCGACGACTGTTGCCATATGGTAACGTTGGAAAGTCATATAATATCTTTCCACATTAGGACTGATTTAGACTGATTTCGTTTTTGTTATTTAAGAAAATAAATTATTGCATGTATTATTTTGTACCTTTTTATTGACCTGTCTTAAAGCTGTTACCATATTGTCACTCGCTCTCGTCTTTAAAATGGTTAATCTGAAGAAGTGTCCTTATAATACCTCTCGATGCCAGGGTAGTAGAGGGAAATTTCCGGGCACCATCGATGCAGGGTCTGTTCGCTATATCCCTGTTGGAGGAAGAGGCAACAGGACTCGCAGATGAGCGTGATGAAATTCGTCGAGCAAACCCTGGGGACCCCCGAATCTGGGATCTGGATGGGGAAATATCCAGACTAGTTGACGAATACTAATGAAGAGACCATCTAAAGCAGTGCAACCTCAGCAAATTGTGGACAAATGTTAAATCCTTCTCAAATTCCCCCAAACGATACTAAGAGTTATTTTAACCGGAACTTTATTGAGCACCTAGAGTGGGACATAGGTTCGGTTAATTCCGCAGTTTGACCGCCGTACAAGTGGTTTCCCTCTACCATATCTCTTTAGCAATGAGGTCCAGTTTCCCCGCAATTAGCTGTTTGTGAGAGGGACTCTAAGGTGACCGTAAACTTCGCCCGAGTTCAAGATTGTGGCGGCCCTTTCCAATGTATCGGTTCTTCGGTTACCATATATGTCCTCATGTCCTGAAACCCATGTAAGGGTAACCTTTGATAGTCTCAAGAGACGACCGACATTCTCGAACATTTCTCGAAGTGGTGTACACGTTCTCCAGGTATCTGATAGCCGCTTTACTATCAGTAAGAATATGAATATTCTGGGGACTAGGTGACCTCTCAGTCGAAGATGAACCATTACAATTTGACGCTAGAAAAGTTGTTGATGTCATCTGCAACGCAAAACCATAAAAAGTGTTGGACCCTGAGGGAATTTCAATGCTGATCACTCTAAGTGCTCCCGATGCCTGGAAAATGTTTAAATTGGTGCCGCTACTGAAGCCTGAATAAGATGCGAGTTTAGGAGACTTTTAAAGGTCAATCTCCTTACACTCAGCAGAAGGGAAGACGCTTAAAGCACTTATCCTCCTGAGCCTCAAAGGATATTTTTCAATTGCTTATCATCAACATGGATTCCGCCACATCAATAAACTCCAAGTCGAAAGTTGTTGATGTAATTCGAAAAACAAACAAAAAAACAAAACCATCGTTAGCGTTAAACCCTGACGGAATTTCAGTGCTGACCTTGAAGAAGTTGGAGCAACAGGGAGTTGATAACCACACCAAAGCAATTAAACTGTTATTAACCACTGTTATTGTTCCCTATGCCTGAAAAATGGGCAGAGTGGTCCCGCTACTGAAGATTAGGTAAATTGCAAATTTAGGAGGCTTTTAAAGGCCAGCAGTAGGAAAGACGTTTGAAGTACTTATTCTTATTCTCCGCAGCAGGAAAGACGCTTGACGTACTTATACTACCGAGCCTCAATGGACATTTTCCAATTGTTTATCATGAACATGGATTCCGTAAGCAGCATAGCATGACAACCACGTCGCACACCATCGCCACTCGACCTGTCGACACTGTTGATCATGTCGTTCTGTACGTGGATGGCTTCGGAACCAAAATCAATTAACCGCGCTGTACTCCATCACCAAACATATAAGCGGCGACCTAAAACGGAATAGGCCCTGCGATAGGATGATTCCTGTTCCTCTCGATCTGTCGACACTGTTGTTCATGTCGTTCTGTACAAAGATGGCTTCAGAGCCAAAATCAGGTGACATATGCGAAATGATAAACGGCTTTTTAACACATCTTGCAACCTTCTTCACCACATGAACTTTGAGGAGCTCTGCTGCCAAATATTCTGCCACGTGTTGGTCGATACATAAAAAATACATATTCGCCAGAAAGTGGCCCTGAGAACAGCCACAGGATGCCTCCTCATGTCATCAGAAGGACACCTACATGAAGAGGCTAAGATGCTCTATGTACTGCTGCACAATGAGAGGTTGTTTAAGCAGTACCTGCTGGGAGAAAACACCCTTATCACCATCTTATAGCATTGGTCACACCACCCCGGCACAGACAATTTAGAGAGTAAGGTACAGCGCTACAAGAGGGAGGCTCTAGATCAGTGGGCTTATCAGGCCGGTCTAAACGACATTTATAGAGTTGCCGCCACCGCGACCAAACACTCTTACCCTATGAAAGTGGTTCTTGGAAATCACCCTACAAAAATTGCATCGGAAGAAACCAGTCTGCCACAAAGCACAAGACCGGTTCTGTGATCCGGAAGATGCAGTAGGCTCAACTCGTAGTGTTCACGATTTGAGCTAAACACTCGCAACCTAATTTTATGATGCGGTTTAATCCTGCATACGACTCAGCATCTATTGTAATAACATATGCAGCCAAGCTCACCTACTCGTCCCCGAGTCACTCTGGAAGGACTTAATGGGTGTAGCCCGATTTCACACCTGGAAACAGACAAACTTACGATTGATAATTGAATACAGGATTAACACATTTACATGGCTACAACAACAATAGATGGACTTCGCTCATGGACATATCCTATTTCGTCCAAAGTTATATAGTACTTTGAATGTTTTCTTGTAGGTGTTAAATTTTTGTGATCATTCTCCACTTCGTGATGAAGATATACAAATGTGATCAAAGTGTGTGTGCAAATGGCATCGAATTTGAAATATTGTCTGATTATGTTATAGATTTCCAGGCAACATCATCAGACATACATTCTTTGCAGGCCCAGAACCAATAGTTTAAGTTCACTGTAGCATTACTGTAAGTCAATGCAATGTAAGTAAGTTTAAACTGCATGTAATATATACGCCGTTCATTACATTCAAATAGTTTTTAAATATTTTCATATATCGTATATAAATAAATGCTTTTGATATTTTTCTATTCGTTCATCATAATTTCAAAACATAATATTAGCATAATTTAAATTTGTAAAAAATCACAGGCTAAGCGTTTAAAATATTTGAAAAGGTTTTACATTTCTAATAGCAAAGTCTGTACAAATTGTCAATTCTAAACTGAAGACATCGATATGACTTTGAATGTTTGAAACGTGTGTAATGCAAAGCAAAATTGTCACGATTTTTGTAAAACGAATGCGAAACAACAACAACAAAAATGAAAAACTAAAGAAAATACATAGCTAAAAGATGAGTTAGATGTTCAAAGTGGCGTTTGGCCGTCTAGAAGCTGTAGTTGGGACAAAAGACAAAAGGGAGCTAGTATAATGAAGTTGGTTGGTTGGACCAAGAGGTTTTGATGTTTTGCTTTGATTACAAGCATTTAGTTAATAGTTTATTTTGAAAACTATTATATAATTCACATAGATAACAAATGGCTAATAATAGTTATTAACAAGTGGAAGAAGCCCTCTGAACTTTGGCTGTAATGGTAAATTAAACTAAGTTAGGGACGATATTAATTTTTCTATGGGAAAATAAATATAAAAGCAAAAGAAGGGCAAATAAATGCTTAACTGGATCAGCGGTGACGTTGGGGATGCAATGTGAAACATGTATCTCAAGCTGACTCATAGTCCTTTACGTGGTCGCACCTGAGCAATGTTATCTTGTGGTATTTTTATCACGAAATAGCGACAGATAGTGACCGACGACACGAAAACACAAAAAAAGTAGTAAATAGAACCCGCAAATATTGACAAACCCCGCTAACGTTATAAGGATCCTGATTTAAGGATATGTATCTGAAACATTCGGACTCATTTTAGAGAAGGATGACCTCAATTATGATATATACCAACATTCCTAAGGGTGATGATATAAATGCAAGACTTAGATCACCGCCATCCAGGAAATGAAATGATTTTGGTTTTACGCTACTAAGGGTCTAACACGTCTTCTTTAATACGTTACACTTTTTCCCGTATCAAATGATGTATACCCTCAACCCTGTGTTTGAAGGTAAAATGAGATACATTAACATCTGATACAGCAGTTAATTTCTATCATATAAATCTGCAATAAACAGTTATTTTTTATTACTACGATAATCAAAAAAAGTCTTAACTCTTGCATCATTCTTCTTCACTTAACTATGGAAAAAAATTCCATCAGTTTCTCTGCTTGATTATAAACTTTAAAAGGTATTTGTTGTTAATAATTATTATTTTGAAAATTTTGTATTTTGCCGATGCTGTTTAATATCTACAACAAACCGACATGTTAACAAATTACAATAATTTTTTCTCACCGCCACCAACAATTGCTGTTGTTGGCCGTCATGTTAGCTATCACTATTGTCAAATCAATAACTACCAAAGATGAACTAATAACTCCAAATGACCCTCAAACGTTCAAAATGTTATGATTGAAAGATGACTTCATGAACTTCATGAACTTCATGGATTTACTTTGTTTCTGACCGTCGCTTTTATTGTTGCAATTTTTTTTTTGGCAAAATTATTAAAACAAAACTTTTTTTCTGAAAGGAGAAAAAACACTATTTTCAATGTTTTTAATACTGAAAAATTATTATTTGACGTAAAGCGTGTATACATTTATTTCGTTTTATTTCTATAAATTCTTAAATCATTAGTTAACTTTAATGAATTGTGACATAACAAGGATATCCGTAAGATAGATCAATACAATACTACAAAATACACACAAATTGAAAAACAAAAGACTTAAGACACAAGCCACAAATTGTGGTGAGTACAATTGTGTCGTGCCTTAATTGTTTCGTGTATATGTATGTAATGACAAATTGGTTTGTATGTATGTATGTTTGTGTGAGCAATTGATTGATTTGTGTTACATTTCGGTTATGGAACATTTGCTTATATTCACACTTCTTAATATATTCTACTAATTATATAGTTCAATTGGACTTGAGTTTGACTGCTTGATATTGGAATAACAAGACAAAGTTATTGTAAATAGTAAATTGTTTCATATAAGTTTAAAATTAAAATACATTTAACTTTGTATAAGAGTTTCTAAACAAAAATTTTGTTATTGTTTTTGTATATTTTCGCCAATCTTAAAAATATTGACCAGTATAATAACGTGCATCAAAATTTCTAAATATAACGAATAAGTTATTTGATTTTTCTACAAATTATTGCGTTAACATATTTTTTTCAAAGAAACATCATTATTTATTGTACCTGCTGCATGTTTCCCAATGTATTAAGTCATGTTATAGAACACATAAATCTTTGTACACACAAAAAATTTTTGGTTGGTTGTCTTCATAATTGATTAATTTGCACTCAAAATGAAGGTTAGATCTAGAATCGTGACAAATGTGGTATCCCCAATGTAGGAAGTAAGTGATGCTTGAAGTATTAGTTGTAGTGTTCAATGAATATAATTATGTTGAAAAACACTAGTTATGAAGTTAATTGCTGTCAGTTGTTAAAGTTGAGTATGCAAAATGGGTGTCACGAAAATTTATGAATGAACTGTCGTCAGATGTCAAACCACAGATGTTAACATCGCTGCAAGCTCATTACAAAGGGTTATTAATTGAGCTTAGAACCCGCCCGAACAGTACGTTTGATAATGATAGGTTAAAAAACAAATTTATTAACATGACCGGACTCGATGGTTTACCCTTATTCGGGCACAAGGAATCGAACTGCATCATTAGTTTGTGAGTTATCATGTGCCCTTCATACAAAAATTGATACAACTGTTTGATTTTAGTACAGGATATAAAAGTTGCAATTGTTACAAACAATTATGCGTCTTACTCATGAAAGCATGTACTTTGTGAATAAAATAGTAAACATTAGGGTGTCCTTATAAAATAGCGGCTACAAACTTCTTCAAAATTAAAAAATGGTGAAAAAACCAAAAATTTTTGCAATTTCGAAGGACAGATAGGCACGGCATCATTATAACTATATATATCGTTGGAAAGGCCCCAGTCTCTTCTTTCCAAATCGATTGATAACACAAGGGAACAAAATTGAACTTTTTGAGTGTTGTTTGGAATTCTATAGCTGTTTTTTACTAATTCGAGGTCGCTGATTTTAAATCTAATCTCCATTTTTCTCCATCAGCTCGAATTTTTAAGTTACAGGTACTAATCGTATTTTCGCCTATTTTCCAAAAAATTGTAGTTGAAAAAATCTTAATTTGTTTTTCATAAGCCGGATTTTAAAATTTTGTTTTTTTTTAAGATATCGTTGTAACCTTTGAAAAAATCAAATTTTTTAATATCACAAAAAAAAATGACTGAGTAAAGGCTCTTTTATTCAAACAAAAAAAAAAAAAATTACACATTTTAATTTTCTTCACGCTGAAAGTTAATCGGTTGGGGACAAATTGTTCTTTTTATTAGCTTTGTTGAATACCATATTAAAGTAGCTTTCTAAAACATGTATGTACATAATAATCGATTGAAAATTGAATGAGTTATGCTAAGTTCGGTGATAACAGATTTTTCGAATTTTTTTGTTTCCACCCAAAAAAAATTAAAATTTTGTATTTTTAAAAATCATGACAAATTTGCAAATTTATTTATAGTTTAATTTATAGTTTTGCCTCCTATTACAATATTAATTAACTGACCAAATTTAATTAATCGGCAGGTTTCAATTTGGAAGTTAAGGGAGAAATATTAATTTTCCAAAAATAGGTCATTTTGTATGGGAGGTACCAGAAGGGGTGATCCCATATAGTGCAAATTCATTCCTGTTTCATATTTTCATAACCGTAAAACTTACGCATAGTTTGACTGAATTCAGTGTACTTACAAAAAAGATATGTATGTAAGACTATTGGGGTGAGTTCGGTCATTTGTATGGGAGGTACCAAAAGGGGTATGGCAACCGCTTCCGTTTTTTAGGGTTTTTCTACTTTTGCAAGATAAATAAACTGACCAAATTTAAATATCCTCCGGTAGTCTGTTTGACAGCTATCGAAGATATATTAATTATCCAAAAATAGGTAATTTTGTATGGGAGGTACCAGAAGGGGTGGGGCTATTCCGCCCATTTACAATTCCATAAGTTTGTTTCGAAAAATATTAATACTGATAAATTTTCATAACGATCCGTTAAGGTTAGCTCGAGTTACACTTTCACCAACATATTAATAAATGTTATTTCTGTATGGAAATCGCGATTTTTATAAATATAGTTATCTCAGTAAATTGTTGACAAAATCAAAAGTTGTGCACAGATTTCAATGAAATAAAGCTCATTTGATTCAAACTATATTAAACTACATGTTTTAAGACCAACACTGTGATTTTTGTTGCATTATTTTTTTTTATGAATTTTTAAAAAACAAAAACTTTTTTTTTTTGTAAAATTTTTGTTTATTTTTTTGTAAACTACAACGATATCTCTGAAACTACTAGGCCAAATTAAAAACAATGTAGGCACGGGTTAAAGATAATTTTGTTGACGAGTTTAAGTTTTTTTTTTTGATTGAATATGGTGAACCGTTTTCAAGTTATTTAAATATTTGTAGTGGAAGTACCTCAGATTTGGACATAACGGTATATCGCAAAAAGTCGAGCTGATACAAAAAAAACAAGTGCAGATTTGGATTCAGCGTCCCAAATTACCTTTAAAACAATATTCAGTTTTTAAACAACAAATACCTTGTTCCCTTGTGTAATCAACCACGTTACTGGCTTATAAGTGCGGAAAGGTACGAAAAACTGGTCTCATAGTGGTATTTATAAGCAATTTGGAATGCCTAGACACGTTTTGATTGTATTGATATGTTCACAAAAGTTGTTCAACCTTACCGTGGCTACAATTTTGGCGAACATTGTTAGTGAAGAATTTGGACTTCCTCAAAGCAATGCTAAAAAAAGTGTAGGTAAAATAATTTTTTCCTCAAACTTTTTGAATAAAGGCAAAAATAAATAAAATTGTTGGCAAACATAATAAAAATATTTGTTGCGCAAAACTCATAGCTACATTTATGCCAAATACAGTTCAGCGCTATCACGAAGTGTTAGTTAGCTGTTAGCTGTTGGACAAAAACCGATGACACCTTTTTTAATGGGGCTCACTGATTTTGATAATCTTTTGAGGTCCATACAGAAATGTTGGTCAACAATATCGCCAAACTGAGTACATGTAGGGTTTTATTACCTTCGATAGTGGAATCGAACATATACTGGCAAGTACTTGTATTTTACAAAGAGTCTTCATTTGTTACATAGTGTTATAAGATATAATTTGATACACAGGTAGTGCTCGGCACTACAAATTCAAATTTTCAGACGAAATTATCATTTTCGAACAGTAGGCAGTTTGTTTGAGTTTGAGATAAATGGAAATTGGTACAAGCAAACGATATGAATAAGTAGCCGAATTTTTAATTCTTGATTAGTGGGTGGTTATGGCGTTTTCCAAACTTTTGTAACTTTTTTTTCTGAAGTTACATTAGTAAATCGGAGAGTATAAAACGTACTTTTGTTACAATAAAAAGCTAAATTTATTATACCCCAATGTGCATTTATTGTACAAAGAGTACAAATTATTGTACTAAAAAGTACATTTATGGTACAAAAATTTAAACTTATTGTATCAAAAAGTATAGCATATTGTACTAAATAGTAAAATTTATTGTACCTAAAAGTAATTTTATTGTACAAACAAGTACATTTATTGTACCAAAAAACACAGGGCTCAGCCCTACAGTAAAGTGATGTTGAACACGTAGCACTTTGCCCTTTATCCACCTGTAAGAGTACTGTTGGAAATTTTACGTTTAGAACTGCAAACGATAGATAGAAGAATGAGGATACCTGTAAAAAGGCCAAAAATACATGGCCTGAATGCAACGCGAAGCGTACGTCGTACCTTGTAAATCCTGAGAGGGACCCGATAAGAAAAATGTACCTGACGGGACATAAACCCATAGACATGATAACAGAATGGAATTCGCAACGAAAAGCGAATGTATCTCCTGTGGGAATAACAGCAGACCTATACAGAAGGAGACTGGAAACCTTGTGGTTACCCTTCTTAAATAGTATAGAGGAACTGTCATTCTTGGATATCGGAAGGATCAACAACTTTTATAAAATCATCAACTCGACGGATTGGATCAAAACTCCTGATTGAAAATTGACAACTGGCAACGCAATCAGGCAGCGCACACGGTGATAGCATAGGTTGAAGCGATGGCGCTAATGCCCAACGGGTGTCACAATAGGTCCATAGGGAGCTAAGTGATCTCCTCTACTAAGGAGATGCCTGCATACCAACTAACCAAGCACATTTATGGTACCAAAAAGTATTTTATGGTATTAAAATGTAAAATTTATTGTACTTAAAAGTATTTTTATTGAACACCAAGAGCACTTTATAGGGCCATAAATTATTTTTATTGTATCAAAAAGTACTTTTACTTGATCAAAAATTACTTTTAAAGTATGTAGTTGAATTATGATAAAACAATCTCATTTACAATCTCATTCTGACAAAGATGTCAATAGTGTAAATGAACCTTTAAAGTACTCGGCAATGCAGACATGAAAATAAAGACATAATATTTATTTTCGATCAGCTGTCATAAGAAAAGCGGCAATTTTAAGAGAAAAGGGACGAGGTAAAAATTGTATACACTGGAGAGCGAAAAATTATACGCTCCACTTTATTTCTGTGCAGATGTACTTCAGGTGTCATTATCTAAAAGCCGAATATGAGGAATGAACTATATTTCAAAAGTACACTTTTACATTCAACAACAACACATTTTATTTAATTAAGTTTATCTTTTGTGCATTTCTTTACATTATGGGGTGATCATAAAATTAATCGCAGTGGTTTTTAATTACGAATTACAACTTTTTTATTAAAACAAAAATCAAATTAAAAATTAAAAACACTTTTTAATAATGCGTATGAATAAGTTTAAAAAAGCATTTCGGTCATACTATTTATCAGGGGTTTTCGGGGATGTACTTTTTAAGAAGCCCCAAGCCGCTATTACTGCCGAATTCAGCTCTGCAACGCTATTTTATTGCCTGTTGTTGGAGTACACTTTATGAATAAGTATTTCCCTTCTTAGACTACAACGTTTTCTGACCGAACCCAACGTTTTGTTCCGTTATTGGAGTGAGTAGACGCAATCTTTTGCTAAGAAATGTAATTTATCTCCTGGTTTCGCTTCAAGAAGGGCAATAAATTAATTTTCAGTATGTCTGCTCGAAGTTTATACTCATCGGAGTTTAGCTCCAAAGTTGCACTAGTCATCTATATGCATAGAAGTTATTTTAAATGATTTCCAAAGATTCCAAGCTTTTATTAAAAAAAATAACTTTTTATACATTTTCTGGTGAATTGGATCCGATTTGAGTCATGCTCATTGTTACAAGCTTCGTAGCACTGTTAATTTGTTTTCTCAAATATAGAGAGAATAAACACTCATGAGCACTACATAGTGGTCATAGTGAATAGTCATCATAAAAGATAAGCATCCCTGCCATGACAAGTCCATTATAAATATAAACTTTTTACAGCAAATTCTTACTTACTTCTAGGTCCTAAGAAAGTAGTTGTAATGATCATTTTTTTGAGCGCTTAAATTTAGCAACGCGTTAACGTTTTTTTACTTAAATTAATTGAATATATAATTTACGACCACTCTTTTAGATACTTACCACTAAAAACATAATAAAATTCTTATTTCGTTCTTAAAACCCGACATCTTAATTAACGAAGCAAGAACTATTCTGTATGTTTAAACAATATATTAGTAATGCTCCTGCTGTTTAATATATTGTAGCAAAACAATAGACTTAAGCAACAAACCTGCTACTGGCAGTAATCTATTCCTGCTAGACAGCTAATCAAAAAAAAAGACATTGTGCTAAGTAATTAAATTAACCATTTGTTCTGTACTTTAAAATATATCTATTGTTTCCTCATAATCTTTTGGATATTAGGTTCAACTATTTGCTTTGTATCTGTACTCGCACTCGGGAAGTAATTTTGCATATTTCCCTCATCGTAATGAATTTCCTTTTAGCCGCCGCCGCCGCAGGCAATTTCATAATATTTCTTCAGCCTATATGGGAATCCAAGAAACTTTGTATTGTTTTCAATTTCAAATAGTTACATAGTTTCAATAGTTACACAGTCATTGTATTACACGCACAATACGTAAACTAAAGTTTCCCAAATGAAAAAAATAAACTTAATGAAATTGTTTTCTTTACCATATAAATTTTCGTAAGTAGAAAAAAAATACAAATAAACACACCACAAAAAAAAACGAAACAAAATCAATTGATTTCATTTGTTTTAAGCCAAATTTAAAGAAGTTGAGAAAATACAAACTGCTGCTGCTGCTGTTGCATCATTTTCTAAATAACTTGAAACAATTGACTGCAATTGTTATTGCTGCTGATGCTGTAGCTAGCAACAACAATTTGGTTACCATTAGAGTAACATAACGTTGTCGTTTGAAGATATGTATTTGTAAGAGGTTCCACAGGGGCAGAGAAGTTGATTACTTTCAAATAAACATTAAACGGAAGCCTTAAAAATCTATTAAAAAACAAACAAACAAACAAAATGTATAAAAACACCAAGAAGATGAAGTAAATAAAAAAAAAACAATTATTTGAAAAGTGGGGGGAATTCGTTGCAGTTCATTAAGTTACCCTTACGAACTCTGCGGGAATTGCTTGGCCAGGGGAGATGTCTGACTATTTTTTTTTTTGAATTTTGGTGGTGTGGTGTGGTGGAGATGTAGCAGAAAAAAAGTGATAAAACAAGCCAAAAACATTCAAAGACAATTATCATTAGTTACACACCGAATGTAGACTAAAGGTAAAATTTAAGTGTGACTTTACTTAGTATATGAATGAGTGAGAGAGAGCCGCTACTCTTACAGCGGAAGGTAGGTTAAGTTTATAGAGGGGTTGGCGGTGGAAAACGAGAAATTACACACTGCGACAAAATGGATAAAAAGGAATTTTAAGAGTGACCTAGTGCATATTGTAGGTCTGGTCGAGTTCAATATGATGCGGTACAACAACGATACCTCATACCCTCAAAATCTTGACTTATGGTTAAAAAACAGGGCTTTCGGATCTGTTCTCACTTATAAGCTTATAAATCAGTAAATTTTTGACCGAGTTTTGATTTCTTAACGATTTTGGAATGAAGAAGATCTAAGACATTTCCAACAATATATATATATTTATATACATAACTTGTCACATCTGTCTGTTTTTGACTCAAAATCGCAAAATTTTTAGTTTTTTTTTAAGTTTAATGGAATTTTTAGCCACCATTTTATTAAGATACCCTAACTTATTTATATTATTCTGAAAGTGAATGCTGTTATGTGTAAAATGCAATTTTTTTCAACAAATGATTTTGGGACTCAATTCTGAGAACTGCACGTGAAAGTAGCCCCAAATAGAAGATTTTTTGCACCATTCGTTTTGTCAGGTTACATGCCATAATAATTTAATATCGATTTGATATAAGTAAGTATCGTATGAGGGAATTTATCACGTTTTAGGCTCTTTCGTTATATTGTTATATGGTGGCGTATGATTATCATAAGTAACATTCCACGTAAAGCATACGCCACGGAGTACAACAATTTTATTGTTTGAAACCCAGTTCAAAATCATTTGATGAATGAAAAAATGAAACTGTTGCTTATGTAGGGAAACTTTATGCTAACAGATTAAAGAAATTGTAATTCTTAATATTTATTTTAAGTTTGTTTCAGCTAAATCGTACTAATGTTTTTCGAGTTATGTCAAACAAAAGAACCTAAAACGCGGCAAATTTCCCTATACGATACCTACTAACTTCAAATCGATATTAAATTATAATGGCATGTAACTTGACAAAACGAATGATGTAGAACTTCTTCTTTTTGAGGCTACTTTCACGTGCAGTTCTCAGAATTGAGTCCCAAATCAATGAGATGAAAAATTTTGTACTGTGTTATTATTCAGAATACATTTGTGCCTGATTATGTTTACAGAACATAGAAAAAGAAGTCCTCAAATCATAGTATGTGAAGAAGTCCTCTGATATACAACAAAAGACTTAACCAACAAACTTGACGTCTACTTACATTGGAGGTACATTGATTTGTTGCAACTTCACTAGCCGCGGACTTTTACTCACATGTTTAATTTTTAATTTACCCCAAAAAAAACTAAAAATTTTTAAATTTGTTTCTTGCCTTCCAACCAAAAATTAAAAATAAATAACCAAAGAAGCCACCATAAGAAGTTCCAGCATCAGCAGCATTAAAAACAACAACAAAAACTACCACAACTACTTGAACAATGTGAAGAAGATCATTTCGAAGGTATTGATTGCATTTTGGAACTTGTGTAAATATTTGTGTTGCTGACGTTGTGGCCAAGTATCTCCACTCATGGCATAGCCCAATGATGGCAGTGGCTGGCTGGTATGTTAGCACCACCACCACCACCACCGCCTTTCCAAACCAAGTGAATGTACAGATAGTTTTGTACAAGACCCAATATAAACAACAAAGACAACAGTAACAATAACTGCAACGGCTACAAACAGCAACAACATCGACAACCAATTGATGAGGATGACGATGATGATGATCTGAAAATGTTGCCGGTTTTTGGTATTATTTGCTTAGGATGACGAGATTTTGGCGATGATGTTTTCTTGATATTGTCATTATTTCCATTATCCACAGTTGCATGTATTGTTGTTGCTGGCGAGTATCTTGGTATCTTCAGTTATCTTCAATGATGACGACGCTGACGATGGTGCTGACAGGTTCAAATGTTGAACGTTAAACTTTAATGTTTTCGATTTCAATTTCATCGATATTGACGATTTGCTTTGTGGTTCACTTTTGAGCTATTGCCCGTTAACAAGTTTTCGCCATCGAACGACAAAAATTATGTAGCCGATACCCCATTATAATGAAGGTCATTTGTAATACTCGTCGTCTTACAATCATTTAGTCAAATACGGTTTTTCGATTTCATTTAATTACAGTGTCTTACATATTGCCACACATAATACATTCATGTGTCGTCCACTCATAAATGTCCGCTCGTACAAATACTTTTAGTATTTTTGTTTTGGTGTTTAAATGTTCGATGAGAGGCCGTTGACGCTTGATAGTTGTGAATATGAAGATGATGATAATGGTATGATTGGTATTTCCTATACGCAAGGGGTAGTTGAAGTCATGTAATGTTTATGCCAAATTGATTGTTAAGTATGTATTATATATTGGTACATTTGTCCGTAATCGTCGTAACACAGCAATGATGACACGCACTCGATTATTGTATAAGTTATTACGTCCACTGGCAATTACATTATAATCTACTTAGGTGTCGCCCCAAGGGGTAAAGCATATATATGTGATTGATGATGGTTGAAGATATAGCTCGGACCTTATGTGACATATGTTTTAATGGTTAGAAAACCCCTTTTCATAGGTAAAGATAGGGAACCGACCAGAAGGGTGCGCTTTAGACCATACCTCATTCTCATTTCTTCATTTCATTCTTCAGTAGAATTGTAGAGAACGTCAAACTCTTTGCCCTAGTACCTTCAACCTGACTTGGAATTTCTCACCCCTCAGACAATGACACCGAAAATGTTGCATAACACACTACAACATTTTTCAGCTCATTGATTTGGGACTCAATTCTGAAAACTGCACGTGAAAGTAGCCACAAAAGAAGAAGTTCTGCATCATTCGCTTTGTCAAGTTCCCTATATAAGCAACAGTTTCACATTTTGATTCATGATTTTTAACTGCATTTATTTTGTAGCAGTTACAATAAAACTGTTGTACTCCGTGGCGTATGATTTACGTGGAATATTATTAATGATAATCATACGCCACCATATAGTATTTATGCTATGTTAAACAAGAGTCTAAAACGTGACAAATTCCCCTATACGATACTTACTAACTTCAAATCGATATTCAATTATTATGGCATGTTACTTGACAAAACAAATTATGCAGAACTTCTTCTTTTTTGGGCTACTTTTACGTGCAGTTCTCAGAATTGAGTCCCAAATCAATGAGCTGGACAATGTTGTTAGTTAAAAAGTTAATATTAGTACAATATTATAACTTTTTGTCACAGTAAAAGTACTTTTCGGTATTACAAGTCACAATAAAAATAATTTTTGGTACAATTTTAGTATAATTGGGTACAAAAGAAGTACTTTTTAGGACAAGAAAAAAATATATTAATACAACAATAAATTTATATATTGACACAAAAAAGTACTTTTAGGTACAAAAAACACGACTGGAACAGCTTGATTACTTTTATTACGCAAAAAACACACTTTTTGAAAGAATATGAGTACTATTGGTACAATAAAAGTACTTTTTAGTGCAATAATATTACTTTTTGGTACAACAAAAGTACTTTTTGGTACAATAAAATCACTTTTTAGCACGATGAAAGTACTTTCGGGTACAATAAAAGTACTTCCGTGTACAATAATAGTACTTTACGGTAAAATAATAACACTACTTGGAGAAGGAAAAGCATTTTTCTGTACAACAAAAGGACTTTGCGGTGCACTTAAAGTACTTTGTGGCACAATTAAAGTACTTTTTGGTAAAACACAACCAATTTAGTACAACTTAATTAATTTTTTGCGCAATAAAATCAGTTTTTGTTTTAAGTACAATAATAGTACTTTTTGGTACAACAAAAGTACTTTTTGGTACAATAAAATCATTTTTTGGCACGATGAAAGCGCTTTCGGGTACAATAAAAGTACTTTCGTGTACAATAAAAGTACTTTCGTGTACAATAATAACACTACTTGGAGAAGGAAAAGCATTTTTCTGTACAACAAAAATTACTTTGCGGTACACTTAAAGTACAATTAAAGTACACAATTAAAGTACTTTTTGGTAAAAGACAACCAATTTAGTACAACTTAATTTTTTGCGCACTAAAATCAGTTTTTGTTTTAAGTACAATAATAGTACTTTTCGGTACAAAATAAGTGCTTTTACATAAAAGTACTGTTTACTATACGTAAAGTACTATTGGTGCAATAAAAAGTACTTTTTGGTACATTGATAGGACTTTTTGGCAGACTTTCCGTAATGTTTTGCATTTTTACCGTTAACATTTTAAATACTTTCATTTTTTGGTGCAACTCCCTTGCAATTTGTTGGCGGAATTATTCTTAGAATTTGCCATCAGATTCTCCCTTCAATATACATTCGTAATAACTAATTTCTTCAAGGAGAAAAGTTTCCTATTTTTGAAGTTCCCTTATATTAGGCGATTTTAATAGGAAAGGTTTATTCGGCAGCTGCGTTCAGCAATGCTAACTTGGGTTTTAGTGTAGGGTGATACCATTTGCAAATTTTCGCACCACTTCCTCATCTGTTCGGTCTCAAGCCATGTCGTTGCTCTGATAAAGGCATGGATATTCCGCAAATCGCTTAGTGATAGATACGTATTGTTCAGAAGTGTCCGATGTGTCATATCTCAAGTCACTTAAAGTAGGACATTGACATAGAAGATGCTCTATAATTTCGTCTTCTTCCTCATCATTACAGCTTCTACGAAAATCGTTGTTGGGAAGTTTCAACTTCTTAGTGTGTTTTCCAACCGGTCTGGGAACGGTTATTACAGATTTTTCCCAGATTGACTCTAGACACGTTCAGTGCCAATCGATTCCTCTGTATATCCATTTTAGATCAAATCTGTTTGGTCGCTGTGCAAATGGGTTCTCCCACCCATCTTCCTTAGAAATGAGATTCAGTTTTCCCGCAATAAGCTGTTTCCCCTTATGACAGAAACAATAATGTGATCGTAAACTTCGACCGCATTTAAGGTGGTGGCGGCCCTTGCTCATGTATCGGCCCTTTGGTTTCCATATATGTCCCCATGTCATGGAACCTCGTGGCGTCTTAACGCATTGCGGTGTTCGCTGCTATTTTTCTCTGCTCGATGTTCGGGGGTAACCAGTTTAGGATCGTAAAAATTGGTGCCTGTTATTATGATTGCCACCAGTCTTAAAATGCGTTCGAATTTCAGTATTAGGGCCGCCCTCTTCAGGGCATGCCACCAAACTGCCGATCCGTAAAAGTATATTGGTTTTATAACAAAGTTTGGGGCTAAATTCGCAGTTGAGGCCGATTGCCGTTTTCCAGCAGTATAGATACGTTGCCGCTTTGCTAGTCCTGACCCGAGTGTTCAAATTCTAATTCAGTTGATTCAAACGTTTAATCTGGGTTAGGAAAATTGAGGCACCAGCTATGGCATCATTTTAGCAGAAGTTTCAGCGCAGAATCCATAAGTTTCGAGAGAAACTACGTCATCCGCAGATGCTACGGTTAAGCAGCACTTTTTATCCATCGTCTTCAGAAGAGTATAGATAATGAGATTTCATAGTTGTGGAGAGAGTACTCCTCCTTGTGGAGTACCACAAACCGCCACTTAGAAGTGTTTGACACGTGCAGACTAGATCCAATGCGCCTAAATTTTCGGAATTAATTTACTAAGATGACCACTGGGTTTGTCTCCAGTTACTCCATTGAGTCAGTTCAGTAGTAGTTTCGTGGATTAACCCTTCGTTTAGGCATGTTGAGCCTTGGATAGAGCTTCCGGTTTAAGAAATGATCTGATATGTATATACTTACATCAATTAGTTTTATCGGTCTAAATGGATATAATCAGTCTAATGTCAGTTTGGCCAACGACGTGGGATGTGATTTTTATATGAATATAGGAAAAAAATTCCAGAGAATTTTTATTCAGAATCATGGTGTTTGTGCATTACTAAAAGCTAACCAACTCATCAGGGACATATGGTGATAGTATTCATGGCCATAGTCTAGTGTATACAAATATTATAAGAAAAATGTCAGCAACTAATTCATCAGAGTAAGAAATAACAATATTAGATAAGCGTATACCTAAAATACGAGTTGTAGTAAATGTTTTACCCCTCTACCTTCTATCAAATTATATGTTATATTACTTTATTTATTTTTATAACTATAAAATGACTCGTGGAAAACGTCTGCCTTTAAAATAGACGGTGCAATAAAAACCAGGCTTCATAGTTAAACTATTTCACTTCATTAAGCTTAATTACTTGTATTTTTATAAGAACGTAACTAAATGACCATAGCAGTTTTAAAGTAATAGTCCCCTCACTATAGTTATATAAAGGGGACTTAATATCATTTGAAGTTTTTTTTTTTTAAATTTTATATAATCTAAACAAAAACTTTTCTTAAATGTAATTAATACTTAACTGGGGGTTTTTCTATATGATTTTTGGCCATTACTTTAATTACAACACATATGATTTTTAAGCGATTGATCCGTTTCTTAGTCTCCACAGCTCCGGTAGCAAACTGAACTTGTCATGTTTTGAATGAATCACTCACTTTGGCTAAAAAAAAATACATTTAAAGTTTAGTTGAGTGAGCGGGTGCACTTTTTTTTGCACATTGCACATCCGCTTCAATTTCTTAACGAAATCTTCTGCGCTGATGTGTTTTTTTCTGTTTTGCTGTTCGCTGGCTGTCGCCACTGCTGCGCATGTGTGATGGATTCGTTGAAATATTTGCACGTTATGACAAGAAAATATTTATTTACATGCATTAAAATCATACAAATTATGTTGAAGTGTTGTAAGTTGTTGTTGTTGTTATTTAAATCTTCAATGCGAAATGCATTCGCGTATGTGACTGTGAATTGGTGGTTTTACTTTTTTTGGTTTTTTTTTTTTTGGTTTAATGTAGAATAGATAAAGACAAGTCATGTCAAGTACCTTCTATTTTTTATTATGTTGCATGCTGCACTAAGGCGTAGAGGAGGTGTTATGTGTTGTTGATTGAATGTGTGACTTAAGATGGGAATGGGATTTTAAGAAATACAATATAAAAGTTTTCTTTTTTACTCCAACCTTAAGGATTGGTAATAGAGGGTAGATAAATTCTGAGAGATTGTTTAAGTTGGTCATACTTTTGACTTATCTAGCAGCAACTTCGGGGCAAAATTAAAAAAAAAAAATAAATTTTTATGGGAACCCACTTAGGGGATGGAGGAAGATAGGGGTTAGGTATGTTTGGAAAAAACCTTGGGAGGAACAATTAGAGAGGGTCGGTTAAACATTTTACCCCTCTAGAGACGACTCCGGGACAGTTGCGTGGCTGGTTGTAGATTTTTTCCCCTTTTCCACCATTTTTGGTGTCATATATTTTTACCCAACATTACAAAGTTAGGGGTAAAGCCGTATCAAAATCAAAAACTCATGCACTTGTCCCAACACTAGTGTACATCAAAATTCAAATCGCTTGACTAAAGTTTCTGTAAAACGCTCTATTTATATCGCCATCAAATAATTTAAATTCTTTTCACAACAGTGCCCTAAAACATAATCAAACTAATCGCTGGCACATGTTAACTTCGACAGGAACTCAAGAACAAAAATTCCTCATTTATTCCTTCACATTCACAAGGGTACATCACATTCGACCCCACTTGTTTCAGTACTTTTGACGTTTTTGCGCTTGTAAATCGCTCTAGCTTTTAGCATTGATTTATTATATGTATGGCTGACGTTTCTGTTCAAACTGCGCCGCCGCGCATGCTTGGTCATCATCAAGTGTTTATAAAGAACTTAGTAATAATATAAATAAGTATACAGCAACTTAGAAACAAGAACAACGACAGTGACAACAACAACACCAACAACAATGAACTTTGTTGTCTCGTTGCAACAAATGTTAAAAGGTTAATTGGCATTATTTGTTCATAGAGTATTTGTTGGTTTTACGTATGGGTTAACAGACGGAAGGACAGACGGACATATGAACGGATGCCAGCTTCTGCCTGCCATCATTTTCCTCTAGTTTGATTCGTGCGAATCTTCTTCATGTTCGCATTTCAAAATGCGGCAAACGTTTGTCATTAGATTGCTTTGCTTCTTATGTTGTTTAGACTTGTTGCGTTGCGTTTGCGGTTTTTGGTACCCCAGCCTTACAACTTCTTAAGCGGCAGCTGTTGACCGAGCATTTTATGTCCATATTTGATGGCTATTAAGTGCGTGTTTCTCTCATTTTATTTGTCCATACATTAATTTTATGAAGTCTCAAGTGTTGTTACGTTTATTAATTAAAAATTATTTATATGATGTGACCGAACATAAAATGTACTAAATAGAAGTAAAGCTGTTACCATTGTGAACGCGCTGTGCTGATACCGCGCTGTGGATGTCTTTTGTGTTGTTCGCACTAGATAAACATTAACACGTTCCCCATAAATTTATGAACACAATAATGAGAAGAAAACTTGTGGGCAACGCAGGGCACATACATACCTCTGCAGGGAATTTTGTCGCTTACACTTCTTGTTGTGGTGATCCATGGTTTGACATTATCACAACAATGTAAAGTGTTTGATTTTCAACGACTAAACAACACTTTCCTGGTAATACTAGGTAGTGGTGTAAGGATTGTCGAAGAAACTAAAGCAAGATTTTAACTAAAACGAAGATATATATTCTGTAGATTTTGCCATCGACTAAATGTGTTGTCCACTATTGTTATTCACACATGCTGTGTTAGGTAAAGTTGTGTGGAATGTTGGATATATATGATGCTTGAAGAAGGACCCACAGCGAAAAGGGAGAGTTTGTATAAGAGTAGTTTTTGTCCAATATTGCTCATTCGAAGACTGCATACCAACTTGCAGTTCGATAGCTCTTAGACTACCGCTGAAAAGAGGGGAGGGGAGGGGGGTCACACAGACGGACATTTGCAATAAGAGGGGGTTTGTATGGGTGGTGCGAGTATTTTGGTACGATCTTGCTCATCTTAGAACTTAACCTCCGCTTGAGGAATAGAAATTTGCATACTAAATTAAAGCTCGATAGCTTTTAAATAATGATTGTAATAGTGGTGACAGACAGACGGACACCCCCAAAAATGGGTTGTTTGTACGGCAGGTGACAGTAGTTTTTATCCGATCTTGCCCATCTTAGATGTTAACCTCTGCTTAGAAGATAGAAGCTGGTGTACAAAATTTTAGCTCTATAGCTTTTAAACTAAGTCTGTAATCAAGGGGATACATAGACGGACACCCCACAAAAATGCAGAGTTTGTATTGAAGGTGAAAGTAGTTTTTGTCTGATCTTGCTCATGTTGGAACTTAACCTCTCCTTAGGGAATATTAGCTTACGTGTCAAATTGCAGGGCTATATTTTTTTTAACTACGGCTGTAATCGCGGGGAATTATAGACGACCGTTACCAAAAAGGGAGAGTTTGTAGGAGTGCGAGTAGTTTTCGCCCCATCGCACTGGCAGACCACAAAAGGGGGAGTTTGTATGGAAGGTGAGAGTAGTTTAAAACTGATCTTGCCCATCTTATAACTTAACCTTCGTATTGAAGATAAAAGCTTTCATACCAAAATTCAACTCGATAGCATCTTAACTACGGCTGTTATCAAGGGGACACACAGACGGACACCCCACAAAATGGGGAAGTTTGTATATGTCTGATCTTTCTTAAACTTCGCTTAGAGTTTACAAGCTTGTATTCAAAGCTGGATGTCTCTTAAACCACAACTGTAGTTCCGGGGACAGGATATCTTTAAATAAACCCAGAATTGACTCTGATCATTTATATATAACTAGTGGGCCCGGCAATGATTCGCTATTACATAATTTAAAAAAAATGGGCGTAAAAGTGGGGGTGGTACCCTATAAGTCATGCCAGAGCCCCAGTTAAATGCTGTGAAAATTTCAGGAAGATCGGTCCAGAGGTTTGGTCTCCTATAAGGTACAAAAAAACACACATTCCATTTTATATATATAGATGATCATTTTATATCATATCTACCTCGCCTCTTTATGGGCGTTATGAATAGTAGAACAAACTGAATATACCTATTAAATTCATTTCCACTCAACCCTCTCAGTGACGACAGCGCACCTAGATTTAGTTTTTCGCATTTTTAGAACAAAGAGAGTGTCAAATACTCTATGGCATTAAATACTCTTAGCTCCTTAGTCACTCAATATCAATATCTGCAAGATCATCTAGGTGCCCAGTATTGATCCCCGAAGGTGTTCTATGAACTTCTCCCTCTCATCATCGCTAAAGCTTCTGTAGAAGTGATCCAAGTGTGTACTCCAACTACCGGAGGATCAGCCATATAAGGTCCTGTCGAGTGTGCTATGTGAAAGACTAAATCCAGTGTTATCCAACCTGATCGGGCCATATCAGTGTGGCTTTAGACCTGGTAAATCAACAACTGACCAGATATTCACACTTCGGCAATTTCTAGAAAAGACCCAAGATAAACAGATCGACACGTACCACCTTCATCAGCCCGATACGGCAGAAATTACTCGAAGCCATGGCTGAGTTGGGAATTCCAGAGAAGCTGATACGCCTTTGCGGAATGACACTGACTGACACGAAGTCTTCAGTGAAGATTGGCAAGGACCTTACGGAGCCATTTTATACTAGAAGGGTCGTAAAACAAGGCGACGGCCTATCGTGTGACCTCTTCATCATAGTGATGAAGATGATAACGAGGAAATCTGCAGTAAACACGAGTGGCACGAAATTCAACAAAAGCAACATGCTAATCGCTTACGCTGATGACGTAGACATCATCGGTCGAAAACTGCGGGATGTGACTGCAGCCTTCTTAGGTATACAGAAGGAATCAGCGAACATGGGTCTAACGAGGTGTACGAGGACAAAACGAAGCTATTAGTTACAACGAACAAAGAATCAACTCGTTTGAGAAACTGCGTGAACGTCAACAACTATAATTTCAAGGTGGTATATTTTTCTATCTACCCAGGCTCCGCCATCAACAAAACAAATAATGTCAGCCTCGAAATCCGGAGAAGAATCCACTTTGCTAATAAATGGTAATACGAACTAAGTAAGCGATTAATTGACAAAATCCTCTCTCGACGAACAAAAATCCAGCTATACAAGATACTGGTCCTAACTGTCTTGATGTATGGTTTAGAATTCTGGGTTATGATACCAGCAGATGAATCGGTTCTGGTAGTATTCGAGAGAAAAATGCTCCGTAAAATATATGGGCCCATCATCGTTAACGGAGAATACCGGCGTAGTATGAATCATAAGCTGTACAACGACATCGACGAAGTCAATCGAGTTGAAATAGACCTAATGCGCTGGCTTGAACATGTTGTTCGAATGGGTGAAAATGTTCCAGCTCGAAAGATCATCGTCAATAAACTCAATGGGTGGCGCAGGAGGGGGCGACCAAAACTTCGTTGGATGGATCAGATGAATGAGCTGTGTGACGAACTATCTACGGAGCGCAAAAAACCGAAGCGCTTGGAATACTTTTCTACGTGCGGCTTCTGATGGATAAAATTGTGTTCATGAAGCCAATTAAAGAAGAAGAAGAAGTAGGGGGGATAGAACACCACCATGGGGTGTAACTTTAGCAGCAAATATGTTTAAGTCTTTCAAAGAATGGCGTACATAAGGCTCTTAATACTGAAGTCCACTGCAAGATTTGATAGTGTCATGGTTATCGGATTGGGAGTTATGTTTTTAAAAATCTCTTTTATATCTAGAAAGGCTACCATAGTACACGAATGAATCTTTAGCCTTCGAACCAAGTGATGCAAGGCTGTCTCAGTGGACATACCTTGCAGTAAGCATGCTGCCTGTCCGACAACAGTTTCCAGTTTGGTTTTCTCAAAAGGTAACTTCTGTCAACAGGTCTCTCTAGTGTAACAGGTAAGGGAGTATCCAAAAGCAACTCCAGTTATTCCCCACTGTATGCTGTCCAATCACTTTGCCGTTTCTGGAGATAACCTACCGTGTACGGTGTAGAGGCCGGGATTTTCATTAATCTTGCTGCTTCAGAAGTGTCTTCAACTATACTGCTATACTCTCCAGTATTTCTATTTAGCCTTCCTCGGTGCTCTTTGTAATTATCCCAGTCTTTTGAAACTCTTGGGGATTTAGTCCTGTTAAACAACTTCCTACAGGATTTCCTGTGATTTACTAACACTAACCATCAACGGCCCCGATGTCGCCTATCTTTCCTTTTGGGATATGATGTATACAGCCAAAAACTCAATGTCCTCGATTTTTCGAGTCAGTAATCGTTAAATTGACCCTGTTGAACGTTTCCTTGTACTTCTTCCAGATAGCTTTCCGATCATTAGTTAGATATACCGATTTTAGAATACTTTATATCTCAACGTCAGAAAACTGATTTGAAAAATTTGATTTTCCTAAACTGATTTTCCTAAACTTTTCATTTAGAAATCCTATCAGTTAGTTACTTAGAAACAAGGGTGACATCTATCACCTTTTGTCTATTTGTGGTGATGAATGAGCATTCATCATCTCTGCTACAAATTGTTAGATTAGTTCTTATCGTTCATATCAGTGCTACCCTAGATCTAATGGCACGCTTTGGCGTCACAGCACACAATCAGAGCATTTGAAGACTTCTCTGTGGCAAAATTCCCAAAATAATGAGATTAATTGATGGTTGATAATTTTTAATGACGTTAAAATACGATATACGTATATAAACAGTATATATATACAAATATGTATGTATAAAATGCATTAACTAATTTGAACGCATTATACTTGTTTAAAAAATAAATAATACAAAAGGATTTTACATTCCTTAAGAATATTATAGAATATTTCTGACGGTTGACCAATATAAGTATTTCCACAATTTAATAAAAAAAAAATAGGGACACAACAAAAACTTTTGAGTAAATATGTTGTTATGCAAATGACCCCGACGTGATTTGAATTAATAATAAAAAATAAAGCAATATTATATTTCTTAAGAGTATTATAGAATATTTCTGTCTATTAACTAAATAATGTCCCTTTTTCATAAAAAATTACTATAACAATAAAAAAAAATAAGAACACAACTAAAACTTTTGAGTAATTATGTTGTTATGCAAATGACCCCGACGTGATTTGAACACGCAACCTTCTGATCTGGAGTCAGACGCGCTACCGTTGCGCCACGGAGTCCGTTATATTTAGGGTGAATAATTTGTAATTTAAGCTAAGGCACATTAAACAAATATTTGCAAATTTACCCAAATGAGCAAACAACCACCACTACATTAAGGTGAATTTGGCTTAACTGACCACATTTAGCCAAGACACACCGGCGGGTGTAGCAGGCACAATAATGGCTATGACGTCATTTGGTCATATAGATATGAATGTGTGCGAAATGTAGCTGCGCACTAACGTTCTCATGTACATATGGACAAAAAATCAGCAAAATGACGTTTCTATACAATCTACGCTGATAGCGGCGAGTGTTTGCTTTTTTACGTAGTGTTGCCAAGGTACCGGTGATTGTGGTAGTTGTTTTTGCTTTAAATTTACTATAAATGTAGTTAAATTGAAATTATTGGGAAATATTGGCTAATAACTGTTAAACAAAAAAAATTAACAAAGTCTGGCAAACGGATTCAGGTAGAGGGGCTAATAAACAAAAAATTTAGATAAGTCAAATTTTTCACTCTTTTGCCTATTCTTATGATAAATCGGCATAGGAAACCATATGATCTTTACATTTTAGGTATAGCATAGGATATACAACGAGTAATATTTTTGTGAAACATTTTAACCCCATACCTCCTTAATATATGGGTTATTTACACCCCTTATGACGAAAAGAGTAAACAGTTACTACAAACTATTTGCCATAAAACTCTACTATACGCCCCTTCAATGCACCAAATTTTACTTGAATGCCACAAATAAGTTAAAACTAAAATTGCCTGTAATGAGTTAATTGCTTACTTATTCCTAATTAGTTCTCAAATGCCTCATAAAACTCAATTTTAAGGGATTGGTGTGTATGGTACATCTATTTTATTTGATTAACATGAATGATAACAAAAACGTGAAATTAAATTCTAGTACTGGGCACAAAATTCGTAGCAGGTGAAATCACTACTTACTAGGGAAACATCTATATTTACTTTACAAACCGTAAGCAATGCATTGCATCATTTCGTTTTCTGTATGGACTGTTCGCAAATAGGGTCAAATGTCTCCATTTCGTTAACCGCGAACTAGTGAAATGGGTCCCCATGAAAAGGGTACTTACATATATATCCATGTTATGGGTGGTAATATGAGTATAAAAAAGCAACAATTAATATCCCTTTACACCCCATGAATGAGGTATGGGATAGATTATCGCGTTATTGTGAATTAATACGCTTTCTAATTTTAGATTGGAACGAAGGGGCCGCATATGACAAAAAAGTAGATGACTGGAGATAGGAATCGATCCATTGATCCCCCGCATGATAGTCGCATGTTCTAACCATAAGGTCACGACCCAGAAGTAACTAATTAAATTAGATTTATCCCCGTTTAATCTTTCTGTCGGTTCGGGTCATTCAAGTAAGAACCCATAAACAGAGTAGTGGGGTAGGTAGTCCAAGCATGGCCAATCGACACCTCCACATTAGCAGGGTAGTAACTGTAACTGAAGACGGGAGGTGAAACTAACTGAAAAAAGTGGCTGATAAAATGGCCTCCTGAATCCGAATATCACCCGAATTTATATATCACTGGGCGTTGGTAGTCTAGTCACGCCCCTTTTGGTACCTCCCATACACTTTAGAAATCGAGTAATACAATCAAGATACTAGACAATTTTATATTTTACTGAGGGTGAGGGTATATGTTAGGCGGTTTTCCCAACTAAATCCTTCTTATTGGTTTTGTTCTACCATTTGTTACGCCCATAAGGAGGCGTGAATGATCAGCGTAGAATTCGTAGTTTAAGAGATATCGAGCTGAAAACCGGAATGCAAGCCTTTATCCTCGAAGCGTAGATGAAGTTCTAAGATGAGCACGATTGGTCAAAAACTACAGCCACCTGCCCCTTTTGGGGGGTCTGACCTTACGATTACACACGAATTCCTATTTCGTAAACATAGATTGAGTTTTATAATGAGCAAGATCGGTCAAAAACTACTCCCACTTCCAATACGAACTCCCCATTTTGGGGTTGTCCATCTATCTTTCCCGCCATAGCTTAAGAGTTAGAAAGCTGAAACTTGATATACAAGCTTCTATCCTTTAAGCGGAGGTTATGTTTTATAAAATGCCCCTTGTTAGGGGTCTGACCCTGCGATTACAATCGAATTCAAAGAGCTGTCAAGCTGAAATGTGTTTTGCATGCTTCAATCTCCTCACCAAAGATTGTGTTTTAAAAACTACACCCACCAACCATACACACGCTATTTTGGGTTGTCCCGATTACCGCCATAGTTTAAGAGGTATATAGCTAAAATTTGTTATACAGGTTTCTATTCTCTAAGCGAAGGCTATGTTTTAAGATGAGTTAGATCGGACGAAAACTACTCCCACCTTCTTATAAGAACTGTCCCTATTTTGGGGTTATTTTGTCTGTCCCCTCGATTATCGCCATAGTTCAAGATGTGTAGAGTTAAAATTTATCATCCTTGAAACGGAGGTTAAGTTCTAAGATGAGCATGATCGGTCGAAAACTACACCCACCTCCCATACAAACTGTCCCTCTTTTAGTTTGTCCTTCTATCTGTCCGCCGATTACCGCCATAGCTTAAGAGGTATAGAGCTGAAACTTGGTGTACTAGCTTCTATCCTCTAAGTGGAGGTTAAGTTTTCATAAGAGTAAGATCGGATGAAAACTACACCTACCTCCCATACAAACACCCCCTTTGTGGGAGTGTCCGTCTGTCTGTCCCCCGATTACCACCAAAGTGTTAGAGGTATGTATAGAGCTGAAATGTTGTTACACAGGCTTATATTCTCTAAGCGAAGGTTATGTTTTAAGATGAGTAAGATCGATCAAAAACTACACCTACCTCTCATCTAAAGTGCCCCTTTTTGGGGGGTCTGATCCTGCGATTACACTCGTAGTTTAAAAGCTGTCGTGCTGAAATTTTTACTATAAGCTTTTATCCACTGGGCAAAGATTCAGTTCCAAGATGTGGAAGATCGGTCAAAAACTACTTCCACTTCCAATACAAACTTTCCGTTTTTGGGGTGTCCGTCTGTCTGTTCCGCCGATTACCACAATAGTTTTAGAGGTATATGACTGAAATTTTTTATATTATAATTCTCCAAGCGAAGGTTATATTCTAAGATGACCAAGATCGAACGTAATCTTTGTCACACAACCAAAAAGAGGAGTTTAAATTGGAAGGGGGGGGGGAAGGGTGGTATACTTTAGTTAACCATTGAAATATTTTGTATTTCATCTTTTCTTTTTTGTTTTCTTAGCACCTTCTGGTAACATTGTTTCTGCCTCGAGCATCTGTAAAGTGACTGCAACAACAAATAGGCGATGATTCAATTACTTGATATCATTGTTCCGACTTGAATGTTAAACCATAATAATTATATTTGACAATTTTTATTATAAAAAGAGATAAGCAAATTGTTGCTTGTTAAGTACATTTTGTATGAAAGGTTGTGGGTGTTAACTTTATAACAACATAATTATTGGTAAAATATTGTTTAATATTACAAGTTTCTTTTTCGATAACAAATTAGACAGGTTATACATAAGAAGTTGAATAATATGAGATATAGAGGGCTGTTCCTTATTTCACTATAGCTAAAGCTGGTGTTGGTCTGGCGCTGTTGATGAGGACAAGTGATGTTAATGATGACAGTTGATCAAATTGTTTAAGCAATTCTACCTATGAATGTATCGAGAAGTTCATTGCTACCATGGCTTGGAGTCTTATACAATGTATAATGTATACAAAATACTAAATGTTGTATCTTCCGTATTGACAATCACCCATAAAAGTTTTACAACAAAAAATTTATTGTGCATTTGTTTTACAACCTCCCAATTTTTATTATTTAAATAAGCAAGTCAATGATAATAATTTTCTCTAAAACACTAGAAACAATTCCCCCACCTACAATTATACATATTTGCAAAGTACTCAAAATTTGTAAAGGGGATAGCATTTCATTTCAGAAACCTTTCACCTGTCAATAATGCAAATAAAAGTATATTACTGAAAATCAAACACATATTTTTTGTTTCAATTTCATTTCAACTCCTCAATGCCTCTTAACACGTTTTTTTTGGCTGTTTGTTGATAACGTCTGGATGAATGTATTGGAAAAAAGTGCCGCATACCATAAAAAGCGATAACCATCGTACATCTCTTCAAATTAAACCGATAATAAAGATTTCAATTAGTTTGGCCTAATTTTCAAAAAAAAAGTTAGGTTGTTAAGTTCGTTAAATATTCAACGAAAAACAAAGTAAAACTTTCGATTTCATTGTATACTTAGATGTGTAATTGGATAACAGGCGCATGTCAATATCGAAGATGAGCTGATACTTGCGATCTGGACAACAATTCCACAGTTGAGGGACGTAAGTGGTGGGAAGGGTTAAGAGTTGTGGGGTAACAAATAGTGGCATGTAAATTTCGAAGATGAGCTGATTTACGCTGATAAGCTGATAAGATGATACGATTTGAACAATAATTTCAGTGTTGAAGGGCGTGGGAGGTGGGGAGGGGTCATTGTTATGGGGTAACAAATAGTGACAACTAAAGCAATGTACAGACGGTTGTCAGATCTTACAATATTGTCTTCTGAAGAGTTTTGATGTTGAGATTCCACAGTAGTGGAAAGAGTACTCATACTTGTGGGTTACCACGGACCGCCGCACAGTGGGGTATGGGACCCCCAAAACGGAGATTAATTCAAAAATGAAAATTGCGATTTCCAATTAAAATTTTGTACTCAATAATTGTACACAGAATACTGATTCAATAGATACTAGAATCAATTTCATATGTTGTTAATTTAAAGTTCTATGCTCTCTCAAACTTCGGAAACTTTATTTGCCTTTTCTACGTGTTAGCGAAAAGTGGAATATTGATATTTTGGAGTGAAAGTTTTTGCCTTTTAGTCATTTACAAATCGAATTATTGTTATGGATCATTTTACTTCAGCTATTGAAGAACAGGAATAACAATTAGTTTTATAAAATAAATACGTAAAATAATTTTTAATTATTTTTGAAAAAATGGTCTAAATTTAAGGTATTTTTGAAATGTATGTAGATTTTTAAAATGGTTCCGGGTAAAACCGTGTCGAAAAATTAACATAATTGTAAAATACAACATCTGTACTTACAAAATCAAGAAAAACATTTTGCGCGTATTTGCGCCAGTTTGTTTTATTAAATAAATTGTGATGTAAGACACCCCTGCGAAAACGGTGGAAAATTCGTTTGGTTTGATTTGGCCTCATTTACTTTGTGTTTGCTTTATTGCAATTTGTTGTTGAGCATTAATTTTTAATTATACCCTACATAAGGCAATATATGCTTATTTGCCTTGATAAAATTCAAATTGAAAATATGGTTAAATTACATTATTTCACAACAACTCTAGATTTTATAGCCGTCACAGCAAATTTTTTCAAAACGCTAAAATATCAACATATTCAGGAAAATTAATTTAGAACTGATTAATAACATGCACTATAACTAGTTTTTCATACAAAATTCAGAGAAATACCTTCTAACTAGTTTAAGTTACTTTTATAAAATGTGATTCATTTCGAGGTTTGTTTTTTAAATGGTTTTATTTACAAAACACGAGTGACTGATTACAAACTGTTATTTGACTGGTGTTTAATATTGTTTGACAATTTGTCATGAAGTAACTGAAATAGAAGTAGCGGCTCCTAAAATTATTTTTTTGTAAAATATGTTTTTCGAGCCCTTTGCTTAACAAGTAGTGTGCATAATAGACTATCTGAAAGCGCTATTATCAATATCATTCTCAAATTTTGGCCTCAGTGTACGTTACTGTATAATACGCAACCAAAAATACCACTTTCATCCGACATAGAGAAGAATGTTGCGCCTGTAGAGGAGACCGTTACTAAAGATGCCGACCAGTCGATTAGACACCGTGAGTATTCTGTGCACGCTTTGCATTAGATATGCAACAACTTGGAATGACGCTGTAATGATGAATTCCCATTCCTTTCCCAACGCCTCCGCCCACCCTCCGAGATTGCACATACTTATTCAAATGCATACAGCTTTTTGGTCCACTCTGTATATAAACAGATAAGTGTGTATACATATGCACATAAGCATTTATATATATTTTAAACAGTTAAAACACAAGTCAATATTAAATTTCAAAGAGATCGGATACAAACCGTAGCTTTTATAAAGGTTTGATTCTACTACAGTATATATACATGTAAGTATATATATGGGGACTATATGTTTATATGGACCGATTTCTTAAAAACTTCAAACCAATCGATCTTATAGCAAAAGGAACATCTGTGCCAAATTTGGCAAAGATCGGACGCTTCCTTGAATTAATCTCCGTTTTGGGTGTTCAATACCCCACTGTGCGCCGGCAACATGCATGCACCAACTCATGAACAGGATTTGGCTCAAGGAATGCATGCCCGATGGTTAAAATCTAAGTATTATATGTCCTTTGCTTAAGAAAGGCGATCCAAGTGTATGTTCCAACTATCGCGGGATCAGCCTTTTACCCATCGCATACAAGGTCCTGTCTAGTGTGTTATGTAAAAGCCTAAAGCCCATCAATGTGGCTTAGGCCTGGTAAATCCACGCTCGACACTAAGACAAATCCTGGAAAAGACCCAAGAAATGCAGATCGACACCTACCATCTGTTCATCCACTACAAAGCTGCATTCGACAGTCCGATACGACAGAAATTGTTAGATGCAAAGGCTGAGTTTGGAATCCCCACGAAGTAAAAACGACTTTGCGGGATGACACTGACTGACAACAAGTCTTGAGTGAAAATTGACAAAAATATGACTGAGCTTTTTTTTACCAAGTGAGGCTTTAGACACGACGAAACAAAAATCTGTCTTGCGATCTCTTTAACAACGTAATGGAGATGATCTTGCGGAAGGCTGCAGTAAATATGATTAATACCATATTTAACAAAAGTCACATGCTGCTCGCGTATGTTGATGTTATAGATATCAAATTCCGTGGATTGCGGGATGTAACTGCGGCTTTTTCGAGCATTGAAAAGCAGTCGGAGGAAGTGTGTCTGGTGATAAATGAGGTCAAATAAATGAGGTTATCTGTGATAAATGAGGTTATCTGGGACGCTGCGAGAACATTGATATCTATAACTTTGAAGTGGTAGTTGATTTTGTCCACCTTGGCTCCACCATTAACAAAAATAATAATGTCAGCCTGAAAATCAAAAGCCGAGTATTGATCGCAAACCGCTGTTACTATGCTATGGAAGCGATTAAATGACAAAGCTCTCTTATGAAGAACAATGATCAAACTCCACCAGACGCTACCTGTCTTGCTCTACAGCGCAGAATCCTGGGTAATCACACAATCAAAGATTTAAAGACTCAAAGAAGATTTATTGCAAACTGTAATATTTCATAATGTACAAAATATTTGGTCCCATCATCGTTAATGGCGAAGATTGTCGTCGAATGAACCACGAGCTTTATGAGCTGTACATTCCAAGTATTCTAAGTCAGGGTGAAGGTCCTAGGCTAGTATAGTAAACCCCCAAAGTGTTGCAATGGGTTATTAAACCATAAATCCACAAAATAGGAACGACATGCGTATGAATAATATCAAATCCGGCTTAAATTAATATTACTCATACGTTGGGCATACATATGAAGCAAGTACCATATGCAAACTCGCTACAGTACAGTACTTGGATCAGGGTCGCCATTCAATATCATCAGCAAGATTTTATTCGATAAATAATAAAAGTAGCCGGAGAACGCCAAATCCCTTGGGGGCCTTACTATACTGAATTAGTACCTTCACCTTGACTTGGAATATCTCACCCCACAGATTGGTCGTTGTACTGTGTAATTGATCGCTATGAACGACAGGTATGTTGGCGTTCTCTGGGTCGTCATCAGATACCAATTGGTCGTCGTTTTTATCTTGGCAAGGAATTCACTCGCCAGTCTGGAGAATGAGTGAATGTCTTCGCTAACTGATGAGAACGCCCAACCCCTTGGGGGTTTTACTACACTGATCTAGGATCTTCACCATGACCCAGATTGGCTGTTGCACTTAGTAATTGGTCGTATGATCAATTACTAAGTGCCAAAAAATTAATTTTTTGCCAAAAAATTCACTTGTTAGACTGGAGACTGAGAGAGTTTCTATGCTGACAGATGCGAACACCAAACCCTTTGGGGATTTTACTATACTGACCTAGTACCTTCACTCTGACTTGGAATTTCTTACCCACCTGATTGGCTGTTGCCCTTAGTAATCTATCGCTATGAAAGACAGTTTTGTTCCAAGAGGTTGTCAACATCTACTGCTACGTTCATCTTCCCAATAATTTTACTCGTCAGACCGGAAACTGAGTGGGTGTCTTCGCTGACAGATGAGAACTCCAAAGCCTTTGGGGGTTTTACTATACTGACCTAGTACCTTCACCCTGACCCAGATTGGCTGTTGCACTGTCTAAATGATCGCCGTAAACGACATGTTGGCGTCCTCTGGGTCGTCGTCAAATTCAAAGAGGTCGTGTTCATCTACTGCTACGTTCATCTTGCCAAGAAAATTACTCGTCAGACTGGACACCAAACCCTTTTGGGATTTTACTATACTGACATAGTAATTTCTTCTTGACTTGGAATTTCTCACCCCCAGATTAGCTGTTGCACTGTGTAATTGTTCGCCGTGAACAAAAGTTATGTTGGCTTCCTCTGGATCGTCGTCAGATACCAAGTGATCGTCATCATCTACTGCTACGCTCATCTGACCAAGAAATTCACTCGTCATACTGGAGACTGAGTGAGTGTCTTCGCTGACAGATGAACACGCAGGCATGTCGTCACCGATCGTGGTGCTCACCTGAGCTAAAGGCTATTTTTATCGCTTACTTCTAAAGACACGTAGAAAGGTGGATACATATCCATAGAACACACTCCCATATTACTCTCTAAGTGGCAACAGTTAATCACTGTTTAGGTTGAAAGTGACCTTTTTGAAATTGAAGAATTTCCATTATTTCCTCGCATGTTTTTCTCTAAATGGCAAAAGTGAAGCACTATTTAGGATTATATTGGCCTTCCAACGCTTTAGTAAGCCTACAAAATTTGTCAGTCCTGTTTGGATAGTTGAGGATTACTGAATTGTAAAATTTCCAAGATTTCATTAGAGTCGTAAGGTTCGGAGGGGATCTTGCAAGAAGTTCTTGGCCTCTGTGGAATATCTGAAAATGTATTGCTTCGAGTCTCATACCAGGGCCTATCTTCTCCAAGCGAATCTATAGCTGCCTTGAACAATTCGACTAAACGTTAAATTTGGGATCTAGCTCAGTGCAGAGATTGAATTCGTGCCGCGCCACAACTCATTTGGTGTGACCTACAAGCCTTAAGGCTAGTTGATATTCAGGTCAATAAATATGAATTGATCGTTTTCGATATAAATTTTATTTTCCAACACCATGTGAATTTATTTAATAACATCAACCATTCCCAACATATAACCGAATTTTGCCTACGGCTCTGTTTCATTCTTCATGCTTGCATCATAGGCGGCGGCAGCCGGGCCGTATTAAATATCATTTAATCCATGTTAACCAACTTTTTTTTATTACTATTCCCCAATATGTTGCTCTATCTTTTTAATTGTTTCATTTGAGGCCGTTGTAATTGTAATTTGTTTTATGGTTACTATACATAATCCAGCTACTCATCAGATCTATGATATGGTAATGGTAATAAATCATCGATTTACTAGGCTCAACGTTTTTTTGCCATGAATGAAATTTACTGCGGTGGTAGTTAACAACAAATTATCACCGTTCGATGAGCAGAGGCTAGCATCAAATTAAGCCGTAAAAACTCAAATGTTTGTCTTAAATGCAAATTATGTCTGGGCGGTTTTTTTCAGACTGTACATTAAAAATAATTATGGTCATAAAGAAAAACTAAAAGCTAAAAGGCGTTAAAACTCTTTTATCAGAGGCCGTAACAAATCCAAAGTGTGCTTTAGGCCATTATTTTATTAGGCACTGTGGTAAGAGGTTGGGCGCTCTCTTTTCTTTTTGGTTGTATTCAGTTCAGTTAATAGCCCTTATTTGGTTGGTATGGAGAGGGAGATTGATGTTGTCATTGCTGTTGATGTAATATTCAAAGATGTTTGAAGATGTTGTTATAAATACTGTTACATACATACAATGGACTCCCAGATCCTTTCTATTTTGCTGGATAGCACTCATGATGATCATCATGAAGTTTATGACAAAAAAACAAAACCAAAACTGAATTGTTTATTAATAATATTTTTGTGAAATCATTTAAGTCACCAGCCAGCATAAATCTTAAATCATCTTTTCCTCGCATATCACCCTATATTAAGCATATTTAATTTTGATTTTTTTGTGTCGTATAAAAATAAATAAATAGCTAGCAGCAATTTACCTATGCATTATATGAATAAACTTTCCTGCATCATAGCATCAAATCTCACCATAGCAAATCTTGGAGATGATGAATGAATGAATGATATTGAAAAAAAAATTATCAATAACTTTTATAATTGTTAAATAATCAATAATAACATCATCGTTATCATTTAGTCAAAAATCACCGCAGTCACTGTCATTGATATCTGTTGCGGCCAATAGAAAACGTCACATCACTGTGCTGCAGCATCATCTGATATTGGTAGTCGTGACAAATGCGAAATCACACACAAAGTTGAAAAAAAAAATCATTGAAATATTTGTACTTGAATGAATATGAGTATCGAAATCGAAACATTCTTCGACATTTGACCTCAATTTAGGTTTCTGCTATGGATGGCATTTTGGCCAATGTCAAAATAGTTTTAAGAAGAGTTTTGGGGGAAACAAAACATTTTCTGTTTCACTTAACAACATTGTTTAATATACGCAGCATTTCCATTAAAGTAATTAACAAATTGTTAGTTCCTCTTGGAACATATTTCGATATTAAGGAAAATTTGGAAAAAGTTCCATGAGTTTTATTCAATTCAGGTGCACTCAGTGATCGTCTCTACGTAATATTGCACACACACGATGATTTGACTGTGTTGATGGTACATGTTATCTAATTGCTTATGCTCGTGGTTTCAAAAAAAACTAAACATAGAGAATAATGATATTAAACATTTGAAAGATAAAACATTAGGTACCCTACTGATTTTATTAGCCAAATTGTAAAAGGTTCATAACAAAATTACTAAAATCGGTTGATTACATATTGAGTTTATCCGTGACAAACTTATTCATATAATAAATTTTATATATAGTATAGATGTGTCATAACAAATAGTCTATTGTACTACATTGTGAAACCTATTTGATATTGAAAAAAGTTTCGGGAGTGTGATGCCAGGTAAAGCTTGGCAAACACATAGTGATGCTTGTCGGTTACACTTCAAGCCTACTCACAGACTACTACTCACTCGTGGTACTACTGCGGACAGAGTAACTGCATGCGGTGACGCCTGAAAACGTTGATCGAATCTAAACATCGAGAATAATGATGTTAAACGTTTGCAAGATTAAACATTAGGTACCCTACTCATTTTGATAGCCAAATTGTGAGAGGTTTATAAAAAAATTACTAAAATCGGTTGATTACATATTGAGTTTTTCCGTGACAAACTTTTCATAGAACTTATTTTATGTATAGTATAGATGTGTCATAACAAATAGCAGTACCCTGGTCAGCAACTGATCCATAATGGTAGGCTGTTATAAAATCCTGCAAAGAGGACAATCCTGCGACGTGGTGCGCTGGACTTTCAACCCGCCACAGACGTTTGAACTATTGTAATGCATATAAGTTATTCTTCTTCTTCCCGTTAGTTGGCAGCAGCAACAGAAATTCATCTATCAGTAGCCGCGCGTAGTAAAGAATTCCAAGTGCTTCGGTCTTTTGCGATCCGGAGAAAGTTAGTCACACCAAGTGTAGATAACAGTTCTTTCACTTGGACCATCCAACGAAGTTTTGGTCGCCCCTCCTGCGTCGAGATTATTGACAAAAACCTTTCGAACTGAAACATTTACATCCATTCGTACAACTTGGCCAAGCCAGCGCAGTTGGTATATTTCAATGCGCTTGACTCCATCCATATCGTTGTATAGCTCATACAGATCATGTTTCATACGACGACAGTACCTTTCGTTAACGATGATGTGTCCAAATATTTTGCGAAGTATTTTTTCTTTCGAAGACTCCTAGATAGATTGATCCACTAGTGTCTTTACCCAGAATTCTGAGCTGTAGATCAAGACATGTAGGATCAGTGTCAGATAGAGTTGGATCTTTGTTTGTCGACAGAGGACTTTGTCGTTAAATCGCTTGCTTAAAGCATAATAGCAGTCTCTGGAATTCCAGGCTGACATTATTATTTTTGTTTACTGTGGAGCCATGGTAGACAAAATCATCTACCATCTATCACGCAGCGTCCTAAACGAATAGACACTTTGTTCGTGAAACCAATGACATGGTTTTGTCCTCATTTATCACCAGCTCCACTTCTGCCGACTGATTCCCAATTCTTGATAAGGCTGCAGTAACATCCCGCAGACCTCGGCCAATGATGTCTATTTCATCTTAAAACTTTTATTAAAAATGGGAGCGGTCGTGTTTACTACAGCCTTCCACATGATCATCTACATTAGCATGTTAGATAAGGGGCTCTATCAGATTTTTACCTGACGGGTCGGTGTCGGTCAGTGTCATGCTATCTAGGAATAGGAGTGGACCAGCTAGCTACCGCAATTGGCGGCTCTTTCTTCCAGTCAGAAGATACAAAAGTGGATATGACAGTATTGGCCAAGGTGAGGCCTATCTTACCACCTCTGCTACTCAATGGGTGTGTAGCACCAAGTTTGCAATACAACTCCATATTCGAGCCCGAAGACTCTACCAGCTATTTCGGTATCTACCACAGCCTGCATGATGCTCTCACAAGGGGGTCTACACCACCGATTAGGCGGAAATATATCCCGGGTCTTCTGATCCCCAACCGGCCACACTCACCCTGAGCCAGTTTCGCAGAGAAGATTCTACCAACTTGTAAATTAATGAACCATACATACATACATACTTGGTCGCCTTTCGCAAAAAGAGTTCAGACTGAAACTTTTGTATATGTACACGCAAGTACGAATACTTAAAAAACTTAATTTCCCTTAATACCCCATGAATGAGGTATGGGATAGCTTCTCGCGTTGTTGTGAATTAACACGCTTTTTTTATTAGATTCACAATAAACGGCACTTACTGTTTATCGACGAATGCGAACGTCACTGCTTGAGAAGCTATTGCTAGACATGCCGATTTACTCGACACTTATACTGCGTTGTTGCTGTCGACAACATCGAGGGGGCCGGCAATGAAAGAAACATGCGGGAATCGAACCCGGGATCTCCAGCATGGTAGTCGCGTGTTCTAACCACTATGCCACGGCCGGTCCCAAGTACCAATGCTTTTACTTTATCACCTCATACAAGTGAAACGATCAAAACTATATTGCAAGGATGTAGCAACCGAGGCGGGGGAAGTTCAAACCCCTCCCTCTCGAGGACGGTGAACGGCAACGAGGTATTTGTAAGGCAAGGTCCATCTGAACAGACGAATAAGGGCACTCACTGGAGACCGGCCTTAAAAAGCTCTGCCGCTAGTTCATCGGCAACCGCTGCTTTGCCTTTTAGCTCCTTAGTAGAAAATCTACTTCGTCATCGTCTCGGTGTGTCCTTGATCAGATTTTCATCTAGATTTCTTGCAGATGTGGATCTCTACAGCTCTATCCCTGTACTTTTCAATATCGGACGATGTGGTCATCTTGATAGGTGAGACATTTCAGCCAACGATGTGTAACCTTATGTAAACTGCCTTTGCAAAGCTGCTACAATGGGCCATGACTTGTGGTCTTGAGCTGAACCCTCAGATAATAGAATTGGCTCTCTTTACCAGTAGATATAAGGTGGCCAATTACCTAGGCGTTGTTCTTGATCAGAAGTTAATTTGATCAAGGAATATCAAGGAAAGGCTAAAGAGTGGTGTCAATGTCCTTTATGTGTGCCAGAATTCTGTAGGTAAAAGCTGGGGACTCTGTCCGGAGGTCACAATGTGACTGTATACTGCGAAAGTCCGACCAATTATTACCTATGGATGTCTGGTTTCGTGGGAAGGCCTAGATTAGAGTAATTTATTAAAAATGATTAGAAACGTCTAAAGAATGGGTGTATATTGAATAAATGGGATTAGAAGAAGCACACCGCAAGCGACTTTGGACGTGTTTCTGTGCCTTCCGCCCCTGGACTTGTAGGTCAAGACTTTAGCAGCCAGAGGGGATATCATATTGACAGAGCTGGCGATGAGCATCAATCCATACATGGCCATACGAAGATTCTCCGACTTTTGGGTATTGGCGTTTCTCTTGATTCTTCGCCTCTTACTAATTTTATGAAGAAACTTGTTTAATGAAATGACGACGGAACACCTTATGGTGACTGCATTTCTGTCTTTGCTGATGGTTCCAAGATGAAACAGGGCACAACAGCTGGTATATACAGCGAAGACCTGCAGCTGAGCGTCTTTTTCGGGCTTCAAATAAATACATTGTTTTTCAGGACGAGGTACTGCTCATTCAGATAGTCGCGGGGGCTATTATGGGATATAGAATCGATACTAGCAGACGGAAAACCATCTGTGTGGATAGCCAGGATGCAAAAAGTGATCAATTCTATATTAAGTAAATCAAAGTTGGTGAGGAATTATTAGGAGAAGTTGGATGGACTAAAGACTGTAGATGTCAGCCTCTTTTGGATTCCAGAACATTGTGAGGTGAGTGGTAATGAATCAACCGACTTATTGGCCAGAGGAGGCTGTACTAAACATGATCATGACTCTGTGGAAGATGTTCACCAGTCCGTTTGCAATCTTAGTGGGCTTAGTGAAGGATTGGATGCGGAAAACGGCCCGCAGACGTTGGATCTCCAGAACCGACTGTATAACTGCTAGATCGTTCTGGCCCGAGCAGGAGTGATCTGAGGCAAACTTTTGGAACTCTAACTATCCCTTGCAATATCAGACAACTGACAGACAAATGGGTTAGATCCATACCGAACTACTGCCCATTGCATTTCCTGTATGGCGGTGATGCCAGCCTAGTATATGTTGAAGACAACTACCTAAATGAACCAATTTTGAGAGCTTTGGATATAATCTATTCCCACTCTAGCCAATTAAAAACTATAAGTCAATTTATAATTATACAATCTGTCATATCTCCATCCGCTTTCTAATATAGCGTACTCCACAGGTCTCTTTGAGCTAATCACAAATTTGCCTTGCACATCTTTCTTGTTTTGTTTTATAAACTGTCGCTTCCTACTTTTTATTCCTAACCGACAGCTGATTGTGCCTTGCTTAAATTATATTAAAATATGATTACTTAGCGTCGTGGTATTTACCGTCAAACTCTCATAAAAAATTACTTCATCTTCACCAAAAAACCTATCTATATTTGTAACTATTACTACACTACAGTATATGTTTGTATCCTTGTGAGCGCGCATCTCGTAAACTATATATTCCAACGATAACATGTTGTCTGGCAACAATTTGTCGCTGTCATTGAACGCATTTGTTCGTTGTACTTGTTTGTACAATTTGGTTAAATCTTTTTTTTTTTTTTGGCTGAACAGCAAAAAGGATGATCACGATTTTTGACACATTTTGCCATTTGTTTGTTTCGTCCGCACGTCGTCTGTCTGGGCCGTTCATCTTTTGCTCAGTCTTCGCGCTTTAGTTTACATCAAAGCAGCGTCAATGTTGTTGCATTTTCGGAAAATGTTTAATTTTATTTGTTATGTGTGTCGGTCGGTGGTGGGTCTGTATGTCAGTATGTCTTCTTTAACATAATATAAAAAACGGAAAAAATAAAATATATAACGCAACATATTGTAATTTGTTGTGTGGATTACAAAATTTGTTTAGACTTTTTTTTTTGAGTAGTACAACTCAAAAGAAAAAACATCGAAGATGTAACTATTTTTGCTTGTGGTAACTGGAAAATTCGTCCGCAACAACAAACAAAAAAATGTCTGTTACAATTTCAAAATATTTTGTGTGTGATGGGTTTACTGGGTTGTGAGGTGACCACAGCTTGAATAAAGAAAGGCACAGCATGAAATCTATAAAATTACTTACCGCGATTTAGGAAAGAGACTGCAGGTCCTCTATATAAACTTGCACGAGGTATACTAGCCTTTTAAGGGCTAGATCGGGACAGGTACAAAAAAGATGTTTCATCGTGTCGGACTCCTACTCGTCCACACACATAGCATGTATGTCCGGTATGGATCTATGTCATTTGCCTGTTAGGTGCCTGATACTGCAGTGGTTAGAATTCCACAGACCAGTTTAAAATCACGTCTACATAGGCCAATCATATATTTCTGCTATATTCTGGCACAGGCGCTTCTGAAGATCCAACATCTGTCGGCTGTTTTCCACTAAGCCAAAAAAGGTTGAACATCTATTGCAGAGTCTTGTTTAGGGATAATACGTACAGCCTCCTCAGCCCAATAAGTCTACTGATTCATTGCAAGGGATCTCGTAATATCCTGGGACCCAACAGAAGCTGACATAAAGAGATTTTAGTCTATCCAACATTTCCTTATAGTTCCCCACCAACCTTGATTTTATTAATGTAAAATTGATCGCTTTTATTGCAGCTTGCTATCCACACAATGGGTTGTCTTCGAACCGTCAGTAAAGACACAAATGGAGTCACGGAGAATATTAGCCTGACCATGTGTGAATTGATGTCAATCTTCAGCTTTCCTCAGACTGACAGCCCCTGGGGCTGCAATATCTTTCACGTCCAAGTCCAGGGGCGGAAGGCAGAGTTACACATCCAAAGCCGATTGCGGTATGCTCCTTCTAGGCCCAGTAACTCTTATTACTGACATCTTTTGGACTTTGCTTACTTACTTACGAACGTGGTTCATAAATAACAGGCCTGAAATATTTCAGAATTCCACATGCTTCGGTCTTCTGTGTGCGTTTTCCAGTTAGTCCTGCCAGAAGGTGGCACGTCGGCAACCACTTGGTCCTTTCAACGAAGTTTGGGTCTCCCTACTCTGCGCCGTCCTTCAGGTTCGCCTTCAAACACCTTTCTCGCTGCAGCATTTAAATCCATCCTGGCTACATGTCCCAGCCATCGTAGTCATTGGATTCTGACTCCTTTAGCTACGTCGATGTAGTGCTAAAGCTCATACAGCTCATGGGTCATCCGATGGCGAAATTCTCCGTCGACACAGATAGGTCCATATAGTTTTCGGAATACCTTTCTCTCGACTACTCCCAGGTTTTGTATGTCCGTTGTCGAAAGCACCCACGATTTGACAGCATACAATAGAATGGGTAAAATAAGCACCTGCTATAGCTGTTACTTTCGAGATAAGGTGGTGCTACCAAAGTCCTGCTGAAGTCCCTATAAACATACATATATTGGCAAGCACTATTCTCCGCTTTATTTCTAGGCTGACATTATTTTTCTTATTGACGGCAGATCCGAGATAGGTAATTTCATCTACTACCTCAAAACAATAACTTTCAACGTTCGAGATGCGTTCCCATAGAGAGGACACTTTGTTAGTCGATATTTTTGTTTTGTTCTCATTGACCGCTAAACCCATTTTAGCTGGCTCCTTTTTCAATGATGAGAAAACTGCAGTAACATCCTGCAGATTTCGGACAATGATGTCTATATCATCGGCATAGGCTAGTGGCATGTGGCACTTGTGGAATATGGTGCTAGACACCAGGCTTTCTCATAATTTTTTCAAAAACTATAGTACATAGTTTACACGATAAGCTATCACCCTGCCTGAGACCTCTTTCCGTGTTGATTGGTTCACAGTGATCCTTGCTTATCTTAACCGAGGATTTAGTGTTTTCCAAGTACATCTACAAAAGTCGAATTAGCTTTGCAGCATTACCAAGCTCAGACAGGGCCACATATAGCCTATACCTTATCGAAGAGTCGAAGGCAGCTTTGTAGTCGACAAAGAGGTGGTGTCGATCAGATTTTCTTTAGTTTTTTTCCAGGATTTGTCGTAAAGTGAATATTTTATCCGTCGTAGATTTAAAGCCGCACTGATAAGGTCTAATGAGCTTTTCTACAATTGGCTTTAGACTTTCGCACAATATGCTCGAATGGACCCTGTACGAAATTGGTAATAGGCTTATTCCACGATAGTTCTTACACTCACTGCGATCTCCTTTCTTGTATATGGGACATAGCATGCTGAGACTCCAATCTCTGGGCATGCAGTCCTCTAGCCAGATGTTCTCCGTTAGCTGAAGCATGCTCCTAATCAGCTCCTTCCAGTAGAGGGGAGGCGGGATATTGCCACACGTATCTCGCTCTGGCTCGGAGGTGGACAGTCAATACCATCGTCGTGGATTGGAGTGGGGTCTTCTGGAGTGGTATCCAGTAAATTTCTGAAATTATTTCTTCATATTTTCAGAACGTTATCCGTTATCACTAGCTGACCATCGCTGTCTTTGCAGGTGGGCAACCCTGTTCCACGCATTCTCGCCTTAACTCTCTTGTAGAATTTTCGGGCTTCCCCTCTACTTCAGAACAACTCTGTGCACTCATCATGTCTCTTCTTCAACTCCTTCTTTTTCCTTCTAAAAGACGAGTTGCTTCTCGCCACTTCTTCCTGTGCCGCTCACGAACAGCTCGCGTTGCCATTGGCTGCAGTTTCGCCCTGTACGCAGCATCCGTCTCTCTCGTGGCTTTGCGACATTCATAATCGTACAAGGCATCACCTTGAGACGGCTTTGAGTACCCAAGTACGCTTTTCGTAGTTAGTTCTATGGAGTCGGCTACATATTGCCACTGCGAGGTAATATTATCAGGGGTTGGAGCATTTCGTAGCAATTGAGTTAGTTGGTTGGAGTTGGCTGGTCCGCTACCTCTGTGGTTCGCAGTTTACCATTGTCCAGCTATCTTTATGCCTGCTTACGTAAGATTTTCGTCGTACCTAGTCTTGGGCGTTCCTTAACTGTGGTTAGGTAGTGATCGGAGTCAATGTTCGCAACCCTGACCACTCGTACATCCAGAACACTTGATGCGTGCCTTTCATCGACTACCACGTGATCAATCTGTTTTCTCGTCAATTGATCTGGAGATAACCATGTTGCCTTATGAATATTTCAAATCTAGTTCTGGTAACTACTATATTTCTTGCCGCAGAGAAATCAATAAGTCTGATGCGATTGTTTGACGTTTCGGTGTTCAGACTGAATTTTCCGATTGTAGGCTGAAATGCGGCCTCCCTGCCTATTTTAGCATTAAATTCGCCTAGTACAATTTTGTTATCATGGCTCGGGCTACGGTCATATACAATTTCTAGGCTCTTGCAGAACTAGTCTTTGTCTTCATCGCTTTTCTCTTCTGTCGGAGCATGGGCACATATAAGTGTTATGTGGAAAAACTTTGTTTTGGCTCTTATGGTGGCTATACGTTCACACACCGGTTTGAAGAGACTAGACTAGGTGTCGCAGTCTCTAGCCAACCACAAATCCACATCCAAACTCGTGCTTGTCCGCATGGCCACTATAGTAGATGTCGCACGGCTTAATGTGCGAGCACACGTGTCCCGTCCACCGGATTTCCTGTAAAGCGGTTATGTCAGCCTTGTATTCTTCGAGGACTTCCGTCAGTTGGATAGAGGCACCTGGTCTATACAGTGTTCTAACATTCAAGGTGCAAATTCTCAAATCATGGTTCTTAATTCGTTAGCGGTGGTCGTCAACAGTTTGGGGGGTTCGTTTTATTATTTTCGTACTTCTTTTCATTGCAATAGTTTGAACGTAGGTGGCGGGTTGCAAGCCCAGCGCACCACGCTGCGGTTTTCTCCTCCTGCCAGGATTTTATTACAGCCGTTCAATTCTAGGTCAGACCCTGACCAGGGTATCGCTCTGTCTGAGGCGACGTGCTTTGGTGTTAAATTTCGCCTCTCACAGATTGCCGTGCCCTGACTGTTGGTAGAAGCACGCTCTCTCTTCGATGTTCCTTGACCAATTTAGCATCTGATCCAGAACAATACCTAAGGCCTGAATTCCTTGACCTTATATCTACGGGTAATGAGAATTAATTCCAATTAATAAAGGTTCACCTCCAAACCACAGGACATGGCTTGTAGTAGCAGCTTTCCAAAGGCAGTTTGCATAAGGTCACATATCGTTGGTAGAAATTTCCCACATATAAAGATATATACACATATAAAGATATCTACATAATAGATAAAAGCTCTCTCCTCGATGATCCCTGACCTAATTAAATGTTGACGAAAACTCGCATGACCATGGGCGGATTGAACCTAATCACTAGCAGCTCTTAATCTGATAGCCCAAGAAGAAACTCTATACGATTGTTTCGCTGAACTTTTTACACTTAAGGTTTGTGATTATAATGGAGAAATCAAAGCAAAGGGTGCTGATGAGATATTTTTGACACACAACTTTCTTATGGTAAAGATTCACCAATTATATTACAATTTCTTAAAAAAATGCTGGCCAAAAGTAATTTCTTATAGAAAACTTTTTTCTTTTATAATATTGTTGCAATCTGGTCACCCCGATCTGGTCCTCATTCCAAACCATCAAAAATTCGATAAGCCCTCGTACGACTTATTTTTTGTAGTATTTGCACATCGAAACCAAAAAAAAAATTGTGTAAATATTCCCACATTGATGACGTTTTCAAAGCTGTTGCCGTCAGTCACTTGGTCGCCGAAAGAGCCAAAAAAAGCGTCAAGGGGCTCGCTGCAAAGGCACTCCATGAGTGGTGAGTGAATGAGTCGACAAATCCAAATCATCATGCACTTCAAAAAATAAGACCACAATCAGAAACTTACTACAAACATTTTCGAAAATCAACAAAATAAAGTGTTTGCGTACTAGACTAGACGTACAAGAATTGCAAAACTCTATTTAGTGAAACAACTGAAACAAATACAAATTACATTTTTTCTATGAAGGAACAAAAACAATAAAACTAAACATTGTATTAGGGAATCATACTGAAAATCTTAAGATGCTTTTGAGAAAACTTAGTGGATGGGGGCCAGAAAACAGACACTGGCACTCACTTCGTACTAGGAGTAGACGATCATTATTATACCAGTCACCAATATGAGGTGCGGGCTGTGATACTGCCAGAGATTATGCGGTGGTGGATGATGATCAACATCATCAACATGATCTGCATTACCAACATTGCCACAATCCTCCGTTTGGCAAATTGCACTTCAAACCGAGTGAATAATCCTCGGCAGTCACAACAAGTAGTCGACGGCCTGCAGAGAGCTAGAAAAAATACATTTAAAAAAATTGTACCACACCAATTATTTTGTAACTATTAACACCAATTTTTTGGAACTTGTTGCAGCGATGTAGCATGCGGCTTTTGCTGGCAAGCAGTATATTTTGTTTGTGGGTAACTGTGTTGCCACACACTATTATTTCTCTTTTTTTTGTTGACCCCTGCCAGCAAAGTTTTCATAACGGCCGAGAGCAAATAAAACGCTTAGGATGATGCCACCAACATAATGTGTAACATCACGTATTAACGATAAATTGATTTTTATTTAATTTGCAGTTGTTGTGGCAAATTTTTTTCGATCTTAGCTACTAAAGATTTATGAAGTTAACTTTTTTGTTAAACTAATAAAATTCCATTTGAAATAATTTTGTACAAGAAGACCCGCAAATGCTATACTGTTGACTTATATGGGAAATTGTGTATGTGAACTATATAGATTACATAATGAAATCGAAATGAACCTACATATGTACGAATTCACATGCCAGCTATGTAAGTACCTTTGTATAACATTTCGATTAAGTTTTTTTATTCCATTAGATCCATTTATCACACCAGGAAGCTATCATACAGCATCATCATTTTGAAATACTCTAACAACTTGTGATCTTCAGGAATGTTGTGTTTTGGTTCCCAAATTTTCAACGTTCATGTGGCGGCGCATAACATAAATTTTGATCGCAATTTGCCTTTTAACTTTAACTCGTATGTCATTTATCTACATATTGACATAAATGAAAGGAAAAAGAATTGAATTGAACCGCGATGATGCTCAGTTAAAGATATTTTCATAGCAACTTCACATTTTTCCGCATATAATAGATATAAATTTCGTCTTGTTCAATGAATTTCAGTAAAACTTGTTTGCCGTCACAGCAATTGAACAAAAAAATTTACTCATAATATGCTTTCAATTCATGCGGCGGCATCTTAAAATTATTATGATTATTTTCGTCTAAGAATTCTTATTTTATAGCTTCTGTGTGAATGGTGCGCTAGTTGATTTAATTGTAGTATTAGATTTTAGAAAAAATTGTAATTATTTATATGTCGTAAAAAATCTTTATAGCATACAATAGAAAAAATCCGTTCTTTATGGGAAAAATAATTTAGAATTATTGGATGGTAATGCCATAATCTGTCAATAATAATGATGCAAAATTAATTGAAATGCCAGACAGAGGTTTCTATTTACTGAACAGAATATTATATAACCATACTACAGTCATATTACATTAAAATAATATTTTTGATACCATATGTGATTTGATTCATTTAGAAGTTTAATTTTAAATTTTAAATGAAACACTCAAAATATATTTAAATGTCGAAAACTTTATTATAAACCGAAAGAATAAACTTTGACATTTACTTTTAAGATGAATTCATTCAAATGTTAGCCGCGGCTAGGTAAGTGATCCATTCGGAAGGTCTAACTTTCGATCACATTGTACGGTATTGTCAATGGTATCTCGCGAATTACGTGAGGATATGTACACGAAAGGTGAGTCAGTCTTAGATTTTATTATTCAGTATGGACTTAAGATTTGTAATGTGGGGAATACCCAGACCTTCAGAAATAGAAACAGGGTTGCTGTCATTCGCATAACCCTGACAAATATAGACACCTGAAAGGTCTCTGGGGACTTTTCCTTCTCAGGACATAGCTCCCTCTACTTTACAGGGGTATGGTAAGATAACGCCAAAAGCCATACAAGAATCCACGGAGAGCAAATTGGGCGGAGTTCCGTTCCCTCACTGCTACTGCAGTGAACTCTCTGAAGGTAACCTGTAGTACAATTGCTGAGGTAAATAGAAAAGTGAATGCCCTAACTAAAGCTCTTATTCTTTGCTTTGCTGTCTTGTCCTCTCACTTATCCGAGCAAGAGATCACAGGCAGAGTGGTGGAATAAGCAGTTAGAAACTCTGCATAAAGTTACAAGAAGGCTTTTCAACAAAGCGAAGAGAAGAGAAGAACCAGTTTCAACAGTAAGGTCAAAGAGAGCTACGTGGGTTAAGTACTTCAAATCCATACTGTGTGTTGATGATGCAGCCCGATTCAGAAGGTTTCTGTCTAAGGACCCGAAATGCTTGGGTTTGATTCGTATAACAGATGAGTCACGGACTGAGTCCCGCACTAAAACACAGGAGCTTCTAATGAATACACATTTCTCGGGCTGTTTAGTTGCAGACAATGCGATAGTAGCTATATGATATATTCGGAAGGCCTAAACTTTGATTACATATTCCAGACAAAATATAAATTAATAGGTCAAAGAGAGCTATGTGGATTAAGTACTGCGAGGTCAGGCTCGGTGTCAATGATGCCGCCCGATTCAGAAGGGTTCTGTCTAAGAATCCGAAATGCTTGGTTTTCATTCTTACAACACATCAATCATGGACCGAGTCCAGCACTGAAACTCTGGAGATTCTAATGGATACACATTTCCCGGGCTGTTGAGATGCAGAAAATGCGGTCGGTAGTATGAACCCTTTCATGTCGATCATCTGTATGGACTGGGATTCCGAGAATAATATGGTGGATGAAGATAAGGTGAAGTGGATTATAAGTACTTTTGAGTCCTACAAATCACCTACTCCGGATGATATATTACATATAATGCAGCAGACCGCTGTGCATGATATAACTCCGATTTTGGTGAACATCTTCAAGTCTATGTTGTGTTCCAGAGAAATGGGGGAAACTTAAGAAGGTTTTTATACCCAAAGCGTATAATTCCTCCATAAAGGACTTCAGACCAATTAGCCTCTCATCCTTTTTGCTGAAAGTTTTGGAAAGATTGATATTTATAATTATAAGGACACCGTTAAGTCCTCACACTCTGAGTAACTCTCAACTTGCGTACATTGCAGTGAAATGAGTTGAGAGCGATCTCCAGGACGTCATTGGCTTCACGGAACGCAACCTAAATGCAGGGGATTTGACTTTGGCTTTTAATAATTTGATGACATGTGCCTTAAGAAACCCTCTGGAGAACAATAATGTATAACGTCGGCTAGTGAATTGGATGGATTGCATGGTGGTAAACCATGTCGTCAACTCAGAACTTGGTAAAAGCTGCGTTAAGATGATATCGACTAGAGAAACATCGCAGGGGGAGTCCTGTCCCTGTTTCTATGGGTCCTTGTAACAAACGTAATACTTAAATCATTCAATGAGGACGGTACGAAATTTGTGGCATATGCTGACGAAGAAGTTATCATGACAGGTGGGACATTTCTACCCATAATGTGTGACCTTATGCAATCGGTCCTTGGAAAACTGCTTCAAAGAGATGAAACCTCAGAAAACGGTATTGGTTGTCCTTACCCGTAGATATAAGGTCGAGAACTTGAGGTCACAGAATCTGAATGGTGTGGAACTGTAGCTCTCAATGTTTTCCAAGTACCTAGGTGATGTCCTCGATCAGAAGTTAAATTGGTCAAGGAATATCTAGGAGAGGTTAAAGAGCAAGCCAAGTATATTGGTCAACGATGGGTGCTGTATACTGCGATACTCCGGTCAATTATTACATATTGATGTCTGGTTTGGTGGGAGAGCAAACATCAGAGTAATTTACTGAAAATGCTCAGCAAGGTCCAAATAATATCTGCAATGGGATTTACTGAGGCTAGAAGAAGCAAACCGCAAGCGGTCTTGAATGTGTGGTCTGGGGGTGAAACCTCAGAAAACAGAATCGTTCTTTTACCCAAAGATATAAGGTCAAGGACTTCAGGCCACCGAAACTACATGATGTGGAAATAAAGCTATCAAGGAAGGCTAAGTTTATAGGTGTTGTTATCGATCAGGAGATAAATTGGGTAAGGAATATCGAGAACAGGTTACAGAGGGGAACTCTATAAGTAGAAGCTGGGGACTCATCTCGAAGTTGACAATGCGGTTGTATACTCCGGTAGTCCGGCCTATTACTACATATGGGTGTCTGGTTTAGTGGGACGGCCTAAATAAGAGTAATTTACTAAAATATGCTCAGCAAGGTCCAAAGGATGGCTGCATTGGGAAATACTGGGGCTAGAAGAAGCACACCGGAAGTGGCTTTACATGTGTTCTTGTGCCTTCCGCCCCTGGAATTGTACGTCAAGGCTATCAGACAGCTCGTAGGGCTAATAGACGGAGGGAAGCTGGCATGGATTTCCGTAAAGTAGACGTTGAAATTCCGCAAGAATCAGAATGGAATGACGGTGGAAGTCCTTATGGCCACTGCATTTCTGTCTTTACTGACTGACCGAAGATTCAACATGGAACAAGTGCTGGTGCTTACAGCGAGGAGCTCTCTTTTAGGCTACATAATGAATGTAGTGTTTTCCTGGCTCAAGTAATAGCCACTCAGCAAATCCCGGAAGCTAAGATACTTAGGGAAGTACCTAAAGTGTCTCTCCTCAGTCGGAGTAGGAAATTTAATAGATTTCAGGCAGCGGCTTCCATAGCTAGTTCAAGAATCTCTTTTTTACGTCATATTTATAAGTTTAGTTTTTGCTTTACGCTTTATTAAGTTTTTCCACCCATACAAATCGACTCTTCCCTGTTGTACTCCTTGTCGATCCCTCTCCGTTGTACAATGTCCCTTGCCTGCTATGTTAAAATAAAAGCTCGTCTTCTCTTAACAAATGTCCTGCACTATCTAGACTTAATGGTCTCTCTGTCGTCCTGTAATTTTCCGTTAGATACGTTAAGAGGTGTCTTTGGGGCTCTATACAATTTCTTTCAAAGAAATTGTTCAACTTTTGCTAAAAAAAAACTCAATTCATTTTGAACAAAAAATACATCTGGTCTATCTAAATCCAACTAAAAGTTCCATTCTAGTGTCTACTCGGTCTCGAGCTACCTATACCAGTAACCAAACAGGAAACACATATGTAATAATGAGAGTGATAATATGTTTGTAGATCAGCGGTCTTACTTGGTCCGAAATTCTCTGTCCATATCTCATGATTCAATGATATGTTGCGACAATTTTTTTACACTTTGGCTCAAGGTTTGAAAAATGTCCCTAGAGTAGCGGAACAAATATTTTTTCTTGCCCTTAAATATAAGGTTTTCGTACTGTTCGTTTCGCTTGAGCTTCCAACGCAAAAAGTACCCTAATAACACATCTAGTGAGGTATCCAGTCTAGAGTTTTCCGAACTTGCATATGTATCAGTAATTGCGGCAAGAATGCCATCAAGATACAGGAGCAACAAGTCCTCACTGGAGGGTAGCAGAATGTCACTAACAAAAGATTATAGTTTTAGACCCAGAAGAGTATTAGACCTAGGAGAGAGAACGCTAAAACATTACCCTTCGATTTGGGTACTAGACAACTGAGCTGTCTCCATCTGCCCATGTCTCCAGGAATGAATCATTTAGCAGTACATCCGTGGAATCAGAGCCTTATAACGGTAATAGTTTTCAGATTGGGAATGTCGACCCTAAGTAGATTCCTTCGGTATTACCCGTTCTGCCCTTATTTATTTATTTAATTATTAAGCGTCAGAGTTCTTTATCACCCGAACTTTGGTTTAGGTCGTCTCGACTCAACGATCCTAACGGCTAAATGGTCAAAGGTCTGTATAGCCAATGGTCTGGAGCCCATTTGCTGAAGGGTCGTAGTGGTCAATCCTTGAGGAATCAAGGTTCATCCACTTAGGTATGTAGAAGGACAAAAATAACAATCACTCTAACGTCTGTCACCCCATCCTCACCAGAAGAATGCCTTACCTTAAGGTCAGCTTCTACGAAATTTTAATGAACATGCAAAGTAAAACAACATAAGTGTGTTGGTTTGTGATGTAATGTTAAAATCCCACTCGTCCATTAATATTTAAAATCTTATTATGATTTCTATTTCACTCACATGGAAAATCCTCCTAAAATAAACCCTAATTAAATAGGTACTCGTATGTTATCAAAAATTCCCTAAAACCCCACATTCACCTTCGAACAACATATGACCACTTAAGGCGATTACACAGTATTATCACAGTGTGTTATTCTCTCTTTGGACAAGATATCAATGTGCGAAGACTTAGATGGTTTGCTCTTTGTTATGGCTAAAAGATAATCTGTAATTTTCTGCTCCAATTCTAATTCATACAATTAGCCTAGTCATTCTATTTAAAATTTATTGTACCATCAGGTGAAGACAAAAAACACCCCTTACTACACCACAGCAGAAAAAAGAAAATTTGCATAAGAATGAGTTAAGCTTTTATCTACGTTTGGATGGGTTTTATATAGAGCGGTAAAGTAACGACTGGAACAGAGGGGTGGAAATGGGGAAATGTAGTTTATTTTCCATCGAATTGGAAATAAATAAAAAGTGCAAATAATAAAAAAAGGTTGAGAGGTTCCAAAAAAAAATGTGCATCTGAAACTCTAAATTAGAAAAAAATAAAAAAAATTACCTTAATTTTATTTAAAATTTTTTTTTCAAATATTTCATATTCGGAAATATTTTTGTATATTTTTGTTTATTGTTTTGCCACTCTACTCTGCCGTCTATTATTACCTTCTTACGAACTTTTTAAATTTACAAAGAAATATTCGCGACATGTTTCCTAAAATAGTGCAATTTATAAACGATAGGCGGCGCTGAGCTTTTAGGTCCTCCAAAGGACATATACAAAGTATATGACTAAAATTATCCATGAGTCTCTTACAATACAATACAATTCTTCCTTGTTTCTTTTTTTTCGAAACAAACTTCTCTTCAGTGTCTACCCCCTTTGGCAAGTCACTTCAACTCCACCGCTGGCCTTCCAATTTACCTTACAACCAGTTATCACCATTCATATCTTTTTCAACTACAAACTCCACCTACACCTTCTTTTGCGTCTTCGCACATAGTAGCCGGCTACTACTCCATAAAGTTTAACTTTACCCGGTGGTGACTTACAAATGCATTTGTAAGTGCGATGTCTTAATCTGTAAAATTGCACTTTTCAGTTTCTGTTTTTTTTTCGTTTTATGAAATTTAAATTTTTTTCTATTCAGCCATCGAAATAAAGAGTTAATTAAATTTTCTTCATGTTGCATTCAGTTTTCCACATGGTAACATCTTAATTTGGGAGTTCGCTTATGGCTGTGTGTGGGAGGGGAGGTGTTGTAGATGTGTGTAGAGGAATTTAATGGCTTGTGCTCGACACTTAGGAGAGTAGAGGGAGGGAGGGAGTTCAAATGAGACTTGGAGTGCTTATTTATAACTGATTTAAATGGAATGGATATCATAATGATTTATGTTAACATCGTTGTGTTGTATTGTGTCAAAACAAAAAGCTTACAATGTAAGTTCGTGGAAGTGGACAACATTTGGTTTGGGTAACCGAATTAAACAAATTATGATAGAAACGCATATAAAATGCAACAAGTGCATATTTTATTTGGAATTTATTCATGCTAATTTTAATTTTTATTACTCTTAGTTTTTTTTAAAGAATTGAAAATTCTGATTTTAAGTATATGGATTCAAATTTCTTAACAGAATCTCTCATTTTTAAATCCAGTTTGCTTAAAATGCTACCAAAACAAGATGTGAAGAATTTAAATATAATATATGATCCCACATAATACCACCGAATTCGAATCACTTTTGTATACAACAGCGCCCTTAAAGTATACTTTAGTATCTGCATAGTTAAATTGTAAACGGAGATGGAACTTATTTCTAATGGGACTAAAGATACTATTTGCGTCCAAAGTACTGCATTTTAAACTGCAGAGCTACGTTCAGACACAAATATGTTATAAGGACTTTATATCCTAGAAAAATAAGAGAAAATAGGCAACGGATAACTAAATGCCAGTAACAGCCCAGTCGGGAAAAATACTACCTCGAAACTATTTAGTTTTATACTAGTTCTTCATAGATAGACAATGAACTAGTTCATCATTTTCCATATAGTTGATTATCTGATTTAAGATAAAGATATCTTAGGGATCGGCCGTGGTATTATATAAGTTCGATTCCCGCCTCCAGTCATCTACATTTTTCTTTCATCGCAGCATAAGTGATCGACCCAATCGGCGTGTCTAGTCAAAGCTTCTCACACAGTGACGTTCGCATTCGTCGATTAACAAGTAGGTGCCGTTTGTTGTAAATGTAAAATCGAAAGCGTGTTAATTCACAACAACGCATTAAGCTATCAAATACCTCATTCATGGGGTGTAAAGGGAAATTAAGTTTTTTTATCCTATGATTGGATGTAATTGTCCCTTTTCAATCTAATTATATAAAAATCTCGGGTTGCCATTAGGGATGTAAAGTGAATCTTGCATCTCAAGACAACTCACAACCTCGACTTGGTGGCACCTGGGCAACGTAGTTTCAAGATATTTTTTTATCATGAATAGTAGCAGATAGACCTGATGGTTGGGATGGCCACGTATCTACAAGTCATTTACAGGCTACGAAGAAACGAAAAAGAAAAATTAAGAATTGGAACCCCCGCAAACATAATAACGATAAAGATTTAAGGATATCACCTGGAACGTCCGGACTCTCTATAGAGAAGGTGCCACTATCCTACTAGCTGATGTCCTCAAAAATTACAAGGCTGACATCACCACCGGAAATTGGATCAACATGACGAATTTAGATGAGCATTTGCAACTAATCGAAACTTATCAGAGCGGTTTTAGACCTGGTAAATCTACGACGGATCAAATATTCAGCTTACGACAAATCCTGGGTAAAACTCATGAAAAGCAGATCGACACCTACCACCTCTTTGTCGAGTACAAATCTGCCTTCGACTCTCTGATAAGGAGTAGGCTATATGAGGCCATGTCTGAGTTTGGTATTCCTGCAAAGCTGGTTCGACTTTGCAGATGTACCTTGGAAAACACCAAATCCTCGGTTAAGATTGGTAAGAATGACTCTGAACCATTCAATACAGAAAGAGGTCTCAGGCAGGGCGATAGGTTGTCCTGTACACTACTTAATACAGATATGGAGATGGTGATGAGAAAGGCTGGTGTCAACTTGTATGGCACCATATTTCACAAGAGCCACATGCCACTAGCCTATGCCGATGATATAGACATCATTGGTCGAAATCTGCGGAATGTTACTGCAGTTTTCTCATCAGTGGAAAAGGAGTCATCAAATATGGGTTTAGCGGTCAACGAGGACAAAACAGAAATAATGATTTCGACGAACAAAGAGTCCTCTCGATGGGAACGCACCGTCAACGTTGAAAATTATTGTTTTGAGGTAGTAGATGAGTTTACCTACCTCGGATCTCAACAAGAAAAATAATGTCAGCCAAGAAATTAAGCGGATAATAGTGCTCGCCAATATATGTTTTTACGGACTTCGGCAGCACTTTAGATACGAAGAAACAGCTGTACAAGGTGTTAATTTTACCCGTTCTGTTGTATGCTGCCGAATCGTGGGTGTTTACAACAACGGACATATACAAAACCTGGGAGTATTCGAGAGAAAAGTACTCCGAAAAATATATGGATCTATCTGTGTCGACGGCGAGTTTTGCCATCGGATGAACCTTGAGCTGTATGAGCTTTACCATGTCGTCGACGTAGCTAAAAGAGTCAGAATCCACCGACTACGATGGCTGGGACATGTTGTTAGGATGCTCCAGCGAGAAAGGTTTTTGAAGGCGAACCTAAAGGACGGCGCAGAGCAGGGAGACCCAAACTTCGTTGGAAGGACTAAGTGGTTGGCGACGTGCCACCATCTGGTAGGACTAACTGGAGAACGCACGCAGTGATCGAAAAGCCACAGTCTGCCTCAAGCTAATGCCCCGACGGAAGATATAGATGCATTTTACGAGCTCCTAGAAGAAACATTCGACCGCTGCCCTGGCCAAGATTTGATTAATCGTTCTGGGAGATTTTAATGCAAAACTAGGTAGGAAAGAGTTTCTTGGTCCATCGATCGGTAAATTCAGCCTGCATACAGACACGTCCGACAACGGGTTTAGGCTGTTTAGCTTCGCAGAAGGGAAGGAACATGGTAGTGATTGAAACCATATTCCAGCACAAAGATATCCACAATGCAACTTGGTTATCCCCCGATTAAAACACCAAAAATCAAATTGATCATGTGGTAATTAATAGCAGGCATGCATCTAGTGTCATGGACGTGCGTGTGATCCTGGGTGCTAATATTGGCTCGGATCATTACCCGGTTGCAGCCAAGGTGCGCACAAGATTGCGCAGAGCGAAAAACACAGGTAATCAATCAGAATGTAAGCTGGACATTTCGAATCGGCAAACCCCAGAGATATCGTTGGTAGCCACTGCCTACTCTAACCAGTTCTCCCCACTACTACGACACAACGCCTATACTTCTGACGTTCCCGATACACAGTGGGAGCATATTGCGCACTTTAACTGAGAGGGGTATGAAAAACGGCGTTCAGACATATTCTGGTACTATGAAGAATGTTGCATAGGCAGCTATTTAAGCGTAAATGAAACGTCAGATCAAGGATCGGGACAACGAGAATATAGAGCGGTACAGGGAAAGAGGTGAAGTCTGAAAATTAAACAAGAATGTAAATATAAATGGTTACGGTACTGGGCTCTCCTCCTGTAAGGACAAGTATTGGAAATCTTGTGCTGCATATATACTAGAGAGAACAATTCCAACAATTGCTGGTTTCGGGAGGCATCGCACGTAAAGGTATCACGCCAATTGTCGACGACGGCTTAGATTGCCCACCACCAAGCGAAACCGAAGTGAGAAGAGCAGAATTGCGGCTTATTAGCAGCCGGTGCCGGCGGACTTCCGGCAGAGCTCTCCAAGTCCTGAGGTGATGAGTTGATAACTAGAATGCACCAGCATCTACGCAAGGCTTAACTTAACGAGTGCATGTCCGATGATTAGAATCTTAGCGTATTATGTCGTGTCCTGAAAAATGGTGATTCAAGTGTGTACTCCAACTACCGCGGGATGAGTGTTTTACCCATCGCATATAAGGTTCTGTCGTGTTTGCTATGTGAGAGACTAAAGCCAGTGTTATCCCACGTGATCCATCGGACCTTATCATTGTGGCTTTAGGCCTGGTATATCAACAACTGACACATATATTCACACTTCGGTAAATCCTGCAAAAACCCAAGAGAAGCAGATCAACACGTACTATCTATTCATTGACTCTTAAACAGCCTTCGACAGCCCGATAAGCCAGATATTACTCGAAGCCATGGCTGAGTTTGGTATTCCACTGAAGCCGATACGGCTTTGCAGAATGAGGCTGAATGACGCGAAATCTTCAGTGAAGAATTACAAGGACCTAACGGAGTCATTCTATCTATACGAGACCTAAAACAAAGCAACGGCCTATCGTGTGACTTCTTCAACATAGTAATGGAGATGATAAAGAGGAAAGCTGCAGTAAACACAAGTGGCCCAATGTTTAACAAAAGCAACATGCTACTTGCGTACGCTGATAGACATCTTCGGCCTTCTCAGGTGTACAGAAGGAATCAGCAAAACTGGTCTAACGATGATTGGTCTAACGAAGTGTTTAGTTACAACGAACAAGGAATCTACTCTTTTGGGAAGCTGCTTGAACGTTGACTACTATAATTTCGAAGTGGTAGATGATCCGAAATCAATAAAACATACATCGTCAGCCTCGAAATCCAGAGAGGAATTTCGCAATCAGGGTTCTTCTTCGGTTTTCTAGACTACCGCTATTAGTTTTATTGACGGCGGACCCAAGGTATTATGCTATTATCATCAATTCGCAATCAGGATTCTTCTTCGGATTTCAAGGCTGGAGTAATACGGACTAAGAAAGCGATTTAATGACAGTGCCCTCTCTCGACGAAATAGCTAATCCAAATACTGGTTCTACCTGTCTTGATGTATGATTCAGATTCCTGGGTTTTGACACAAGCGGATGAATTGATTTCGGCAGTATTCATGAGGAAAATACTCAGAAAAAAATATATGGGCCTATCACCGTTAACGGAAAGTATCGACGTCGTATGAATCTTGAGTTGTACGGGCTACGTATATACCGCGGTTGCGTTGGCTAGGTCATGTTGTACGCATGGATGAAAATGCCCCACCTCGAAAAGTCTTCGACAATGAATTCGATGGACGGTGCAAAAGAAGACGATCAAAACTCCTTTGAAAAGACTGATGTTACTGAGAACCTTGCCGAACTTGGTGTGATGAACTTGAGAAGATGCACATACAATATGTGTCTACGTGTGGCCTTCGAAAGCTCAGTAGAAGCGACGTAGATTAGCAATCCGAAGGAGCCGGGTTTGATTACCGCCCGCCAACAAAACTTATGCTTCCACCACAAAAATCCAGATTGCGCAAGGACCAAGGAAAGATGATTTATCAACATCGCAAAATAAATCAACAAAAACCAACTGGTGCCATCTATGGAGGAATTTGGCGGTTAAAACTCATAACAACATTCTAACAATCCCTTGTTATCTACAAAGAAACGAAACTGAGTTGCCAACAATGATCGTATGATAATCGGATTAAATGCCCGAACGGTTGCCGATTTATAAAAAAACACAACAACAACAACAAAAACGTGCGGCATATAATCGCAATATGTTTGCAAAGAAAGGCAAGCTAAGTAACTAATTTATGTTCGGAGAAGTTAGGTCCAATGACGTTGCTGAAGTTAATTGATCAAAATATAATTAAAACACGAATGGATGAAGCCAGTCGGGTGGGGAACTTTGTTCTTAGCTGGAAGATAACAAAATTGTGAATTAGCACTCTCTCGATATTTGGGTAGAGAACTATTGTTGAGACGGGATAAAAGTTCCTGATGCCATTTGTATCTGCAGCCGTAGCAACAGCTCTGTTGACGATCCTGTTATTATTCCAAAGCTAGGACAAGAATTCGAACCTTAACAGCGGCATTGTAGTATGTTTGAGTAGGGTGGAGTCCAACATCTGGTCAGATCGTCAATGTGATACATACTAGATGTGAAACACACAGAATATTAACTCAGAGTAAAACAACATTTACTAGAATGTTGAAGTAAAGACATAAGGCAAGGGTATTTATCAGACAGTTTACCTAAGTGGAATTTCTTTACTGATCTCTAGACTTAAGGTAGACGAAAAAAAGATAGCCATATCCTATATAATTTCATTATTCTATCTAATATCATTGAAGATATGGAATTGGCTTCAACTAACGAAATATTATGTAATTTACTTTGCGAACTAAGACCAGAAAAAAACAAAAGGATATAAAATATATTATCGTTTATTATTAACCGTGATTCTTGAATGAGTTAATGATGTAATGTTTTGCTTACTATACATATGTATACGTATATAAAAGAGAGTAACTGTCAAATACATGTTATTATTATTATTAATGGACGTCAGTATAATCTTGAGTAAACAATTAAACTATCTACTAGATATTTGCATAAATAAAAAGTGAAAATTTGTATACAAAATTTGTTGGTATTACATAAATATAATTTTGTAAAAATTTCCGCTTGTGAACCGCACCTGCCACTACTATTGACCCGAACCGAACTGTTCAATTTTCAAAAGATCACATGAGTACTTAAAGAAACGTTCACATTTCTCTTCACTGAGTGCATGAGGATGAATGGCGCCTTTGCGGCAGTTGCTCAAATATAGGCCACCTTCGCCCTCGATACGAGGAGAAATGGCAGCATAGACAGGTGTACGAGAGCCTTCTTCGGGAGTCTTGAAGAATACCTTCTTGAACCATGGCACTGAGGTAGTGGCGGTATGTTCGAACAGTTCGGTGTCTACAACACCCGGATGGACGGCAATTATTTGAACAAAGGCCTTTTCACCATCCAAGAGACGTTGCAAATGACGGGTGGCAAGAATTTGAGCTAACTTGGATTGACTGTAGGCAGGACCAGGGGTATAGTAGTTGCTAAGAGAAAAAAAGGCAATGAATTGAAGTTATGGTATAATTTAAGGGCATTTCTTACTCTCCGTTGATATCATTGTAGTTAATGCGTCCTACCAAATGAGCTATAGAGGAAACATTTACAACACGAGCTCTTTGTCCCTGCTTGCCGGCTGCCTTGAGCAGAGGCATCAACAAATGCTGCAACAAGAAATGACCCAAGTAATTGACCACAAAATGAGATTCGAAACCTTCATCCGAAACTTTCTGGGGAGCAAACATAATGCCAGCTGTAATGGATAAAAGGAAAATTTAAATATTAATAAAAGATAAAAATAACTATATTATGGAAAAACGTACCATTATTGATGAGTATATCCACTTTGTCATACTTGGCCTTAATCTTGTCCGCAAATTCTCGTACTGACTTCAAACTTCCCACATCCAAAGTTTCGCATATAAATTCACCACCTGACTTTTCAGTACCCACTATGGATTTGATGGCCTCCTCAGCACTTTTGGGGTCGCGTACACCTAGAGAAAGTGTAAAACAAATACATGCATATGCATATCAAAATATTGTAGTATACCTTTAGGCTGTTGTAATCATATGTTAATGTGACGTGATCTTTGTTTGCAATGTGATTTAATATTCCTCGCTCGTTTTATTGCCATAAAGTCAAAATGTGCTAACTGTCTGTCTAGTGGCAGTATGAATGAGTTGGGTCATTTGTATGGATATAATATCACATATAAAGATGTTTTTTTTTTTGACAAACAATCATCATCATGCTTGAGCTATAAACGATTGCGCTGCGTTGACAGTGATTTACTTTAAGGAATTTCATGCATTAGAAACTTTTCATACCGGAACATTGCACCCCCAATGGCCATGAATAAAGAGTTTGGGATTTATTTAAAAAAATGCGGTTAAAAATAAATTAGCGGTGCCAGACACTTAAGTAAAGTGAACTGATTTATGTGTAAAACAACGATATTGTATACGATATCATTTTTATTGGTATGTTTTATTACTTTCTGAAAACTGGGCATCTTGAAATAGAAATTGAATTTCTTAAAAGTCAATAATATTTACAAAAACTTGGTATATAAATTTATATTCAAAAATTTTCTCTTTTGTAAAATTGCTTCAACAATTAAACAGTACAAAATTTTTTAGCTCATTGATTTGGGACTTAATTCTGAGAACTGCAAGTGAAAGTAGCCCCAAAAAGAAGAAGTTCTGCATCATTCGTTTTGTCAAGTTGCATGTCAAAATAATTTAATATCGATTTGAAGTTAGTAATATTAAATTATTGTGGAATGTTACTTGACAAAACGAATGATGCATAATATCTTCTATTTGGGGCTTCTTTCACGTACAGTTCTCAGATAAGAGTCCCAAAATCGTGAGTTGTACTGTGATAGTAAGCAATAAGTAAAACTGCGCGACCACAATTTCTTTCCTAAAATCCTTTATTTAAAAGATTCATTATAACGGATAATAGATAGAGTACAGAAGTCGGAAGCACCTCAACTTTCGGTTTCCATTACTTATTATTATAGTATCCCATTACTTACCCACTATGACAGTCATATCACAGGCGAGCAATTTCTCTACGATTCTCAAGCCAATGCCTCGATTACCACCAGTTATTATAGCAATACGACCAGGTTGTTTAACAAGTTCTATCGAAAAATATTAACAAAAAATTTTAATTAGTTTTAAAGGATTTTAAGGATATACTGAATAATTGCACTCACCAACTTTATTGACTTTCTTCCTTTTAGAATCATCCACCAGGCCCAAAATACCAATGTATTGATAATGAAATTCGGTCTTCCACTCATACCAGTTTCTGGGCATACCCTTATTGGTTTTAGTGAACCAAAATGCACATCCCAATAGGATTAAAAAGAGGGTGAAGAATATAGAAAGAATCATCTTGATACCGGTTGTGTTGGAAGTAAATCTTCTTTAGATTATATGGAATTGAAACTGAAAGAAAAACAAATAATAAAAGATGTGATAAATATTAACATAAAAAATAAACTATAAATGTTTCTTATAGTATTTGAATGTATTTTCATCGTTCGGTTTTATTGTTAATCAAGTTTGTTGAGTTGTGTGAAATGGATTATGTGACTGCTGGCAGGACTGGTTGCTTCTTCGATAGTTGCCAAACTATCTCATCAGTACCCTTTGCAGTGACTTCTCCAATGTCATCACAAACTTTAATTGTTAAAATCTCCATCAAAGAATCGAGAAGCTAAACAAACTGGATCGAAGATACCATCAACGAAGAGAAAATGTAATTTTTAGAATTTTCAATAACTATGTTAAATGATGTGTTTATTAGCTAAATGGGAACTATCGATAACTATGGTTTGACAGCTGACAATATCAAATCAGCACATCTTGAAGCATTCTTATTCTTCATATTTAGCAGCATCAGCCTAAGGTAGAAAATAATTCCAGGTGCTTCGGTCTTTTGCGCTCCGTAGATAGTTCGTCAGCCCAAGTTTAACTGCTGAGAATGTCAAACCAGAAGCATTCTTCTTCTTCATATTTGGCAGCAGCAACCAACAAAGGTATGATCGCTGCATCCTGCGTCGCGCATCGATTTTATTGTCGAAGAACTGGTGCACTTTCATCCATTCTCACGTGTCTCAGCCAGCATATACGGTTTATTTAAACACACTTGACTACGTCGATGTCGTTAGACAGTTCATGATTCATTCGACGATAGTACTTGCCGTTAAAATACTTCGAATATTTTGCGAAGTAGATAGATAGATAGATCCGATTGTGCCATTACCCAAGATTCTGCGATGTATAGAAAGACAGGTAAGATCAGTGTCTGGTAGAGTTCGAACTTTGTTCGTCAAGAGAGGGCTTTGCCATTAAATCGCTCACATAGCGCATAGTAGCAGCAGTTTTCGATCAATACTTAACTTTTGCTTTAGAATTCCAGGCTGACATTAAAACAAATCATCTACCACATCAAATTTTCTAGTTATCAACGCTCACTTAGCGTCCCAAACGAATAGACTCATTTTTCGTTAAAACATATATATTGGTTTCATTTATCACTAGACCAACTTTTGCCGACTTATTCTCAATGCTTGAAAAGGCAGCAGTAACATTCCGCAGTCCACGGCCAATAATATCTATGTCATCGACATACACGAGAATCAAGTGACTTTTGTTAAATGTGTACCAGTCGTATCTACTGCAGCCTTCCCCATAATCATCTTCAATACGATGCTTAAGAGATCGCATGACAGACTATCGCCTTGTCTAAAGCCTCACATGGTAGAAAATGTTTCAGTCATATTTGTGACTTTTTTCACTGAAGACTTCGAGTCAGTCAGTGACATCCCGCAAAGTTGTATCAGCTTTAAGGGGATAAACAAACTCAGCCATAGCATCTAATAGTTGCTGTCGTATTAGACTGTCGAAAGCAAGCTTTGCAATGGGTAAGCAGATGGTAGGTGTCGATCTGTATTTCTTGGGTCTTCTTAAGGATTTGTTGTAGTGTGAATATCTGGTCGGTTTTAGATTTTCCAGGTCTAACCACTCTTAAAAGGTGCAATCATGTCTGCAAGAGTAAGCTTTACATAACACACTCGACAGGACCTTATGTGCGATGTGTTAAAAAGCTGATCCGGCGATACTTGGTACACTCACAGGACTTAGAACAATCAGATTCCAATCATCTCGCATACATTCCTTGGGACAAATCGTTTTTAAGAGCTGGTGCATGCACTTTGCCAGGTCATCGCCGCCGGCTTTAAAAAGCTCTGCAGGCAGTCCATCGGCTCCAGCAGCTTTGTTATTTTAAAGCCGTGCAATTGCCGTGCTGATCTTGTTTTGGCTCGGTGGTGGACAACCTACTTTATCGTCGATGATTGGTGTGATTTCGTCACATATGCTGCCTTCGGGAACAAGAAGGGATCAAAAGTGTTCTCTCCATGTTTGCATGTGAGTAACCGGATATCCGTCTATGTCCTTACAGGTGGGAATCCCTGGTCTAAAACCTTAGCTTTTTACCTTTTGGTATGACTTTCGGGCTTCAACTTCCGGGCTCTATCCCTGTAATTTTCGATATCCTGGCTCTCTCTTTTCGTCCATAGACGCTGTTCCGCTTGAAAAGGCGTTTCATCTCCATCCTCTTCTCATTATATAGTTGGTACACCACTTGGATCGCATATCTTCAGCATAGGACATCGAGCTCACAGGTGGGGATCCATGTTCCAAATCTTTTGCTGTATACATTTTGGTAAAACTTTCGGGCTTCACCTCTATTCCTGTAATTTTCTATATCCTGCTTCTCCCTTTTCTTCCATAGACGGTTTTTTTTTGCCGTTTTATATTTCTCCTCTTCTCATTATATCGCTCCATCACAGCACGCGTTGCTATTGCCTGTACTTATGCCTTGAATGCAGCACCCATTTCCTCAGATAGTTCGCGGCATTCATTATCGTATCAGGGCTTGTCTGAGCGTGGTTTTTTATGACCCAGTACGGTTGTGGCGTCTGTGGTCATAGAATATGCAATATACTGCCACTGGGTTTTGGGAACATCAGAATTAGGGGGATTTGTTTGAAGTATTTGAGAGAGTAGGCATTGGCTATATCGGTGGCATGCCACTTTGTGATGTCTATCTTCCTTTGCGTTTGGTTACGAGCGTTTTTAGCACTACTTAATCGCATGCGTACCTTGACTCCAGGCGCTCATAGAATGCATTTTTGATGTCCTAGTCTATATCGTCCATCTGGGCGCGTACAGATATCAGCGTAATGTAAAAATATTTCGGCTTGATGCGAATAGTGGCTATTTGATCACTTACAGGTTTTAATTGCGAGACTAGATGTCGAAGTCTCTTGTCGACAATGAATCAACTTCCAAATTCCTGTCTTTATTTTCTTTTGGATACGGACGTAGTTTTCAAAGTAGTTATAATATCTTAGCAGACATTGATTTACCTAAAAATCAAATAGATAGGGTCCAGTTAGTTCGTTTAAAAGTAGAATTAGTCGTTCGCATATTACGCTGCTCGTTATGTTATATTACTATTCTCTCTTTTAAATGCCAATTAACTTATGCTGTCTCCTGCACTGCGCTTGATATGGCTGCAGTAACAGAAATAGATTTTATCTGTTAACGTAAAAACACCTATGTTCATTTGGTATATAAAAAACTAAAACTAATGATGACCATACAGTTCTCCATCTAATCCCTTTTGCCAAATTTCCAAATAGTTACTTCCATGTACAGCCTGATAACCACAATCTTAAAAATAGCTTAAGAAATCATTATTACTTTAATACTATCAAAATATTAGTCGCCCTCAACGAATAGTCGTCAGTCAGGTCTCGCAAATTCAATTCATTATGTAGTGTTTTTTATTACTCATGCGTCTTTCTTTATCAATCAATAAAATTCTTAACATCACATTGACTAGAATTATGTATATTTGAACTTTGTTCTGTAGGAATACCTTAACGTCTGGCTAAGAACGTTTAAGATATTAATTAAAAAACAACATGTTAAGTTATATTATAGTGTGAATATTCAAAGTTGTCTTTCTTTCTTTGAATATTCATTGAGGTTTAATTAATTATCAAATTCCTTTTTTGCAGAATATACATATGTGTGTGTGTGTGAATATTTCAAAATCGCTAAAATTGCAACTGAATCGTTTGTATAATAAGGCACTTCAAATTTATTATGGTTATCGAATTAGTCGTGATTTTATGCATTTGTATTATAGCCAATAAATTAATAAATAAATAGCAATGAAATCGTTGATGAAGAAGTTGCAAAAAAAATTGTGCAAATCTGATAAGTTAATAGATTATAGTTCGTTATTGACTAATCTATTTTAAATTGTTAAAAAAAAAATTGAACATATATGTATATTTGTATTAATTTAAACTGAGAAAATCTGTATAAAAATTGTAATTTTTTTATGTTTGAAAAAAAAAAATTCAAAGTTGGAAAAATTCATTTAAATATTGTTAACTAAAGAGCACTGTAGAATAGTATTACAGTCTCTCGTGATGCCTTAAAGTTATTAATTATTTAACATTATACACAGAATCGATATTGCAGTGTAAATATTATACGCCTTTTTCGAATATTCATTGTGGCTTAATTAATTATCGAATTCCGTTTTTTGCACAATACATTCATTGCGAATATTTAATATTTGCTGAAATGCAACTATCAGTTTGTTTATGGTTTCGCAATTCTAATTTTATGGTTATCAAATTAATTGTAATTTTATGCATGTATAGTATTATGTCAAATGCAAAAAAGTAAACAAAATAATGAAGTCATTAGAAAAAAAAATTATATAATTTTGATTGATTTTATTTAATATATTTTGTTATTGAAAAAAAAAACAATTTAACTACAGAAATTTTGTTTTTCATTATTAAGCAAGCGATGCAATTCTATATATAAGTATTTTAACATCCGTCTATAGAAATACCTTCCAGTATGACGTATTAGTGCCTTGCAGATATCTATATATATAAAATGGAATGTGTGTTTGTTTATTTATTTGTTTGTTTGTTTGTTTGTACCTTATAGGAGACCAAACCTCTGGACCGATCTTCCTGAAATTTTCACAGCATTTAACTGGGACTCTGGCATGACTTATAGGATACTTTTTTTTGACCACGCCCACTTTTACGCCCATTTTTTTAAAATAATATGCAATAGCGAAGCATTGCCGGGCCCACTAGTTAATTATAAAACATAATATACAAAAGTCATGTTGCAGTTGAAATAATGAATGATATTATTAAATTTAAATTATGTGTTAATTAATTATCAAATTCTCTATTTGACGAATATTTTTTGTTGAGTTACCTAAATTCTACCAACGATACGTCTTCAGCAGTAGGTAACAGAAGCAACTAAGCTCAACTCAACGGCTCTCTTAGTGGCTTTGGAAGTCGCAAGATACTAGAATCGGGCGCAGTGGCCTTATAAGTCACTCTCTTTAAATAAAACAACAACATATTATGAAAACACAAAGAAAAAAGAAAACAAGTTGCATCTCTGTAGAGAGATGGCGGATGTTCTCAAAAAATACAAGTCTTACATCATCGCCATAGACGAAATGCGATAGACGGGATAGGGATGCACACGACGAAGGAACTGTAACATCTTTTACAGTTGCCATGCAGAAAGACACAAATTTGTATGTGGATTCATAGTTGGCAAGAGACTTCGACATCGGGTCTCGCGGTTTAACCCTATAAATGACCGAATAGCCTCTATTCGCATCAAGGAGAAGTATTTTTACATGACGCTGATTTGGGTACACGCCTCGATGGCATTAAAACTGTTCTGGGAGATTTTAATGCTTGCTTCGCTTAGGCAAGAAACATTGTAGTGAGTGGCACCTTATTCCCACATAAAGATATCCACAAAGCGACGAGGATATCTTAAAAAAAACTTAATTTTCCTTTGCAACCCATGAATGAGGTATAGGATACTTTTTGGGTTGTTGTGAATTAACACGCTTTCAATTTTTAGATTCACAACTAACGGCACCTACTTGTTTATAGACGAATGAGAACGTCACTGTTTGAGAAGCTCTTACTAGACACGCCGATTGACTCGACACTTAATACTGCGAAGTTGCTGTCAACAACATTCGAGGGGAGCCGACAATAAAAGAACAATTTTTTTTTGAGATGACTGGAGCCAGTTTTGAACCTGCGATATCCCGCATGGTAGTTGCGTGTTCTAACCACTATGCCACGGCCGGTCCCAACGACGATATCCCCTGTTTTAAATACAAGAAACCAGCTTGATTTCTTGGAAATAGTGTTACAAAGTTGCATACCACCTAAATAGCGAATTCCTACTCTCTCAACTACCTCAAATAAACCCTCCTAATTCTGATTTCCCGACACCCAGTGGCAACATATTACGAATTCTATGACCACTGCCGCAAGAACCGTACTGGGTTAAGAAGAACCACGCTAAGACAGGCCCTGGTACGATGCTGACTGTCGCGAACTGACTGAAGAAATGGATGCTGCATACAAGGTAAAATTGCAGTCAATGGTAACACGTGCTGTGACGGAGCGTTGTAGTGAGAAGACCAGGGAGATGAAACACCTGTTCAGGCGAAAAAAGCGTCTGTGGCAGAAAAAAGGGACCCATCTATCGAAAATTACAGGGATAGAGATTAATCTCGAAAGTTCTATCAAAAGGTAAACAGGCAAAAGTTTTGGAACAGGGATTAACACATGTAAAGACAGACACGAAAATTTGGTCACGGAAACTCAGAGCGTGCTGCGAATATGGAAGGAACACTTTCGTTCTCTTCTCGTTGTAGAAAGCAGCAATGGCACGGCCTTACAATAACAAAGCTGCAGGAGCCGATGGATTACCGGCAGAGCTTTTTAACAAACACGATTTGGCTCAAGGAATGCATGTCTGATGATTGGATTCTGTGAGTTCTAGGTCCTGTGCTTAAGAAATGCGATGCAAGTGTGTGTACCAACTATTGCCTTTTACCAATCGCTTACAAGGTAAAATTATAAGCGTCCTGACTAGTGTGTTATTTGGAAAACTAAAGCCCATATTTGCGAACCTGATTAGACCTTATCAGTGTTGCTTTAGACCACACTACGCACACTACGACAAATCCTGGAGGAGACTCAAGAGATGAAGATTGATACATACCATTTGTTGATCAATTACAATGCTGCATTCGACGACAGAAATTATAAGCTGATACGACTTTGAGGGATGACACTAACCGACACGAAGTCTTCGGTGAAAGTAGGCAATAATCTGACTGAGCCATTTTCTACCAAGCGAGGCTTTAGACAATTCGATAGTCTGTCTTGCGATCTCTTTAACATCATAATGTAAAAATTCCAGTAAACAGGAATGGTACCATCTTTAACAAAGGTTACATGCTGCTCGCGTATGGTGATGATTTAAATATCATTGGCTGTGGATTACGGGATGTTAATGCGGCCTTTTCGAGCGATGAAATCGGTCGGCGGAACCATTTTATTTGTTTCAACGAAAACGTTGACAACTATAACTGTAAAGTGGTAGAAGATTTTGTCTACCTTGGCTCCGCCATAAACAAAAATAAAAATGTCAGACTGGAAATCAAAAGACGAGTATTGATCAAAAATCGCCGCTAGTATGCGCTAAGCAAGCGATTTAATAACAAAGCTCTCTCTCGAAGAACAAAGATCCAACTATAACAGACTCTGATCCTACCTGTCTTGCTCTATAGCGCAGAATCCTTGTCTTCGAGAGAAAAACTCTTCGCAAAATATTTGGACCCTTCATCGTCAACTGCGAATATTGCTTTCGAATGAACCAAGATCTGTACAACGATATCGACGTAGTCAAGAGCGTCGAAAAAGACGGAATACGCTGGATTGGACATGTTGTACGCATGGATGAAAATGTCCCAGTTAGAAACGTCTTCGCCAATAAACTCGATGGGTGATGAAAGAGTTGTTATCTATGTTTGGTGTGACGAACTATCTGTGTAGCGCTAAAGACCGAAGCGCTTGGAATCCTTTTTTATGTGCGGCTACTGATGGATGTATTTCTCTTGTTGCTGCTATATAAGAAGAAGAAGACGCTTACCTTACCTAACCTAACCGTTAGTCGTTGTATGCAATAGTTAAACTGTTTAGTAGTTTTTATTGTTCAAACTCAACAGTAAAGCAATAAATCTTAGCAGAATGTGCCAATTTTTAATACAAACACTATCTTGTTAAAACTGTAAAAATCTGTAAATCCAACTGAGCGAAAAAAAACAAACACACATGTACGTATATTATGAAAATACACTACGAACATGCCAAGCAAGCGAGAGTCTATCAATTTTGTGCGTTATTTAGGAAACCAAAAAGTTATATACAAAATTTTCTACATCAGCTGTCAAAATATATATATATGTCGATATATGATTACCTAACCGAAAATGTGACCCATCTAAATTGGGAACATGTGAAAAATAAGGAATGAACTGGGACCAAAATATAACATATCCGATTTGTTTTGTAAAAATCGTTTCCTTATTCCTTTTCGCACTATGATCATACGAATAAGTGGAAGGATAAAATGTTCCCGAGTTATTACACACAGCAGCAACTTATTGTTATGCTTTGTAGCACTGTATAGGTATAGGGCAGGGCTTCCCAATTAGTTTTGTTGGCGGTCCACAAATGATTTTATGGAAAGCTCGCGGGCCGGTGTTAATTTTGCATCTGAGATTTGCTGCCTGTGCCGCGATGTCGAACGTTAACGTTCGCTTTGGTATTAATGCGTGAAAATAAGCTGTTTGGACAGGCAGTAGATGATATTTGCTTACTTAGCATTACCCAGGACCTACCACTTTGAAGTGAGACAATCTTTGACTCTTCTGAGGAGTCAGTAGCAAACTTATTTTATGTTGTTCGTAAGAATTTGATTGTTTATAATTTGAATCTCTTTTGTTTTGCTATGTTACTGTTATTGCACTAGTGGCGGGGAATGAAAATTTCGATTTAAACTTTTGATACTGATACTGTGGTTGATTTGTTTGTTTTCGTTGCACACTGCCGGTAGCCCATGTCCGCTGGAGAGAGCAACTAAAACAAGATGAAGAAGATGTAAGAAAATATATTAAATGGAAGCATGTACGTACTCAAGCACAAGTACAAACAAGCCCTCTGCAAGCAGGCATGCAACAAGCCTTCTGAGACATTCAAACGTCATGGGTTCAAGACCTTTTTTTTGCATGCCTGAAAACAGGCCTTCTCCTTCCTTTCTGAAAAGCCCAAGCATATGTTCCGTACTTTCTTTAAAGGCCTTATTTAAGAAGGTTATTCCACTATTTCGCGTGTATACATTAGACCGGGTCGGTTCCCATACAAAAATTTTTTTTCTCCAAAGTCGAGGGTAAATATTAAAGATCACTTTGAGACAACTTCAAAAAAAAAATTTTTTTTCCTCCCCCACTCCCGGAAAAACAGCCAAAATCGTTTTTTTATCACTGCTTTTTTGTTTGTGGCTCAATCGTTAAATCAAAGGCATCGGTGGATAGGTTTCGACGAGTACTACATTTGTCCTTTAGATGTCGCTGACATACGACATCATCTTGTAATGATGGTCCCATTTAGAGCAATTTCTACCTATAAAATTTATAAATATTTTTTCCTAGGATTAAAGCCCTTTAAAAACCAAGAACATTTTGCTTTGGAAGTACACAGTTTTATTCAAAAACAAAAAAGTTACGAATGATAAGATGTATTTACAGCATTAACAAAAACATTTTTTATGTTGTTTGCATTATTATCGCAAATTATTGCATACTTTATAGCGCTGATACAAAATTTTTATAAAAATGGTTCTATACTTTGTAGCTCAAATTGTTGCATAAGTCTTAACGACATCGAAAAAAAATTAAAAATTTTCTCGAGATAATTCATTTTTAATCTAGTTACCGAAGAAATATAATTTTTATTACAAATAAAATCCCAAAAAGAGCAAAGATATGTATGTAATTACAGCAAATATCGGCGCGACTCAAGGTCCGTTCACTACTTTCTAGTTTTGCAATAATTTTTCATTTCGATTAGCCATTCCTAGCGCTGATTCACTTAAATTTCGCACAAATGTTCAGTGTTGCAAATTGCATGGGAAGAATACAAGTGCATATTTATGTCTATATATTATTATTAATACTTCCATTTTGGACCAGATATCTTTTTAATTTCGTTGCTTGAATATTGGTGACGCCGAATATCTTCATCCGCATGCTTGAAAACACTGTTTGCGCTAAAAAGTATGCAATAACTTGTATTTAATTTTTTCCAAACGCTAAGAAGTATGCAATAGTTTTCTGTAATAATGCAAACAACAGGAAAAAATATTAGTGTCGATGCTGTAAACAAATTTTGTTATACGTAACTTTTTTGTTTTTGAATAAAACTGTATACTTCCAAAGCAAAATGTTTTTCGTTTTTTAAGGACTTTTATTCTAAGAAAATATATTTTTAAATATTAGGGGTAAAAATTGCTCTAAATGAGGCCATCATTACAAGATGATGTCGTATGTCAGCGACATCTATAGGTCAAATGTAGTACTCGTCGAGACCTATACACCGATGTCTTGTATGGTACGATTGAGCCTCAAACAAAAAAGCTGTGATAAAAAAACGATTTTGGCTGTTTTTCAAGGGGGTGGGGGAGGAAAAAAAATTTTTTTTTGAAGTTGTCTCGAGGTGATCTTTAATATTTGCCCTCGACTTTGGAAATTTTTTTTCGCGACCCGGTCTAGTATACATATTCCGTCTCCTTTCTCATGAGAGAAGGCAACGAGAAATATCTTCGAGTTTTTTTAATTAACACAGTTTATGATTAAACATTTCGAATGCATCTTCATCATAGCCTAGATGGTAGCATGGCGGACTTACAATCGCGATAAAAATATTGTCGTTGAAAAAAAATTGTCAGTGTATAGAAAAGTGTATAGAAGTGAGAAATATCTTAAAATAAACTAAACTATTTGAGGGTGACCAACTGCATATTTTTTTTTATTTTTCAAGTCCTTCTTTTTTCATGTGTACGAAGGCCTTTAATCAGGCCTTCTTATAGGAAGCGATGATGGAAGGCCTTGCCTCCCAATGACACCCTATGTTATTAAGAAAGGAAGAAGGAATGCAGAGAGCACGCCTACTGACTGCTTTTGAAGGCGTTCCATAAGGCCTTCTATGTTGTGTCGACAGCAACTTCGCAGTATTAAGTGTAGAGTCAATCGGCGTGTCTAGTAAGAGCTTCTCAAACAGTGACGTTCGCATTCGACGATAAACAAGTAGGTGCCGTTAGTTGTAAAAATAAAAAGCTTGTTAATTCACAACAACGCGAGAAGCTATCCCATACCTCTTTCATGGGGTGCAAAGGGAAATTAATTTTTTTTTTTTTTGCATTAATGGCATGTTGCTAATATTTTTTGAGTATAACGCACAGACCCCAAGTAATTTTTAAACACTTTCCTTATTATTACTTACAAAAACAAACCAAAGTGCCATACAAGATTCACCTTTTTCGTTATCGCCAAAATCTTCAATACTGTTTGATTACAAAGTCTATCAATTAATTCCATAGTTTGGCAGTAGCCTTCTAATAGTTTCTAGTTAACAAAAACATACTGGTTTATTATGTTGTTTTCACTTTTCGATTAGTACTAAATTACACTATTATCACCACCGGATAGTAAATTACCAAAACCTAATCTGATCTGTTTTATTACTCTTGGAATAAAAATAACAGATTATTGTTTAATACGAAAAAGAAAATGTTGTTATTTAATAACGCCACACCAGAAACTAAACGAAACAACCTTGAGATTTTCTTGATTCCAAAAATATATACTTCATTACGCATAAACTTAAACATCAAGCTTGCATCAGATGCAGATCTTCAGTGTGGTCGTAAAGGGGATATTTCGGTTAAGCGTAATGCATCGGCGCATTGTCATTTTGCCAGATTGTGATTTAACCAATCATCATCATCACAACAGTTAAGTTAGCGCATCTCATTTCTCATTAATTTGTAAGCTGTTATCAACTTACGTTTGTTTGTTTGTTTTTAGTGCATATTATAGATACATATTGCATAATATATACAGGGATTGGTTGTTGTTTTTATTATTTGTTATTTATATTTTTGTATATGTATGTTTTATTTTTCTGTTCCAAATATTCTAATGCGGTTATTGACGTTTGTTAATATTATGCTTTGCCATCGATTTTTTAGTCATTTTGTCTTAATGAATAATCAATATTCGTTTGCGAAAATTATGCATTTTTGGAAGCTGGTTTTATACCATTTGTGGTAGTAAGTTAATGTGTTTTTTTTGTCATCTCTTAAGTTTACCAATATCCATGCGTGGGGGAAAAAAACAACACTTTCGCTTTATATTCAATATTTATATACAAATAAATATTTATGTGATATTTCGACTCACTGACCTACTACACTTATGTGGTAACTTGTTTAGTAGGATGCACAGTGGGGAAATATTGAAAGTCATATTCAAATTTTAAGTAATTAATAAAACAAATAGTCATGCCAAACAAAAAAAGCATAAAACGTGATAAATTCCCCATACACAATACTTATTAACTTCGAATCGATATTTAATTATTATGACATGTAAGTTGACAAAACGAATGATGCAGAACTTCTTCTTTTTGGGTCTACTTTCAAGTGCAGTTCTCAGAACTGAGTCCCAAATCCCAATAAACTGAAAAATATTGTACTGTGTATATATATGTTTGTTAGAATAAGAATAATCTGATTGATTGTTTAATATTTCATCATTAAACATACAAACGATAATCATCTCTGTAAAGTCAAAAAAAAAATCTACTTAAAAAACTTTTTTTCTTTGCTGCAACAATACGACACTCTTACAAATTTCAAGCCAAACTTGCGACTTAGTAACTATGTAGCTTAGCCATATCTCGCCATGTGTGCGTCTCTGTTTGCTAATCTCAAACTCCACTTATTGAACATCACAAGCAAAACGATTCATTAACCTCACACGCTCACGTTCAATGATCAGATCTTTTGAAAGAAAACGCAGAAACAAAAAAGAGGAAAGAAAATAAGCTTTAGAAACGCTTAGACCTCCTCTCATCTTAACAACGCGTCTAAAGCGTTTCAAGATGAAAACAAAATCAACAAACAAATACTCGTAAATACGAAAAGAAATGTATGAGATGAGGGGAGAATAAATATTTTTTTAAATCTTCAGACATTAAATCTTACAACAAACAC